>JAVFKF010000040.1:2192500-2760000 GCA_036926295.1 Pachydiplax longipennis | reverse complement strand
ACATGGTGTATGCTCCCTACAGATGACCGAAGAAATCTTTGTCTTTGAATTTTTTTGTGAATTGCAGCATTAACTTTCTTAGTACGGACACATGTGTCTGAGGTGCCCTTCGACCCCAAGGTGTTTTGTATGTGACACTTCAGCTAGTTTATGTAGAAATACTTATGATTTACTTCGTTCAAAGCATCAAAACTACTGTTCTCAAATCTCTTTCTAAATTTTTTGAGCAATTAAGCAATATATTAACAATAAAAACAACCCTCTTTGTTAACTAGATATGTAATGAAGAAGTTTCTATGTTAGTTTGAGAAAGAGGATGATGGATTTGAAAACTGTCTAAGATTTCATTGTTTATACCTGCAACCATCAATCTGGTACACACAGCTGTTGAGTCGAGTAACTAACAGAACCGCAGCTGATTCTTTGTTATCCTCTTGTTAATAGATATTCAAATCAATCAAAATCTTCTGCATTTACTGTGAATTGGAAGTAATGCAGTGATATACTGTTTTTTAACATAGAATATAGAATACGTTAATGCTTTCAAATAACTTTTGTAGCAAATGAAGCAATTATACTGAGGAAATCTTAAGAGCAAATATGGGGAAAAATTTTAAGACATTATGCCCACCAAAATCACTCAAGTTTGAACCCCAAACTTTGTGGCAAAAAAATTATCAAAGAGGAAAAATGACCGTTTTTGAGCAAAATGGACTTGTCTCTTCTACACCAGTAAGTTATTGAGTCCTTACGAAAATATTTTGGGAAACGTTTATTGGCGGCAGAAACTCCAGTCCACTGTGCGCTCAGCTAGACCTCACCATAAAAACTATTGTTTCCTCCCTTCCGCTCACTCTGAGGCCCACGGTCGAATAGAAGGGAATGTTTTGGACTATTCCGCCGTTGCCAAACGGTAATAGAAAGATGAGTGGAAGGGGTAAAACTTGGAATTTGAAACCCCTTAATCTTATGCACCACGGAGTACACCGTTCGATTTTTATTTGGAGGACTGTACATATTAATAAGAAAATTATTTTTACTAATCTCATTGCAAAATCTCAGCAAAAATGTGTATAAACTCGAAATGTATCCATTTATACTATTCATTCAATATTCTGTATAAACTACTGATTTCTTGACAACATGTTGATTCAGATTTGGAAAAATTTTCTTTTTCAGAGGTAACATAGAAGCACTTTTCAAAATATTACATAGGATACAATAATTTGGATCAAAAATTAAGAATCTAAACATTGATATGAACTTTCCATTAATAATCCAGCATTCATTTGCACTCTGAGTGATTACTAATACTAAGGATACAATTATGTGGATCAAAAACTAAAAGTCTAGATATAAAGTAAACGTACCATTCATTAGCACTCTGAGTTACAGCATCTCTAATGCTTCCTTGGACATCACAGCCATTTTCTATTGTTTTAAACCAACTGAAGGTTGATACTGAGAATAATTCTATTCCATCTGGACATTTTAACATTTTCAAAGTTGCAAATATGCTGTAGATATAGACAGTACATGTAATTATAAATATTTCAGGAAAAGTTCAGATTCCAGGATAAGATCATTTACCTGAGCAATCCAGTGAGCTGACTTTGAGATCCCTTGTCTTCTGGTGACAACCTTCTTATCTTTTTCAGACAATTAAAACAAGAAGGTAGCAACTTCTTCAATGATTCCCAAAATAACTTTTTCTGCAATTGATTAAGACATATGTACTTAAGGAAATTGAAATTTAACAAATTAAACACTCTTGGCAAGTTGCACGAGGTATTTTGTATCTCACATCATGTATGGAGATTTAACAACCTTCTAATTCTTAGTAAAAAAATATATAGTGAAATAAAATAAAATAAGCACCAAATTGACCTCAGTTCATTGAAAAATAAACTGAAATTATATCTATTCAAAATTTGGATAAATATTCTATCTGTTTGCCTTATGAAAAAATGGCAATCCATTTAATCATCTTACCTCTTCATCTGAGAAAGGGGAAGCACAGTGGAGGGGTGAGGCAAGTGATTCCATGAGGCGAGAGAAAACTACAAAATGTATAGGGTGCTCCAGATGAACATTTATATACTCAATCCATTGGGACAAGAGCTGATGATGAACGTTGATACCAGCCTGAGCCAAATGCTGATTCAATAATATCTCCCCTTTGGATGAAAAGTCACCTTTCCAGCTGTAATGCCCCATCTGAAAGAACAACTATCTGCTATAAACACATGTTAAGTTTTCACCCATACTTTACCTTACTAGTACATTTTCTATGACAGTAAATCTTTGAAAAATTATGCAATGATATTTCAAGTATGATGGCTTTCACTGATCCTAAACAGCAATTCCATTTTTTTTCTGTTTAACCCTTAAACTGCAGGAAACATATATACATGTTTTGTTAAGGAAAACATACGTTTTGGCCTGCTCCTTCAATTTTATGACCTCTCAATGAAGTGTTTGATCTTCTCTCTATTGTTCTGGAATGTCTCTAAAGGGATTTCCCTTATCCAGGAAAACCCTAGTTTAACAGGTTCTATCTTTACCCCCCTCTCAAGATTTTCCCCATTTGTCTCCATTTTCAGCTGGCTTCAAGTGCATTTTATTTTCTTTGTGATTAGTCATCATTGTTAAAAATCGAGATATTTTAATATTGTTTGGTATCAAAAAAATACATAAACTGCTAAGAAAACAAATCTGGACTGAATATTGAATTAAAAATCCTTATTAAATATATAAATCAGCAATCGCATTTCCAACACACAAGTAATTTAAGTTCTCGACAATAACCAATGACCGAACCCTTAGGGGAAGGATCTAACTGGATCATGAGGGTCAATACCTGCTACCACTAGTTCTGAGCCAGAAGGAGAAATACTTTCTTCCACACACAGGAAAAATGAGCAGCAGAAAGCTCTATTGGCTCTTGGAAGGAGGAGAATTTTGACGGTGCCTTTTTAAACTGTTGTGAAACGCGTTGAAAGTATTTGTACCGTCTTAATTAGCACGAAATCTAGTTTAAATTTAGTGTAACTTTTTACTATGTCAGCAGCATAGTATAATAAAATGAATGAAAATCGGATTTCCTTATTTCAGCCTGAGATTTCTGCGTAATTCACCTTTTTCTGGAGGCATCGGGTAAACTTACTTTAGCTGCTTCAATTATCCAATAAAAAATTATGTCATTGCAAGATTAAAAAGGATTATATTATTACGTTTTTATGCTCTTGACGCCTACAGGATGAACTTTTAAATTTATTTAGAGGAAATTCACTACTATGACTCAAATAGAAACATGAACGAAAACTCTGCAAGGAGATAAAGAATAATTATGAATAAGAACACAATCAACAGTATTTCAACTAATTTATGTTGCAGAAAAATGCTATCGAGAAGGGGAGCATGAAAAAACTGCGAAACCTACTAAGGAAAGCAAAGATAAAAAGAAACTTTATCTGGACGAAAACCGAGAAGACACCAAGAAAGAATCATTTTAAGTCAACCTGGTAAAGAGCTCTGAAAATTAGACCCAAAACTTATTACAATAAAGTAAACCAAGTAAATTACGATCAACTACATCAGATAATTATAACAAATATTATAAAAATTTTAAACACCACCAAATCAATTGATAGAAAGTAAAATATTAATTGGTGTGCTATCATCATATTCTAAGGTAATTGTTTAAAATTCAACTGGGTAATTTAGTATTTTAGAAAATAACATAGATATTAGAATAGTAGCACTCTTAATTTAAATACCGAGGGCTACAAAATTTTGAATAAAAATTAATTTTTCGAAGAAATTAACGCCAACATCTCGTAACACTTTTCCCAAAATATTGTTCATAGCCAGTCTCAGAAAAGCTATCACTATTTGCACCACACTATGTGGTGCAAATTTTGACTCGACTTCTTTGCAGTCCAATTATTCTGCAATGCAGAGAAGTATAAAATTTGCTTGATACGACATTAACAGAGCATTAGGTATTTTAGAATATTTGTGTCAACACATCATTCTGTTCCTCCACCAGGCATTCATGCTGACGGTATCAGATGAAGCATTGATATTGAGATGAGATTTGGCTGTTTCTGACAAATTCGTGCCTGAGGTTTTACTAATTCTTCCAGAGAGAGGGGAGGCCCTCCACCCTGGCCCTAGGAGTGACCCCTATTCATTCCTTTGTTGTTTATTTTTCTTTTGTTTCGTCCATTGAAAGGTATTGTCTATTTTCTCATAGGAACCATAGAACGGCTGATGGGTGAAGGTGAACTCCACTCTGAGAAGAAAAACCCCCTTTTCGGCATATTGTGGATGGTCGTATGTATCCGGGGTAGCGAATTTGAAAGCGCTAATGAGGATTCCCGACCGCACCCCTGCTGAGCAGGTATTTATGGTTAGGGTATGGTGGCAGCGACCGATCACAAGTAAGGTGGGAAATGGTGGATCCGAGATTTGTAATCTTCGATGCGGGTATTCCCTTGGGGAATGAAGATATTCAACTCTATTTTTGAGGTAGACGACCTTTCAGGACTTCTTGCAAGGAATCCAGTTTAAGATGGTTAAGAAACAACAGTAAGTGGGTTTTATGTTGGGTGAGAAAATTGAGAAGGTGAGTGAGGAGGGTATACTTTTAAAAGAGGTGACTACCCCTACTCAAAGTAACCGATTGGTTGACTAGGAACGCAAGAAATGCCACTACCTAGTGAGATTTATCCAAAAATCTGGAATTAACATACCTCCTACACTTTTGGTTGTTAAATTCATGTGAGTGTATGTATTACTGAAATTTTTCTCATAGCCAATACATTTTAAATACGAAGGAATATTTTCAATATCACCAAGCTATAAATATGTAGATAGACTAGCCATACCAAACCACCACCCATTCATCTCAATCATTAAAATTCTGTCGAAAAATATGAGAGTTACGCAGGGCCAGCCATCAACTGAGGGGAGCAAAATTACAACATGAGCCTCATATGCGCTTCTTATCCCCGTGTGATACTTACAGGGTTGGAATTACAGGTAAAAAGGCCCTGGGAAAAACTATTTCACTATTTCCCTATTATTTCGCGTATTTTTAACGTTTTCTACATTAAAATAATCGTAAACTTTATAATAAACAATTGAAATATAAATAACGTAGGTAGTTTTGTATGCATTCAAAATTAATAGAAAATTTTACATTCATAGCTAACAGTAGCATTCGATGAGCATTATGACCAAATGTCATTTGCCCTATCTTTTTGTGTATTTTAGAACTTTTAAAGGTGATAAATATAGAAAGAAGAATGTTTAAGAACGTAATGGTTTGTGACTGCAACCATTTCAAGAGGAATCCACAGAAGAAATC
Source organism: Pachydiplax longipennis (assembly GCA_036926295.1). Classification (NCBI taxonomy): domain Eukaryota; kingdom Metazoa; phylum Arthropoda; class Insecta; order Odonata; family Libellulidae; genus Pachydiplax; species Pachydiplax longipennis. Next base: position 2,754,626 of record JAVFKF010000040.1, on the reverse strand, counting down.
ACGTTTATTCGATTCACACTTCAATGACATCGAAAAAATTATTTAATTAATTCAAAATTAATGTGAAAGATGGTTGTCTCGTATCCGTCATCTTTATTCATTCAGGAAAATCGATCCTTGCACATTTTCTCTCAATTGATTTGGACGGTATAGTAAAGATTCCAACTGCATAGATGATAAAATTTACTGATTTTTTACCACAACGATGGAAATGTAATTTTTAACTTAGCACATGAAATTGTGCGATTAACCCAAGGTTATACAGAAGTGAAAAATTGCGACTTGGCCGGGACTCGAACCCGGGTCTCCCGCTTGCCGGGCAGGTATTCTATCCATTAAACTACCGAGCCGCGCAGGTTCACTTCTGTAATCGGGAGCTTATATGGGCAAGGTAATGGTGCTCCACTTAGTGGCACCAACCACCACCAGAGGTCCTCGTCGAGGCAGCCACCCAACAAAGCGATATTTGAGAAACCCTCTCGCGGAATTAACACAACGATGGAAATGTAATTTTTAACTTAGCACATGAAATTGTGCGATTAACCCAAGGTTATACAGAAGTGAAAAATTGCGACTTGGCCGGGACTCGAACCCGGGTCTCCCGCTTGCCGGGCAGGTATTCTATCCATTAAACTACCGAGCCGCGCAGGTTCACTTCTGTAATCGGGAGCTTATATGGGCAAGGTAATGGTGCTCCACTTAGTGGCACCAACCACCACCAGAGGTCCTCGTCGAGGCAGCCACCCAACAAAGCGATATTTGAGAAACCCTCTCGCGGAATTAACACAACGATGGAAATGTAATTTTTAACTTAGCACATGAAATTGTGCGATTAACCCAAGGTTATACAGAAGTGAAAAATTGCGACTTGGCCGGGACTCGAACCCGGGTCTCCCGCTTGCCGGGCAGGTATTCTATCCATTAAACTACCGAGCCGCGCAGGTTCACTTCTGTAATCGGGAGCTTATATGGGCAAGGTAATGGTGCTCCACTTAGTGGCACCAACCACCACCAGAGGTCCTCGTCGAGGCAGCCACCCAACAAAGCGATATTTGAGAAACCCTCTCGCGGAATTAACACAACGATGGAAATGTAATTTTTAACTTAGCACATGAAATTGTGCGATTAACCCAAGGTTATACAGAAGTGAAAAATTGCGACTTGGCCGGGACTCGAACCCGGGTCTCCCGCTTGCCGGGCAGGTATTCTATCCATTAAACTACCGAGCCGCGCAGGTTCACTTCTGTAATCGGGAGCTTATATGGGCAAGGTAATGGTGCTCCACTCCACTCCTCTGGTGGTGGTTGGTGCCACTAAGTGGAGCACCATTACCTTGCCCATATAAGCTCCCGATTACAGAAGTGAACCTGCGCGGCTCGGTAGTTTAATGGATAGAATACCTGCCCGGCAAGCGGGAGACCCGGGTTCGAGTCCCGGCCAAGTCGCAATTTTTCACTTCTGTATAACCTTGGGTTAATCGCACAATTTCATGTGCTAAGTTAAAAATTACATTTCCATCGTTGTGTTAATTCCGCGAGAGGGTTTCTCAAATATCGCTTTGTTGGGTGGCTGCCTCGACGAGGACCTCTGGTGGTGGTTGGTGCCACTAAGTGGAGCACCATTACCTTGCCCATATAAGCTCCCGATTACAGAAGTGAACCTGCGCGGCTCGGTAGTTTAATGGATAGAATACCTGCCCGGCAAGCGGGAGACCCGGGTTCGAGTCCCGGCCAAGTCGCAATTTTTCACTTCTGTATAACCTTGATTTTTTACCGATCGAGATTTAATTTCGATGCTTATCAAATGAAACAGAATTTATCTAAAATACGCAGAGAATGCCACAAGAATTTATACTACACTTTTACTTATAGATTTTTTAATGTATTTAAACTAATAACCTAGATATGGCCATGAGTTTGCCTTAGTTTACTTGTGTAGATTGCATTCACATAGGCTGTGATAAAATAGGTGATCGATATGGACTCCTTAGGTATATAATTTTAAAGGCTAATAACTGCTCTCTTGAACGATGTATAATATTACCTACTATTATATTATATAATATAACCCATTATAACCGCAGAGTTTTGCAAGCGAAGGCGTCAAATTCGAGGTCTATATATTTTTGGTCCGACACTGATTCAAACTGCGCGGAAATTTTCTTTCTCCCATCTTAGTCCTAAACATAAGCTCAGAGCGGCTCAGAGGCAGGGTTTGCGAAAATTTCCTTCATCCTGCTCGTGCCTTTCGTCTCATACTCCAATTTTATGATAGGAAGGGAAGGGGGTTTGCTTCGATTTCCTCGGAATAACTGGACCTTGTGTGCGACGTTTCCCTCGGTACGAGAGGCAAAGCTAGAATATACGAGGGCTGTTCAAAAAGTTCCCGAACTTTATTTATTACAGCACAAATATTTCACTTACAAATTATTGCTCCGAGTCTCCTTAAAAGTACTCCCCACCCCAACGTATACACTTATACAAATGGTATTTCCACTATTTAAAACAGTCTTGGGACGCTTCTTTCGGACTGTTCATAAGCTCCTCCGTCGAATTTTTCTTTATTTCTCGAATTGTGGCAAATCTTTTTCCTTTGAGCAGGGTTTTTAGCTTAGGAAATAGGAAAATGTCACATGGAGCCAGACCTGGTGAATAGGGTGGTTGGAGAAGCACAGTGGTCTTGTTTTTGGCTAAAAAGTCACGACTTGCTTGTGTTGATCCTGGTCTGCTGTCATCAGGCGAGGCATGAATTTGTCCTCGACTCGATGTATCCTCAATTTTTTTAGTTAGGATTTCGTAGCAGAACCAATCGGGATGCCACACTCTTCTGCAAGCTTCCTGACAGTCAAACGTCAATTTGCACGAACGAGATCGTTCAGTTTTTCGATGTGGGGGTCATCTGTGGACGTTGATGGTCTTCCGGAACGCTCGTCGTCTTCCACTGATTTCCGCCCGTCTTTGAACCGTATAAACCACTCATAACACGCGGTACGTTTCATAGCATGCTCACCAATAGCCTTGGTAATCAACTCAAAAGTTTCCGTGAAAGATTTGCCCAGTTTCACGCAGAATTTTACAGAAGAACGCTGCTCCTTCAAAGAGCTCATTTCCGCGGACCCGATTTTTCGCCGCACTCTACGATCATCTGTTCACATAAACATCCGTAACTAATGAACAAATCAAGATATCGACAAAGTGATTGAAGGTGGTTATTTGGTAAGCTTTCGCGGATACAACGCCTACAGACAGATTAAAAAATAACCAACTGGAGGCACACTATAAAAAAAGTTCGGGAACTTTTTGAACAGACCTCGTATACTGATACATAATAACCATTTTATAATAACTGAATTCTTGCATTACAACATCCATAACGTTATAATACTATTCTGCTACGCCAATGCCACCAAACTAAGGATAATAATAAATCTTTGCAATATCAATAACGCAAATAAATCCATTTCAACTCTGCAAGCCGAGCCAAGACAGAAGCAGACTATCTCCTCCATGTTTTCCCTCTCTCTCTCTCTCGCTTAGGTGGTTTTCATTGGAACTAGCTGTACATTCGATTTTATATCATTCCCAATTATCAGGAAAGCATTCGAAATAATTGTCAAGATTGACCGCCATGAATTATATGCCAGAGAATTTTGCACCCACTTGGCGTCAAAATCACGGTCATTTGGTAACATTTCTTAAGTTGGTTCAATAGATAGCCGCGGCATCTCCAACCTCTATGATTTTCACTGCTCTATCACTCAGAGTAAGGATTCAAAACAATTTTCGAAAATTCACCCGAAGGACCTCCTGGCATCGAACATGAGAGATCATGGCATACGAATGTTAGATAAGTGCCACTCTGAGGTGTTTCAAAGTTTCAATTCCATAACTTATCGGGAAGGTCCTAAAATAAGATTACGCTTTCCCCCTTTTAAATACATGGTATAATAGAAATGACGCTCAGGCATCGAACCAAGAACTGTCAGAGGAACGGCGAATATGAAGCATATGAATTGCCTCTATGTATATTCCATCTAAATCTACGGCATCTACAAACTCAGTGATTTTCAGTTCTATCGCTCCGAGTAAGGACTCAAAACCATTTTCGAAAATTCGCGCGAAAGACCGCCTGGCGTCGAACACAGGACCCGTGCCAAATAACAGTGAGTTCGACTCCAGGTGGGTCCGAAATTCTTCCATATCAAATGCATTGATGCTATTTTTGAAATTTTATTTCAATGTCTTACCGATAAGCTGGAAAGATAAAACCTGGAATTGTGACAGAGGCTTTTGAAAACAATCTTTCAAGACGTTAACAGTTTCTCTAGTGGTCCTTGGTTCGATGCAAGACGGTCATACCGATTCCACCATGCATTTTCAACGGGGAAAACGGAATCTTATTTTAGGACAATAAGATAAGATAAGATACTGAATTGAAACTTTGAAACACGTCAGAGTAGCACTTCTCTAACATTCATATGCCATTGTCTCTCTCGAACGGTTCCTGTGTTCGACGCCAGGCGGTCATTTACGCAGAAGGTTTACGATTTATACAGAAGGAAGATGGCACAAGAACAACGAAGACAAGCTATACTAAGGACGGTAGCAGAATACTTTGGCAACCTATACAAGAAGGAAGAAAATGCTGAAGAGGAAAACCAAGAAGAAAGCAAAACCAACGAGATCCCCCTCTCTATTCTCCCAGAAGAAGTTACTGCAGCAATAAAGCAGACGAAGAACGGAAAAGCAGGAGGCATAGATGGAGCGTTATCAAAATATTTAAAACTTGGTGGAACAGAAGTTGCTCACGTTTTGGCGCAGTTATTCACTACTTGCCTGAAACAAGGAAGAATCCCCCAGGACTGGAATCATGCAAGAATAGTCCTTTTGCACAAGAAAGGAAGCAAGGAAGAGCTGAAGAATTACCGCCCCATCAGTCTCCTTCCTGTTGTTTACAAAACATTCATGAGGATAATAGCTGAACGGATAAAGATTATTCTATCATCTGCCCAGCCTAGAGAGCAAGCAGGATTCCGGAAGGGCTTCAGTACTATGGACCACATCCACACACTACAAGAAATAATCAGCAGGACGAATGAATATGTGATGCCACTATTACTCTGCTTTGTCGATTAGGCTCAGGCCTTCGACTCGGTAAGTACCTCCTCTACAGTGGAAGCTCTGGAAAAACAAGGAGTAGATGCAGAGTACATCCGTCTCCTACGCAGCATTTATAAAAATGCCACAGCCTCACTAATGCTACATGAAGTTACTGAAGAATTCAAGATTGAGAAGGGAGTTAGACAAGGAGATTGCCTTTCCCCAATTCTTTTCACGGCTGTTCTGGAGGAAGTTTTTAAAACCTTGGACTGGGAGCAGAAAGGTCTGCGGATTAATGGGGAACACAACAGTCATCTGTGCTTTGCAGAACTCTTCACAACCAACGGAGAAGATCTAGCTTCAAGACTTCATGAACTGAACACAGCAGGACAGAAGATAATCAGGATAAATTTAACAAAAACAAAGGTAATGTATAACTCTTTTGCAGCACAAGAAACAATCAAATTTGAAGGGAAGCCTCTGGATGTCTGCTCAGAATACACATACCTAGGACAACTAGTAACCACAGGAGAGAACAACAGGATTAACGAAGTAAACAGAAGAATCACACTCGGCTGGAGTGCCTTCGGAAGAAATGCTCATATTCTAAGGTCACAAATGCCTATGGTCTTGAAGAGGAAGGTCTTCAACCAATGCATTCTACCAGTGTTGGCATATGGAAGTGAAACCTGGGTGCTAAACGCAGCAATAACCCAGCGACTTCAGACAATGCAAAGAAGTATGGAAAGGTGTATTCTTGGGATCACAAGAAGAGACAAGAAACGCAACACCTGGGTGAGGATGAAGACCGGAGTGACAGACATCATAGATAAAGTAAGGTCACTGAAATGGATGTGGGCAGAAGAAACGACAACCGTTGGACAAGAGCGGTTCTGAACTGGACACCAAGAGATGTGAAGAGACCAAGAAGAAGACCAAAGGACTGATGGAACAGAGACATCATTAAGTACTTAGGGGTGACATGGCAAAGAGAAACTCAGAATAGAGAGAAGTGGAAAGCGCTTGGGGAGGCCTACATCCGACATCGGATTGAAAATGGCTGATGATGATGATGATATATAGGTATATCCAGAGAGTTAGCTATATATAATAATATTATATACATATATATATATATATATATATATATATATATATATATATATATATATATATATATATATATATATATATAATTGTATTAAGAACAAGGAAAGAGTTTAAATCATCTCCTTTAATAGAAAACTACCAAGCAAAAATATTTTCTGATCCAAAATGAATGAGATGAGAGTTCCTTATTACCTACTTTGATGATACATCTACTTTCTACATATCATAAAGAAGATGAATGATGTGTTTGATGACTTGTATTTTCAATTAAAAATATTTACAATCAATTTACATTTAAAAACATTTTATCAATCATTTTATATGGAAAAAAGATCGCTCTCAAAATGAAAATGAGTAAAGTAAAAGTACTAATACTATATAAATTATGTAATAATGTAATTTCTATAGAGAATGCATTTATCATGAAGTTTGTAAGTTTTCTGTATTTATAATTATGACAAGAGAATTGCTTACAGAGAATATAACTACAAATTATCTATTGCTATATAATAAAGTTGCAACACAATTTAAAAATAATAATTTATTATGAAGTGTTATATAAAAGAATATATAAATTCAGTCAATTATAAGAGCTGTATTAAAATGCCAGAAGAATTATCTATGAATATAAAGTGAATAAGTACCTAGTATGTCTTCTAAAATATCACCAAGAAAATAAGAAAAAGAGGATGACCAAAAAATAAAACTGATAAAAATAACAACTGTTAGCCTAATAACAGAAAACTGCCACCAAACAACATAGGTGCCTATTGGGAGAAGTTAAAATAAGTATTTAAATATTTTTTGTTTACATACTGTTTTTGAACATGATAACCCATCCGTGGCATCAATTGATGTGCTCTGGAAAATCAAAACATATTGAGCTATCCTTGCTCAGTGAATCATAAACATCAAGTTCTCTATGAAATTTGCAAGTAAACAGAAGATCCAGTTCAAAGGGAAAAAGACATCATGGCCATACTTAAAAATACATTAATCTAATTTTAGTAAATGTATCAAAATCCTTGTTTCTAAATGAAAGCCCACCTTTCTATTTTCCAGTTCATAGAGCAGAAGGACTTTGAGTAAACTACGATGCTCCTGCATTGCTACCTGTAAATTCTTAACAGCTCCCACAGATATTTTAAGCTTTAACATTCCCTGAGCTTTTGCTTTTCCTCTCTTCTCTAAAGGACACCATATTGTCTGCCCAGTCACTGGTATACTCTGGAAATATGAAAGATAACTCAAGTAATCTAATGAAATTCAAGGAGATGGGTTCAACTTTTGCAGTAACTTGTAGGATATTTTTAAAATAATTATACATGAGAGTAAATATTTACATATTATTAATTATTTTATCATTACTTACATTCAGTTCCAGTAAATCAATATGTTTTTTGCATAAAATAATTATAATATTTCTTATTTTCACAGTCAAGGTAAATTCCATTAGGGTCAATCCATACCAACACTGCTTGCTCAACAGAAAAAAATGATGTGTAGATACCCTTGACTTTAGAGAGCTCAAAAGTATTTTTTAAATATTTTTAATGTTTACTGTTTGGAGATGGTGGCCATTTTTGTACTTGGCCGCACACGGTTTTTTGCATTTGCAGGTTATACAAATTCTCCAATTATAGTATTCAGCAATGGATTATCCATTATTATTTTTTAAACGGTAATCATGCCAACATTGATACTTTGTGAAACATAAATATTATATAAAGACAACCATTTAAAAATATTAATGAATAAATAATTATTAAATAATTATTAAATAAATATTTATAAAAATAATTTTGAATCTCAAAGTTGAAATTTATACTGAATGATTAATATTATTATATAAATTAGTTGTAGTCCTCAATATTCAAGGGAGCTGGAAATTATGCCAGGGTGGAAAATATTGGTTCTCGTAAGTAATAAAGAGGAATCTGTTTCTAACTTAAGGCCATTGCCCTTTTAAAACATAATTCCTTATGATCTACTGAAAATTTCCCAAGCAATCGCAGTATTGCTTTCCTTTAGACCTTGCGATAGCAGCCCTCCTCATTGGATGGAGTGTAGGCACATGGGTATGCCCAGGCAAAGGTAATATTCCGGTGTTGCCAAAATGTAATGGAAGGGTGGGTGGAAGGGGTAAAACCTGGAATTTGAAACCCCTCAATCTTATGCACCACGGAATACACCGTTCCATTTTTTCTTGGACGACTGTACTTCTTCATAGGTGGCATGCACTCTAACATACACGTCTTTTAATCTGAGTGGTTCCTTTATTTTTACTTGAGAAAAATAACACTTGTTTATGAATTTTATTAATAAATGAACAATTAATGATAAGGTGATGATATTAATCTATTGATCTATAAATTATCATAAAATTAACCCTTCAGCTGCAGGAGCTGCTCTGTGTCTTCTTGAAGAGGCAGATTAAGACCTTCATAATCCGGATAGACCCTTTTCCTGAGGGTTCAGTTATTGTCGAGAACTTTAACTACTTGTGTATAGAAAATGTCATTGCCAATTTTAATTACTTAATAATAATTTTTGATTATTTATTAATGTTTTTTGTTGTTACACTCTATATTATAGTTACTTTTCACAAAGTATCAATGTTGGCAAGATTACCATTTAAAAATATTAATAAATAAATAATTATTAAATAAATAAATATTTATAAAAATTTTGAATCTCAAAGTTGAAATTTATACTGAAGTATAATAAAATAAAGACCTTTCCTGTGTGTAATTTTTATATCTTTATCTGGTCCCCCAACCAAGATATTGGAAGTGGGAATTTGAAAAGAATTCAAAACTGCGTTTTTTAAAGATGAATAGTTTTTAAAGGGTAATCTCGCCAACATTGATACTTTGTTAAAAGTAACTATAACATATAGTGTAACAGCCCAAAAAATATTAAGGCTGACAAATTGTTCCTTCTTTGAAAAGTTTATCGTCAATAGGTGAATTTTGTTCATTTTTGACCAATAACTTTAAGGTGTTAAAAAATGTTTAATGAATAGATATATTTGGTAACTATTATTTAATTTCATAGGCCAGAGTGTACTGAAATCAATGCAGATTATTTGAAAGTCTTAGGGTAACCCATTGCTGAATAATTGAAGAATTCGTAGATACCTAAAATTGTGAAAAACCGCGTGCAACCAAGTACAAAAATGGCCACCATCTCCAAACACTAAACATTAAAAATACTTAAAAAATACTTTTGAGCCCTCTAAAGTTAAGGATATCTACACACCAAATATCAATCTTTTCTAAGATGGTCGAGCAACCAATTATTTTTTTTCTGGACCACTTGGTATGGATTGACCCATTAGTGTTATAAAATAACCAGAACTATTTGGATGAATGAGAAGTGTGAAAATAATAAAATGGAAGAGATAAGAAGGAACAGATATAAATAAGGTAATTTCTTGCAGCCATAGCAGCAAACTGTAAAGGTTTCTCCTCACTTTCAAAGGAATTTGATAGGAACCAATTAATTCATCATCGTGTTTTCCAGTAGAGGCTGTGACAGCAATTTCTTTCATAAGTTTTCGAAGTCCTTTCACCCCTTTAACATCACCAATTTTTTTCATCTTCTCTGTCACTGACTCAGCTGGATCAAAATCCCTGCAAATATTTCCAAGAAATTCAATATTTCCAAGTATGTGTGAGCATGTTATTAAAAATTTATTTTGAATTTACAGACTATACAGCAATCAATAGTAATTAATAAAATGAAGATTGATCAGAAAATAATTTACTTTGCTTTTACATGAATTTGAGATAAAAATCTGAGGTTACTTACCACACCTCAATTATCAGCTTGTCATCCAAACATTTCCCCAAAGACCTGTCAAAAGAAATGAGACATGAAAATGGGACCATTACCCAATGAATTCATTATAAGTTTATTTTTACTCACAAAGAAAAGTGCTCTTCCCAAGCAGGAGTCAAAGTTTCAGACTTAACTGACGTGTTATATCTATGTTCAGCTGCAGAATTCAAGAACAGTGTGCAATATGGATCACTCAATCCTGAAAAGGAACTCATATGAATACAATAATTGAAGAGATAATTGAGACAGAATATGAGGACAAATATTGTCCTCAAGTTGGACCACTAAAGGCTGCAAACCACCCAATAAAGAGCAAAAATGCAGGCAAAGTGGAAGATAATATGCTACCATCTGAAAGATGCTAAGATTTGGCCATCTGATTACTCTCTTTTATTTGTATAAGGGATAAAATCCATGGAAAAATTGAATCCTTGCTTTCAGAGCTCTTTTTGCATGAGAATTGCAACCTTCAAATATATAATTATGATCAACTTCACTGTTATATAACTAATACTCCACTATTGACTCAATGGTGAGATCAAGTTAATGAAATTATCCATTTTAATTTCTAAATGAAGGTAAGAGAATAATTCAAGAGAAATGGAGAGAAAGCCAGGTCTCATATATTTCTCAAATGGCTAAGTCTAGCAAACTTTTAGAAGTGTTTGGATAGCTAAGGTCATTTAGATATAAAGTGGAAGTGTGTTCCACTATGGTTCCATTATAAAGGGAACACACTTCCTAGTTTCGTTTAGTAGTAGTAGTGGATAGAGTCACTCTTTTCTTGGCTCCTGTTTTGGCTTTTATGGTAAATTCTCACACAGATTCATGCACTAAACTAATTCTGTTAGGTTTCCACTTACCATTAGCATCTTTGGGATGCAAATCTTTGGCTTCGATAACTTCCACATTTAACACAATGTCAGGAGCCTGAAACAAACAAATCCCTTATACATTTTCATTTTTGCCTATTTGATCCTTTAACTCTTATGAGATGATCCATGCCTAGAATGCAGGAATACCTCAATGTATAAATTGATTCATTCTAAACGGTGGTACATCAAAAAATTATGAAGTTACTTCCAATGTAAAAATCTCTATAGTATCTTTAAACAATAAAATAGTACATTGAAGAAGAGCAACCAATGCAAGAAACAGAATTAATTAAAATTATGGGAATATTTGCATTTATATAAAGCTACTTCAATTTTAACATTTAATGCAGCACCCTATTTCTTATGACTGAGATCGTCAAACCAATTAAAATTAGCTAGAGAAACCAATACTTTAATCAGTAATGCCCAGTTGCAGGAATGATACACATGTACTCAATAAAGTTATGAATCTCATAATTAACCATTCAATAAGCATTGCAGGAACATTCAATAAGTTTATGAGTTCCATAAGTATTAATAATGATAGATAACTAATCAGATATTTGGAAGATTTAATAGGCGAGGAAAGATTTTAGTAACTGAAAAAGTAGATTTAATAGAAATTTACAGATTATGTAGCTCATACATCATATTGGTAAATTTTGCAAGATACATGCACACTGTGGATTATACTTTTATTAGATTCTATTTAAGGTGCTGTAGATTTCTAATTTTATATTATTACTGTTGCACAGCTCAAGGCTATGCCGGGCTACATAAAAGATAGTCGTTATGTGATCACTTCTGTTAGAGCTCAGATCTTACTAGCATTATATAATTTATTTATTATCATCATTTTCCATAGCTATGTTGTTAATCAATTGGTTATCATAAATTTACAAATATTTTATCTCATGCAGATCTCAGTAATGAGCTTATATGAGTTGTTACTGTTATTACCAACAATACAGTCTTTAACATATACATATCTTGCAGTTTAACTGACAGCATTAAAATTCTCTGTTATTAGCTCCCAAGCTGTTGATTTCTCATTAAGAAATAAAGCATCGGTCCTCTTTTTTTCAATGATATTTCTTTTCTCCCATCAGTTCAATTATCAAGTTCTTCTCAAAATTGTTGAAATTATTCCCTCTTTTTGCCATTTTGAAATTCACTTAGGTGTACTTATTTCAAACATTCACTCTCTAGGTTTGCTAGGGTTGGTATCAATATTTCAGTGGTGTTATCTAATGTTTATTTTTGCAACAACAAGCTAGAAGCAATAGCTATAGAGATTGGTTATGAGACCCATTGTTTCCTGCAACCCAAACATCATGAAAGCCATAACTTTATGATACCCATCGCTGTTGAATGAATATTGGAATGCTCCAGCAACTGGCAATAACTGAACCAAATTTTTCTGCTTTCAAGCAGTTTTCATGCTGCTTCAATAAACAAAAGAAACATTAACATATAGGTTATATCAAGAAGCAAAATATAAGCCCTCTAATCCTACTGCTCCTGGGTACAGTTGCCACTGCCACTGGGGTAAAGCAGGAATAATTCTAATTGTTTCTTAAATAATATATAACATTTTTACATTCTGTTTTAATACTTTGTTATATGCATTAGTATGCATGCAAATTTCAAAAGAAAGATACATGTATAGTTTTTCAAGAGAAAAATTCATAAATCCAAGGCTACTCAGAGAGCATTTTTGAAATTGTAGTAGTGATCACTATGACAGGAAGTAGTAGCTCATCTAGACTTCAATGTTAGTAATCAAACTTGAGAATGATTGTAACGAGGAAGATGGGATTCAAAAGGTGCATAAAGAAGACCATGTCCTTAAAGAGAGCAACAGTTCAGGGTGAACCTTAGCATTTCCTAGAAAAGGCTAGTGCAGCTGTGAAGGTGAAGTTTATGACAGAAGGGCAGGTTATACGGAGGTTCCTGCTAATTTACCACAAAATTGTGGTATACATACGGTCTCAAGAGAACAATTTGCAAGACTAAGATCTTTAAAGTTTAAAGGGCAAAATATAATTGCTTAAAAAAAGGCTTCTTCATTGTCTTTTTGGAATGGCTTCTCTGGAAATACTGCTTTATCACATAGACTTAGCATTTAAAATTTCTGTACTACATATATGTATATTAAGATATCTTTCCCATGATTATACCTTTGTTAGCATTCCCATTCTTCTAATTGAATCAGCCATATTTATGTTCATTTCAAGTTTATCAAATTGTAAACAAGTTCATTGATAAGGTTTCTAAGTTCATTCATCTAGTTATAAATTATTCATGAGGCATTTGGCCACCAAAGAGTCCCAATAGTACTTTTCTAGGAGGTGATATAATCTGTGACAAACTCTGAAAAACCATGATATGACTTCTGGACTCTAATTCAACCTGCATGGAATTAATAATCATCAATATTAACATCAATAATAATTATTAATAATTCAATGCAGACTGAATCAGAATAATTATTAACCACCAAAATTATTAACTCTTTTGAGACTGTTGTTGTGTATACACAACAGAGATTTTCCTACGCAGAAGCACGGCTGTTGTGTATAGACGATGCAGGTATAAATCGTGGGTGGAAGCAGTTTCTGAGGATTAGGGTATTATAAACTTACCATTCTGACCCTTTTCTGGGTGATTTCTGACCTTTCCTTCTGCACCACAAGGAGGAAACTCAGCCCCTGGGGTCATTTATAACCCTTTTCACAGCATGGTGCCGTGGCAAATTTAATGTTATTGCAACAGTTTTGCGAAAGAGTTTTTTAGTAATAATTGTCAATATTAATTTGGATATTGAAATCTTGGTCTTTGCTGACTATGTACAACATTTAAATGAAATTCTACCGTTAATATTAAGGTATTTAGTATATTAAGGTATTTAGTATATTATATTAGTATAATTATTATTTAGTATATTATTAGTATATTATTATAATGGCAATGATGTAGCATAAGTTTTACAACTTATGCTACATCATTGCCATTATATTAGTACACTAAATAGCTTAATATTAATGGTAGAATTTCGTTTGAAAGTTGTACATAGTCGGCAAGGTACAAGATTTTAATATCCAAATTAATATTGAGAATTACTGCTAAAATAACTTTTTGGCAAAAAGTTAGCAACGGTCTCATGCTGTGAAAGGGAAGGTTAATTACCCAGTGACTGTTTTCCCCCAATTGTGGTTGCAGAGGAAGGAACCCTGCTTAGGACTCAGAAGGGTTCAATTCTATACCTGCCAACATCTGAGTCGAAAAATGCTTCCGTGTCCAGGAGAGGATTTTAAGAGAATGTGGCCGTCTCGAAAGGGTTAACCACCAAAATGCATTATAGTAGCAAATCATACTGATGTGAGGTGCAGGACCAAATTAGTTGGAAGTACTCAAATGTATGCTATATAATGTCATTCTCTTTAAAATTCACAGACAAATTCCAGGAATCAGTTGTAGTAATAAAAATGTGACCTCTTTAGCCTTGGCATTTTCAAGAAGTTCATTGTGGGTGAGCTCCTCAAACTTGAAAGCTTCCTTCAGGTATAGAAACAACTCTTCTTTCTTCTCCCCATCACCAATCATATGAATTGTCTCATAAAGAACCTCAGAATAAAGTTCTTCAAGCTGCAAAGAACAGATAGAAATCATCAATTCAAATATCTCTTAAAGAAAAGTGGGATAAGCACTTCTTAAGCACAAGAAGAAACTCTTTCCAGTTGCACAGCTATTGTGCCAAGTTAAATACATTTCCCCATTTTAAATTATGCTCATCACATCTGACTGCTTAGTGATTATTTATGACAAATAATACTTTGGCATCAAACAATGTAATCAAAGGGATTCATCAACAGACTCTACATTATTATAACAACATGTTTCCAATTGTCTTTACATACACAAAATAGCCATGGAATGGTAGATCTTTTGTACATCTGACTCTTTAACTTTTACTTAAATTTTCAGTTTCCCATTCACAAAAGTACCCAGGATTTCCTGTTAGTATCAACTTCTATTAACAAGGTCTTTAACATAATATATAAATTGAGGACTTTTTGTAAACATATGTTATCAAATAACAAAGGCTAAAAGAGATAATATTTTAAGAATAAAACTTTGGAAGGTTACATTCACAACCACACGACAATAGAGTAAATATACTGAGGGCATATATTAGTATGACATGGATTTTGATGCAGTACTGGATATAATTCTCAGATACGGTATTCCAGCACCATTTGAGCTTCTGGGCAATTTGAATTTGATCTGAACCCTCTCATATCCTGCTCTTCATTCATGGGGAATTTCAACTTCAGTTCTTATGAGATTTGAATAAGAATGATATTATCAAAACTACAGTCAAGATTTTCTGTAAACTAAAGTACCAAGTCCATTGATACCATTTTCCTTCCTTCGATTCATATATTCAGAAGGAAAAATTAAGTTGATTGGGGGAATTTACCCTCATGTCCTGGTCAAAACAAGACAATACCGTTTTGGACTCGTATGTTCCTCACATTACATCGGATGTCAATATGACTTCAAAATAATGAAGCGACTGAATGTGCTTTTCGTTGGGTAAATATATAGTAGAATATCTAATGTTCCTTTTCGAGTCCAAAAATTCGCAGCAAGTGTGTTGTATTTGAATTTCCCCACTAAATCAACAGGTATTGTATCGAAATAAGAAAGATGTCGATGCACTTAATTAGAGCATTCATACTCGTCAACCACAAAATATATGATGATGCAATAGATATGAATTAAATCTAAATTCAAAAGACAATATTGAAAACATCTTCAATTTACTAGGTTGAGTACACAATTTCTCTTGAATTTAGAAAAGATATTTTAAGTAAAACAATAATATCAAAATCATTTTATTTTACAAAAATATCCTTATACATAGAGTAGCTGCAAAGAGATACCTCGAAACATTGCCTCATATTCTAGAGATTATCATATTTTTGTGATCACTTCCATATGGATCTCAAAGTCTTCTTACGTGAGATCATTAAATGCCAAGCAATAGAAGACCCCATCAAAACCCCATTTATTTACAATTTTTTTTATAAACATAAAACTAAAAGCCTAAATTATTTTTTGTAGTATGGGTAGTAGTATCGTAGGTAAACAAATAAGAATATCATTTTCATTAAAGGGTATTTTCTTTGAGGTGATACTTTAAGGAAGTATTCTTTGAATGCCAAACAGTGATTGATAAGAAATTCTCTGGTTTTAGAGCTGCATGCATCTTCTTTTCAAAGGAGAGGATTTCTCCATAACAAAATCACTGCTAATTAAATTATTCCCTATTTTTTATAAGATATATTTATGAATTTAATTAATAAGTAGTATTTGAGTAAATATTCCATGAGATGAGCCAGTGTGATCATAGAAGCAATAGTTGTGGTTTACATGAGAAACGTTTCTGAAATATATTCATTGTTCCAGACCAGAGAACCATTCAACTATTGATGGAGACATAGTGGTTTGAAGGTATTCTATATCATTCAGCAGAATACAAGGACCTGTCCTGATGTAGCTAAACTTTCTTTCCATCTGTTTTTCCAAAATGGAAGGGCTTATTGTTGCTGTCCTTTGCGTGAAAATCTGCAGTAGTACTGTTTTCTAAGTGACTAAAAGCATGTTGATGGCAAGGTAAATATATATGTAGTTCATCCTTGATTTGAGGATGAGGAAAATAACATATTTATGTGCAGACCAAGGAAAATTATTAATAAAATTTTGACTATTTTGCTAATAATGAATATAAGTGAAAGTATGGGTAAATAATTTGGTAGCCTGTGATTTGGTCAGCAGTGAATTTGATTTCATAGTGAATTACTGTTAACCTGGTTATTGGGCAAGGATAAGATTAATGTCATAATTAATTGATTTTGTAATTGCCCCATAGAATGCAGCAAGGTTCATAGTATATTAATTGCATTATCATTTTTCTGCTGCACTTAGATGTACACACTACCTGAATCGGTTGATTGCTGTTGAGATTGCTGTAGGGAAAGAAAAAGTTACACGAACATTAAAAAGCAGCCAAAATATTCTTAATATTTATTTTTAAGTCTTTTTTTAAACAAATCATATTGGATGTACGTGTAAACTGATGCTCTCTGCTTTCTTCCTGTGGTTCTCTGTTTGTATTTTCGATAGATTGTTTCCTAACTGGTCTTAGATTTGCTTACTCCGTCATCTAGCCCAATTTCGTTCATTTATTCTCCGTCACAAGCACCCTCATTTTCCACTATTTACGATGGTTGAAGCTGAGATTCATGGTTAAACAATGGCTTTGATTACAATCGTCTTTTTACCATCCATCGAATCATTCCCAACCAAAGCCCATATTAAATGCAACATGGCCTCTTGCCTCATTTATTCTTTAGAAAAAGTCTTCTAAATAAAAGTAAAGCAAATTATCGTGTGCACAATATCAAAAGACGAAAAAGACATCCATCAACACCATAATCCATTCTTCTTTCAAGCTAATTAACGAAAGCACTGCAAGATTTCGGCACGTGGAAAAAATCAACGAATTGAAATATTCAAAAACCCCTTTGTTATCAAGAGAAAGTCCTTATTCCTTCACCAAATATACCTTTCTTTAAATTTAATTCATAGCATGTAAGAAGCAATCTCTTATGGGATGAAATTTAGCTGGCGATAGATTTTTAGCTTGCATAATTTGAAAATTTTGGTTCAAAGGATCTTATACATGTTATAGGAAGCATTTAAATGAAGTAATATAAAACTAGAAGGTTCAGAAATTAAGGTATGAAAATATTTTTCTGTTAATTTTGTGGACTGAAAGAAAGCCTTGCTTAAAACAGCGTGATAAAGATAAAATCGGAAAATTGTCTTTCCTTGGCAAAAATGCAAGGAAATGATTTTCATTAACTTTATTTAACTTGAAAAAAATTTTCCTCCATTTGATGTATCAAAAATTTTCTGCATCAGAAAGATATTTTAAATCAACAAGCAAATTTCTAGCAAAACTGCCTTATAGAGAGAAAAATTAATTATGAACGTATAGGATTCTCATTCAGATAGATTGGATTTCTTTCTACAGAACACTTCTAACTGGCCATGGGAATACGATTGGGATACCGTGACCTTGATGAGGCTATGTTAATACACTAATACTAACAATGAAGCCACAAATAGTCACCAATCCACACCATTGTAGGCTACCAGGATAGGGGAATGAGCAGAAGTGAATTTTGCTCCATTCATCCGTGATTATTATTCAGTCACTCATGTTTTCTTCTCTCTTTAATCAGGCAATATGCTCCTACTCAGTTGTAATGTTTGTTTATAATCACAGCAAATTACAAAGAATTGCCTACTTTTCCTAAAGGCATTTTCTTTTTATTTATCCTAAAACAGTCCTAATTACATTGTGTAGTCTTATGAGATTGTACATGAGCTTAGGTTCAACTCTCTCCTTGGTCTCAATTTGGTTGTTTATAACAACATCATTTAACATTTATTTATTTCAACTTTTTCATAACTATCACAATTTCAAATCAAAAACTATAATCTATGACCAAAATAAAAATATTTCTTAATATTCTTTTGGTCCATTTCAGAATACTTATTTTTACAGTCCTTTTTTTCAAATAGCCTGCAATAAACCTAACCTAACTGATGAAACCTAATTAATTAGACGGAAGGATTTCACTCATGACATTTTCTAAAATAGGGGAAATTGGGTTGAAATAAATACCATAAAAATCAAATTCAGCCAAGAGATCTGAAAATAAATTAAATAAATCTTCTTGAGTAAAAGATCTGGAATGTGAATGTTAAACATATCAATCTGAGTATACTCAATATTTCATCAATCTTATCTTCAGTTTTTCTAATCAATCATTTGGATAATCCCACTGTTATCAGACGTCCGTTGAATTCTCATTTGTGAGAAGATATGTACCACTGAGGACAGTCGTAGACCACAGGAAAGATGACAATGTAACCACTCATTCCAGCCACAAACTACCAGGAATTACAAATGAAAGTTACTTACATACTACATATTAATTGGTGAATAATTTAAAGAAATACCTGATTACTATTTGGATATGCTTACAATAACTTTCCCAGTTCACTGTGCTGCTAAAAAATGGGATCACGTAATCAATCTTATGTAGAAAGACCTCCTTGCCTATTAATTTTCATTAAAGAAGCTATCTAATCACATGCAGAAGTCTAAGTCTATATCTTTCTGGAAAGATACCAGAGCATTCCCCATTTATATCTATGGTGGAATGCAAATAATGCCTTGGAGTTGAATCAAGAACCATTTGGCTAACATTAAACTGCGTTAGCAATATGAATTTATGATTACTGTTCACATGCAGAAACATAGATTTATATCTTCTTGGGAAGTGCTTCATAAAAATATTTGCAATCTCAACAATACATTTCAAAATGGAGCATTAACCACCTGGAGTTGAACCCAGAACTGTTTTGTAAGATGCGATTGGCAAGGGCATCTTAAACCATATTTCAGGTTATCATATTGGGAAAGTTCTCAAATGAAATTCTCTAATTCCCACTAAAATGTACACTAGGATGCAAAAACAGTTCCCTTGGGTCAATCCAGAGCCCATTAGGGAAATTAAAACTACATTTGCAAATATTCATGACTGCTGTTCACATGCCTGATTATGGATTTTTATCTCCTTGGGAAATGAGTCATCAAAATATTTGAATTTACTGCCTAATATTTCAAACAGGAAAATTCCAAAAATCCAAAGACAGCAAACCAAGAATAATTAGAGAAATGATGAACTGCATATATGAAATGTATTTATGACCTCTGTTCACATACTAGATTTTACGTTTCTCAGCAATAAGGAAATAATTCAAAAACTTCTTAAAAATTGCCACAGTGCATTTTAAAGGGGAGAGTTTTTCCCCCATCTGGTGTCAAACCTATGACCATTTTATGAAATTTCCTCCATTTCTACAATAAGTGCACATATCATCTGCAACCTCCAATTTTGAATTCTTTATCCAATGAAGAAGTGCCTCAAAATATTGTTCAAAATTTTGCACAATGTATCTTTGTATCTGATTTTTAGGGCCTTTTGGAATGTCATATCAAAGTCTGAATTGTTCCAGTGGTTACATGATAGTACATTTTAAAGATAGTACATTTCAATAAGAATATTGGAACATGATTAGAATTTGTATCTCCTATATTAATTAAGAAAGGAAGTATGTAGAACAGACCATGCTGAATGCATCCCTTAGTTGTAGTAGCAAAATTACTAGATATATAGCATCAAACATTCTCAAAGAATGACATTCTCATTCTGAGAAATTCACATTTAAAAAGATTTACTTGTTACTTTGTAATTTGGTACTACATGCATATGTATGATTACTGCCTGTTTTCACAAGAAAAAGGTAATGTTTATTAAAAAGAGTAACCTAGTGCAGCACTTCCTTCTACCAAGTTTAATTATCGCGTGCTAATTATTAATTAGCGCCTAAGCATTTCTAACTAATCCTTGAAATAGAAACCAGCAATAGATGACAATACAATATGTTGCAATACCTTTAATTTGTTTTCAATCATTTGTCATCCATTGCTTGTTTTTATGAAGGAATACAATGGATATCACTTGAGATGATTCATTTTAATACTAAAAAAGTCCTCTCAACATCGTTCAGCTTTAGTGAAAGAAGCCCCGGCTTTGATTCACAGGTGAATTACTTCAGTTATCAAGGCACTTTTAATCAACTGCATCTAGTAGAATCTGTGGGCATTTCAAAAACATTTCATTAGCTTGCCTTCTCAGTGTCCTCTCCAAAAATACGTTTTATAGTAAAATAACAAAATATTTCAAAACTAAGTCGATCAGAAGAGGTTCCACAGATGACATTTATTCTAAATTATTAGAAGACATCAGTAACTGAACATTTATGTACAAGATTGTATTTCTAGTCTGGACAAATGATTTGCTCATTTATCATTTGAAAGAGGGCAAATTTGTGGATTCCGACATTAAGAACTCCTCCTCACAAAATTTACAATCACAGAACAATAAATTTTAAATAATAGATAACTAACTTCCTTTGCAGCTGATATTAGGTACCTAAGAAATTACGAAATTTCCTACAAAAATATTTTAATGTCTGCTGCATTCCAGTTGGACCTCCAGTTTATCTTTTGAGTTGAAGTTGAAAATTCAAATTCTCTGTATTTTGCAATTTAATATCATTAAAAGAACGCCATTCTTGCTAAGAGTTTAACGAATCCAATTATTGACAAGACATAAAACCGTGCTGTTTCAGTGAAAATGTATTGTCAGCCTAATTATTTGTCATACTAACTGTTGACATTGATTATTTCGTCATAAATGAGTATATACCAAGTTTTACTGAAGCCTCCAAAAATTATTTTTAGCGGCTATGACACCTCGATATTATTGTAATGGTTAATACACAGAGTTACAGTAAATCATATTCATGACAGAATTGTTTTACGTATTATGTTGTGAATTTCAATTATATTATCGTGTACCATAACATTTTCAATGTATGAATGTTTTTACATCGCATAAAAATGTTCTTCGACCACCATAATTGCATTGCATAATGATTATTATAATATTTACTGGAAGGTATGGTTTTCTTAAATGTAGGGAATAAATATTTCTTTAAAAACTATTTCGCTTCTACTCGTATTCGATAGTCTTTTGGTGAATCCTAATTTTTCTTTTTTACCAGCGTCATATTTTGTGCCAAGTAACTTAAAATACATCTGGAGAACGAGCTGCCTCAAAATTCTATTTAATCAGAAAATACTACAGAAGACGGCATTTCAAAAAGTAGAATTCTTCGGGATTGATATGTTCTTTCCGCTCATCTTTACTTCATTAATCGACTATTCCATCTTTCTTTTTCATTAAATTCGTCACTGAAATTCCAAAATCGATACGTAAAATCCGCGAGGATCTCAAACGAGGGCATTTCTGTAAATTAAAACTTCCATTCAGAGCCCCTTCTAACTTGAATGAATTTGGGAAGCTCACCGTCAAAATGCTCGAATCCGCTTGTTCCTTCTTAATACCACGGAAAGGCCTCATCCCCGCCCGCGGGGTACGAGATCGCCGCACCGAATAGTCTATTCCTAGCCCTCCTCCCTATTTCGCAACTCTTTGGATGGGCACCAGCACTCGAAAGAATTATCGGTCGGTCTTTATTTAGGCGAGTCTTCCATTTATCCTGTAGTCAATGATTTTGATAAAAAATCATCATCATCAAATAAATGAATAATGTGGAGAGGAAAATAGTGGAGTGGAGTGGATGCAAGAAAAACCTAAGGTGTTATTTTAGGAAATTAGTATTTCAAGTATGCTACAAAAATTTTCTAACTATTGAATAGATCAAAAATTAAAAGGAGTATTCAATAGACAAAGTAGTTAAAAAGATTAAGGATTAAAATAAAAATACGGAATAGAATGTATCAACATATTCAACTGAATAATAAAACTAATATAATTCTTTAATTAAGTCGACCTTTGAATGCAAAAATTCGATGAAAAGTGTGCATGGAAGAAGTATTTCTAATTAGTTTAATCAACTATATCGAGATTGAGGCGAGAGTTAAGCTGGTTCAAAATCTCTGCCGATATGTTGAAATAAGCATTTCGCTTATATTATAAAAATACTCGTCCAATAATGAGTGGAACTCGGTCCTTCATTGAAAAATCTAATATAATAAAATAAGGTGTGTGTGTGTGTGTGTGTGTGTATGTATGTTCGCCTAAAACTCGAGAACCATATATGGCACAACCTTCAAACTTTCACGATTGTTAAATGTACTCCCTGCGCAGATAAAAGGCTCCTTTCTTTTACTTAAATGTCCCCAGTTCGAACCCAGGCAAGAAAAATCGTTCTCATAAGAAATGCACGTAAACCTCAGTTTTATCAGTTGCAGGCTACATTTCTTTTGCGAAATTTAATTACAAATAATTGGCTTACGAAATCGAGATAAGCACCAAAAGAAGGAGAAATGAATAAAGATTCTTATTTTGGTCGTGTAATATCGTTATCGGGTCGAAATAGCGAGAATTCGGTTAAAATAAACGGAAATTTCGTGAAATTTTGAAACTATAAACAACGAGTCCCCTTGACGACGAATGCGATTGTTGAAACCGAGGTATTACGTTTTCCCATAAGAATGCACGGGTATTTTAGGTCCATATGAAAGTAATGATTAAAAATGAATGATAGTATATGTTCATAGCAGGCAATATTCTGAATTTCCGGTATTTGCATTTACGAACAATTTGCTGTGTTGATTCACAGGAGGCAACGTATGATCATTTAGGAAAAGTTTCTTTATCACCTCGACTTTGCCATTTCTATTTGAAAATAATGAAGCTACTACGCGTGATTTACACTGGAAAAAACTTTAAATTGATTGATGTATACTGCGTGCAGCCTCTCGGCGTGTGGCAGTGGGTGCTTGAACCATGACTCTACTTCCCTAATCGTCTAATACCGCGTATTACATTAGCATTTCGAGTAAATGATAACTTAATCAAACGCCTCATTTTTTACACGGGCGATCTTTTGTACTTGTGAACAAACCGCAAGTAGTATTGTCTCCATCAAAATTTTCTCCCGAATAGGATTCAATGTGAAGCTAAGCAATACTATCTTAATAAGTAAATTTAAAAGAAACATAAGGAAATGGGTAATTATTACATGAGACGACGTGCACCCAGTAAAAATCCCAAGGAAGAATCATCTTACACAGTTGAGGAAACCCCTAAAGAAAGAAAATCTAAGACGATTCCTTTTCTTATCGTGGATTATAGATCTGCATTCAAATGACAAGAAGTTAGAAAATATAAAAAATTTTCATTTAGGATAACATTTTCATTGATCCATGCTAAGTGAAAGATGTTAGATTCTCCTCTGAACAAGTTATTACCTAATATATTATCTACTGCTAATTTATATATCCCCGTTGAGAATCAACGGGCGCCTCAGCTAGTACATAAATAAAATCTTAATCTAATAAACTGAAATACTCTCAACTTGAAAAAGCCTGACGGCGATATCTAGGACAAAAGATTCACTGTCGCGTGAAAGAAGAAACCACTGAAGATGAAAAAAATTAACGAAATGTATTTGTCGTTTTTTCACAATAGTTAAAAGGCTATTCTCATTTGCAGAAACAAAACGCACTGACCACATAAAAACATCAAAAGCATGTTTCTTCTTCCTTCACTTGTCATCACATTACTTTGAACGCCGATTCGATACATTTTAGTTCTTTTGATACTTACTCCATATGGAGGAAACGGTTGTTTACACTTCGTCTGGACAAATTCAGGATCTGTTTGTATGCTTCATTCCAAGTTTATAAAAAGAGTTGAATGAGGCCTTTCTTCACCAAGTGACAGTGCAGGAATATACTCTCTTCACAAACATACACATTATATACATCTAATATAATAAAATAAGGTGTAAGTGTCCGTGTGTGTATGTATGTTCGCCTAAAACTCGAGAACCATAAATGGCACAACTTTCAAGATTGTTAAATGTATGTAGTATGTACAGTCCTGGACAAAACATTTGCAAAGCTCGATGGCGCTTCAGTGCGGCCGCCGGTAGAACTACGACGGGAGAAAAAGAATGGCAACATTGGTTTTGCAAGACGAAGATTTGGTGGAAGAAGTCTCTCTTGTTTGGGTTTGTGCCGTACCAAAAGGGTCTCCGCAAGAATTCGCGGTCGAGGTTTCTGAATCCTTACTTCGAGTTTACTGCTTCAGCGAAATTAAAGTCTTAAAATTTGCGAATTTTTATTTTATATAGTAGTAAATCAGCGTAAAGCTTAAAAACTATCTATTCCTAGATTTTTCGTCTCATATCTTATAGAAAAGATGGTGAGAGAGTGGAGGTATGCAGTTTTCACAGAGAACTGTCGTAATTCAAATCAAACGTTTATGGCATTATTCTCACTGAATGTATCTTTCTACAGTTTATAATGATCCTTGAAACCGCTTTCTGGTAAAGTTCCCCACCAATATTCGAATGTTTTGCGTTTTTATTAACACAAATTTAAAAGGTTACGTCAGTAACGAACATTTCTACAGAAGAAATTATTTTTCTGAACTCTTGCCTCAGAAAGTGCTTTATGGTTATAAAAACAAGATCTTTCATTAAACTATTTTTACACTCCTATTCTCTCAGAATGTTTCTTAGGATATTATTAGAGACAAAAATCTACCCTTTCTCACAACAGAGATGGTTAGGAAAGTAATCGGACCCGACATGAAACTATACACGTTTGGCTAGTCTTCCTCTAAGAGTAGAGAATATTTGAATATCAGATAATTTGAAGATCATGCTGGAGGATAAACCTACCCCAAGGTGAGCGACTACGAAGAGCACCGTATTACTTTATTCGTTTAAAGTTAAAATGAAATGGATAATGAATTTATGATTATATGATTGATTACTATAATAATATTACATTTTATTGTGCTCTGGGCCTTAAAATTCCCTTAAGGGCAAAAAGAAAATAGAAAACAAAAAATTTCTGCTCATTTATAAGTGAATACTGCTCATATTAAAAGGATGCAAGAGTACAATTTACAATTAGCAAGAAGTAACCAGAAGATAATTAAGTAATTTTCATTTAAAAGATGCCATCGAAGTGGAGTTTGATCTGGTAGGGTGTTCCAAACATTAGAGGCAACAATTTGAAAGGATCTCAGATCCACATTAGAGTGGGGGATTGGACATACGTATAAGGTGGTTTGGGCCAGATTGAGTAGTTTTAGAAGAGACGGAATGTTTAATGGTAAAAAGGTCGTAGACGTACTGATTCGTGAAATACGGTAAACAAGAATGATCCCATCATGTATTTTCTTCTAATGTTCGGTTTTAACCATTTAAGTGCGATGACTGGAGATGTGTTCACATTTTCGGAGATTAAAAATAAATCTTACACAGTTATTAAGCGGTCAGAGTAACTTTAGATCTTGCTCGACAGTTAAGTCGTCGTATACTAGAGAACAGTAGTCAAATGCAGGTAGGACAAGAGTGCATTTTACGCGTTGCTGGAGGTAGGTTATTCTTATGCAATTTTCGCTGATATAGCGTTTTATTTATCTTATTCGTAATTTCAGAGACTAACAAATTCCAAGAGAGAGATGATGTGATGCCAAGATTTCGGACCGAATTCCTAAAAGAGACAACAGAACAATCTACTATATTATTGGGGATATTAAAAAAATCAATTTTACTTATGGACTTAGAGTTTCTGAAGATTATTGTTAGCGTTTTAGAGGGATTTAAAAAGAGGTTAAGGTTACTTTCCCAGGCAAATAATGATTGGATATCAGAGTTCGTTGCAGCTATTGCATCAGACAAGTCATCTAAGGTTGAATGGAGATAAATTTGCAAGCAATCAGCATAGAGCATATATTTACAGTGTTTAATACTGTCTGAAATATTAAGAATGTATATTGAGAACAAAAGAGGTCCCAAAACTGAACCCTGTGGTACACCACTAGAAATAGGCAGCCAAGATGATAGGTTCCCATCACTGCCTACCTACTGATTATTGCAGTTATCAAAATCCATTGGGCAGTCCTGTGATTAGATTGAGGTGTAAGAATAAATGAGACTCACATTCCATCCTATGACGTTGCTGATGAGGTGTTTCTTGGTATCTGAAGCCTCAGACTCTGGCTCCGAGTCGGATGTGGTTGGAGTGGCTGTTCCTACACCTTCATCTTCATCATCGCTGGACACAACATTCCTCTTGCGTCGAATCGCCTCCTGCCTCACCAGATCCGGATGCTTCAGCAGAGAGCCAAACTTCTCAAAGAAGCCCCCATCAACTGGAGGATGTAATCTGCAAATTCATTTTATAGATAACGTATTTGGTCTCATTGTGCATATCAAAATGGCCTTAAGAAAAGAGATGTGTGATTTTTCTATAACCTGATAGACCTTAGATTCTCTTATGATAAAATATTGTTCAACCATTACTTTTACTTTCCTCATTGAGAAGCACTTCAGCTAGGGTGTGTATCTATCATATACTAGATAAAGGATGAAGCATATTCCCAATACAATCCTATAAAACTGATTGATAAGGAATGATAATTTACATGGACAGAGAATCTCATGGAACAGAATCAACAGAAAGCACTCTCTTTTTCAATGAATTGTGTTTTGACTTAGTAGAGGAGAAAGAAAGAAACAAAAATAGAGGGAATTGGAAATATTATGCTGGCGACCTGATCACAATAATCATCAACAGAAAAGACATAATTTATGATCGTATCATGGATGTCTTCACTCAACTTACCTATTAATTATTTACTCACAATTCATGTTTAGTCCTTATCCTATATTCTTGAATTATTATATAGTTGTAAATAAATTTTAACTAGTTGCCCCGTGCGAAACTTTCGCAGACGACACTGATATTCGATTTCCCCAACGAAATACATTATAGTAGCAAACACTAATCACTACAGACGAATACACAAATACTAAGACATACCAAAAAAATCGCACCGTCATATTCCATAACAGTGTCAGTTTCGACATACCTCGTTAGTAGCGATAGGAATTGGTATCTACATATCCAGTAACGAAAATCTATGGGCAAATTCAAACTTGCGTTTTCTAATCCTATACCACTTGAACCTTAACGAAGTCCCTAATATCTTAGAGAGTGTGAGAATGTAAATGTTATAGAATGTTTTAAAAATTTTCTTTTAGCACTATAATCACGAATAGTACGCGTCATTGATATAACGACGTATATATAATTTATCCTATACCGAATACCTCAATTCACTTAATGTATTTTTACATCACGAATTTAGACAAAAATACAAACATCACTACCACATTGCCACCATCACATTTTGGTAAACTTTGTTCTTTTCTAAATACCACTTCCTTTTATGATGTGTCACTTAAGGCTTCGTGTTTAACATATATAACCAACATAAAGCAACAAATATACCTCCTGCATCCACGTTACTTATTTATTTTCTATTTTTTCTCTTCGTAAACGAAATATTAAAATAAATACTACTCGTCTGCATTGAAATAGCATCTCACAAATTCACTGAATCAGATTTATTCAATTACTGAAAGATATATAGTCAGCAATAATTAGTTGAAAGCCTGTTGTTCTGCCGGCGTAAAATGAGAGAAAATGTTACTAATTTGGGAGAGGGAAGCAAGAGGGGGAAGCATCTGCGGTGTGTCTCACTTTCATAAGACCATACATTGTGATACATTGTAAAAGTGTAAAGTAAAGTATAGCAAATGTAGCAAACCTATTGCCCGCATTTTTTTAATGCCTCTCACACAAAATATTGTAGTCAATCATGGTATTTTAACCCATTCAAAAAACTTAGATTTCAAAATACTACTCCTACGTCTACTACTACTCATACTGTTAAATTAGTTGAGCATCTTTTTGTACTACGGGCATAGCGAATGGAAATGCAAGCTTGGGCTTTCGTTACGCTTGTACTCCATAGAAGTGAGTTTTCTTGAATCGCAGGTAAGATATCCTATTATTTACTCTAAGATATGAATAAATGTTGTATATTATTTATTCTGTGAGTAAAATATAAACACTAAAAATCATTTGATAGGGTATATAGAAAATTTTCAACAGACGAAAGTTTCACCAAAATAAATTTGAATACTCGGAAAACGACCTAAATATTTTGATCGCATGACTCGTTATTAAAATCTCTAATTTTTCTATGAATACTCCAAAATCTAATTGTAATATGGTCGATCGTAAATTAAAACTACCGGGAAATAATATGATGGAAAATTGTTCAAACATACCACACGATAAAACCGTGACGCAAACTTTCATATTCGGCAATGTTCATGTTTCTTTGGCCGTCGTTCTGCTCCCGTAAGATGCAATGCGGTTTACTTATTAAACTGCTGTGGATGTATACGACATCGAGGTCTTCGTTCATGGAGACTATAATATTAATTATATTAACACTGTTTCAATCAATTATGATCGAGAATGTTATCCGATTATAAAACTTGTTTACACTCGTCACTAACAATAAGTAAACAATTTTAATCTGTATATAGCAACCCGGGCATTTTTTCGTCCAAGACGCAACGCGATGATTAAAACATTAATTCAATTTGTCTAACAAATGGTAGATTTTGCATTTGTCTGACTATTTTTCGCAGGAACCTGACAACTTTTCCCTTCAAGCGGTCATTCATTTATACGTATTGGTTTAGTAATAAGATTCACCGATCACCAAAAAAGCATGTTGTAAAATAATATATAGAGGATTGGTAAAAATGTTAATTTCGAAGATGTAATGTCTTTCACAGTAATTGTACCAGAAAAATGCTCAACTGGTCTAAACAATACTAATTGTTGGGTGACGTTTCAGGATGATTATTTATTATTGCATTAATTAATTGTATTATATTGTTACTCAACTCTTCCTTAAATATTGAAATATATTGTGCACTGTTAATAATTTCTACCTAAATAATGCATTGATTAATGCATTCCAGTTTGCTTATTCAAAATGATTCTTCAAAATTACTATGACACATTATGAATCATTAAAGATTCCTTTTTTATGGTATTTATAATAGTTATGAATTGTAAATGGTTCCATCACAATTCCACCTCGGTAAATAAATGTAAATGTATAGTTGTATGAGTTAATGGAATGAGAGGGATAAGCAAATTCATCTTCGTTGGATTCTTCTCTGAAGACGAACTGATAAATAAACAGCTCTCAAATTGATTGACAGCCAAATAAGCAAAATATCAGCACGATTTTATTTGTCTGCAATGAACTATGCATTCCATTGGAAATTAAAATGATGACTAATATCACAACGATCAATAAAAGACCCTTTCACATTAAAAGCATGGTTAAAATACAGCTTAAGACACCCTTCTGAATATTTATGAATCAACTGCAACTCGATCCTCAGTCAATAATAATAATATTTATTTTCAAAGATTATATACATGATATAGACAAAGTCAAAAGGGAACACAAAATATATTAAATACATAAATTAGGATGAAATATATTCATCAATATTAGAGAACATTTTTCCAGCATAAAAGACACTTTTTTTAAGAAAAGACTTACAAGTCCCATATGTAGGGGCCCCAGCAGAGTGGATTTTGTCCGTACAAATGCAAATTACTAGCATATCAAGTGCTATGGTTGTGGATTAGTCCTGATTAAGATTATACTTGGTAATGGGGGAAAGGAAGACTGGGGGCATCAAGCCTAGTATTCATTAATATCCTTTTATTGTAGCTTACCCATCCTATTTGATATCCTAAGTACCTCAGCTTGTATTTCACTGCAAATCCATTGTTTTTTAGGATACTTTTAAGCAGATTTTGTAAATTGTGGGAAGGAGACATTAAAATGAAAGAGAAATTTGTCATAAAAATTTAGAAAAATCGGTGTCAAAATGAGGGTTAGCACATACGGCAGACCAAATCTCAAACTGTAAGTGATTAAGAAATTTGTCAATTTTAATACCTGAAAAGTGCCTCATAACTCGTCAAATAGGAATTGTTATTTATAACAAAGTGAGTTAAAACCAGATAGTGAGATCAAGTAATGAAGATGATAATATATTAAAACGAGTTAATATAACATCTAAGCTGATAAGAGCAAAGAAGTGCTGCTATCAACAAGTAGATTGCTATTGAAATCACCAGTAAGAATAGTGAGACATTCAGAGTGAAATAAAGATTTTTGATGCACAAATTAAAGTCGCCCTGTGGAGATCAATAAACACAGACACATTCAAAAACAGGAGTGCTGCAGTGACCAAAACTCGAAATTCTTTTCCAATTGTAGATGACAAGGAATATTAAATGGAGCTGTAAAACTCTCTCAAAGCAGAATAACAGAACCAACATTTTTACATTATGAACGGCATTGAACATTAAAATAGCCGCTAATACAAAAGAAGTCAGTTTCATCAGTAGAAAGCCAGTGTCAACATAGACACATTATATCATCAACGAGAACGTCAATATCAAGCAAATTAATCTTTATACATTGAATAGGAAAATTAATATTTGGGAGTCCTTACCTAGTAAAACCATGACTAGCCCTGGTGGGAATCGGAAGATGGTACATTCATATACTATCATTCGTTTTTAATCATTACTTTCACATGGACCTAAAACCATCGTGTATTCTTATGGGAAAACGCAATACCTCGGTTTCAACAATCGCATTCGTCGTCAAGGGGACTTGTTGTTTATAGCCTCAAAATTTCACGAAATTTCAGTTTATTTTAACCGAATTCTCGCCATTTAGACTCGATAACGATATTACGCGACCAAAATAAGAATCTTTATTCATTTCTCCTTCTTTTGGTGCTTATCTTTATTTCGTAAGCCTATTATGTGTAATTAAATTTCGCAAAAGAAATGTAGCCTGCAACCGATAAAAGTGAGGTTTACTTGCATTTCTTATGAGAACGGTTTTTCTTGCCTGGGTTCGAACTGGGGACATTTAAGTAAAAGAAAGTAGCCTATTATCTGCGCAGGGAGTACATTTAACAATCGTGAAAGTTTGAAAGTTGTGCCATTTATGGTTCTCGAGTTTTAGGCGAACATACATACACACATACACCTTATTTATTATATTAGATAAGATAGAAAGGACTAGCTGAAGCGCCCGTTGATTCTCAACGGTGAAATAAAAATTTCTATCTACGAGGGTGGGTCAATAAGTCCTTGACCTCGTGAATTTCCCGACTATTAACCTGAAAATTAATCCAGCTCTAATCAAGAACTATCTTTGAACGGGTAAATGTCAACGTTCTAAATAATTGCGTCGTTTAGTTTGTGTTTTACAGCCCCTTGTGGTATAATGCAGACCTCCAAAATGGAAGAAGAGTAAATGTAGAATATTATTCAAACTGATTGGACTAGTTCAATCCAGAATTAAATGAAAATGACCACATTAACCAAAAGAAAGTGCTCTTCCACAAGGACTGTGCAAAGGTGCACAGCCGCTAAGGGAAAAAGTGTTATGATTTGAGGTATCAACTTCGATTATATCCAACATATTCTCCAGATTAAGCTTCCAGCAACTATTTACTCTTTCCAAATATAAAGAAATGGCTCAATAGGATGAGATTGTGGTTAAATTATGAAATCATCGCTAAAATAATGCATATTTTGAGGTCTTCGACAAGTCCTATGATTTGGAAGGGATAAAGTAATAGGAGAAACGTTAGACAAAATGTATAGAGCTAAAAAGAGACAACGTTTAAAAATATAAGGTCATTTTGTTAAAAAAACCTGTATTTTATTTAAAAGGTCACGGACGTATTGACCACAAGGTCGTACGGTCAATAAGGAGTATTACCTTGAAGTTATGCGTCGTCTGCGAGAAGCATACGAAGGAAACGTCCGGAATTGTGGGAAAACAATTCATGGCTTTTGCATCACGATAATGCACCTGCTCACTCATCGTTGCTTGTGAGAGATTTTTTGGCCAAAAACAACACCAGAATCGTGCCTCAACCACCATATTCAACGGATTTAGCCCCATGCGACTTTTTCCTGTTCCCAAAACTGAAGAAACCTATGAAAGGACGGAGATTTGCAACGATTGAGGAGATAAAGACTGCATCGCTGGAAGAGCTCAAGGCTATACCAGAAAGTGCTTTTCAGAAGTGTTTTGAGGATTGGAAAAAGCATTGGCACAAGTTTGTGTGTATATATATATATATATATATATATATATATATATATATATATATATATATATATATATATATATATATATATATATATATATATATATATATCATCATCATCATCAGCCATTTTCAATCCGATGTCGGATGTAGGCCTCCCCAAGCGCTTTCCAATTCTCTCTATTCTGAGCTTCTCTTTGCCATGTTACACCTAAGTACTTAATGATGTCTCTGTTCCATCGGTCCTTTGGTCTTCTTCTTGGTCTCTTCACATCTCTTGGTGTCCAGTTCAGAACCGCTCTTGTCCAACGGTTGTCGTTTCTTCTCGCCACATGGCCTGCCCACATCCATTTAAGTGACCTTACTTTATCTATGATGTCTGTCACTCCGGTCTTCATCCTCACCCAGGTGTTGCGTTTCCTGTCTCTTCTTGTGATCCCAAGCATACACCTTTCCATACTTCTTTGCGTTGTCTGAAGTCGCTGGGTTATTGCTGCATTTAACACCCAGGTTTCACTTCCATATGTCAACACTGGTAGAATGCATTGGTTGAAGACCTTTCTCTTCAAGACCATTGGCATTTGTGACTTTAGAATGTGTGCATTTCTTCCGAAGGCACTCCAGCCGAGTTTAATTCTTCTGTTTACTTCGTTAATCCTGTTGTTCTCTCCTGTGGTTACTAGTTGTCCTAGGTATGTGTATTCTGAGCAGACATCCAGAGGCGTCCCTTCAAATTTGATTGTTTCTTGTGCTGCAAAAGAGTTATACATTACCTTTGTTTTTGTTAAATTTATCCTGATTATCTTCTGTCCTGCTGTGTTCAGTTCATGAAGTCTTGAAGCTAGATCTTCTCCGTTGGTTGTGAAGAGTTCTGCAAAGCACAGATGACTGTTGTGTTCCCCATTAATCCGCAGACCTTTCTGCTCCCAGTCCAAGGTTTTAAAAACTTCCTCCAGAACAGTTGTGAAAAGAATTGGGGAAAGGCAATCTCCTTGTCTAACTCCCTTCTCAATCTTGAATTCTTCAGTAACTTCGTGTAGCATTACTGAGGCTGTGGCATTTTTATAAATGCTGCGTAGGAGTCGGATGTACTCTGCATCTACTCCTTGTTTTTCCAGAGCTTCTAGTGTAGAGGAGGTACTTACTGAGTCGAAGGCCTGAGCATAGTCCACAAAGCATAGTACTAGTGGCATCTCATATTCATTCGTCCTGCTGATTATTTCTTGTAGTGTGTGGATGTGGTCCATAGTACTGAAGCCCTTCCGGAACCCTGCTTGTTCTCTAGGCTGGGCAGATGATAGAATAATCTTTATCCGTTCAGCTATTATCCTCATGAATGTTTTGTAAACAACAGGAAGGAGACTGATGGGGCGGTAATTCTTCAGCTCTTCCTTGCTTCCTTTCTTGTGCAAAAGGACTATTGTTGCATGATTCCAGTCCTGGGGGATTCTTCCTTGTTTCAGGCAAGTTGTGAATAACTGCGCTAAAACGTGTGCAACTTCTGTTCCACCAAGTTTTAAATATTCTGCTAACACTCCATCTATGCCTCCTGCTTTTCCGTTCTTCATCTGCTTTATTGCTGCAGTTACTTCTCCTGGGAGAATAGAGAGGGGATCACGTTGGTTTTGGCTTTCTTCTTGGTTTTCCTCTTCAGCATTTTCTTCCTTCTTGTATAGGTTGCCAAAGTATTCTGCTACCGTCCTTAGTATTGCTTGTCTGTTGCAAGTTCTTGTACCATCTTCCTTCTGTATGGCTAAAATCTGTTTTCTTCCAATTGCTAGGCGTTGTCTGGTCTTCTTCATACTTTTGCTGTTTTCTATAGCCTCTTGCACAATTCTCTCATTGAATTTTCTCACGTCTTC
This sequence comes from Pachydiplax longipennis, assembly GCA_036926295.1. Taxonomy (NCBI): domain Eukaryota; kingdom Metazoa; phylum Arthropoda; class Insecta; order Odonata; family Libellulidae; genus Pachydiplax; species Pachydiplax longipennis. Next base: position 2,720,042 of record JAVFKF010000040.1, on the reverse strand, counting down.
CTTAATTGCCATCCTGATAGCCTTACTAAGCTTGGCGTATTCGATGTTATCCTTTTGTGTATCTGAATTCTTCAGTTCCTTACGTCGTTTCATCATTTGTCGGGTGCTGTCACTTAGCTTTCTATCTTTAGCTCTTCTTGGTGTGCTTGCTACTTCTTCTGCTGCTTCCTTAACAGCTTGCATGACTTTGGTTTCTAGTTCTTCTTCTTGAAGTGCTGAGAATCTATTTTTTAGCTCAAGCTGATATTTATTCTTGTTTTCCTCTAGTTTTTTGATGCTTATTTCATGTTTCTTGCATGAAATCAACTTCTTGCGTTCCATTTGGAGATTAATTTTCAATCTGCATCTTACGATCCTGTGGTCACTTCCAGTGCTAAAGTTATTCAAGACTTCACAGTCTGTCACTGTGTAGAGTTTATTAACCAATATGTAATCTATTTCATTTTTTGCTCCGTTGGGTCCTCTCCAAGTCCACTTCCTTTTTGGGTTCTTCTTGTAATATGTATTTGTTATGTACATATTGGTGCATTCAGCAAACTCTACCAGGCGGTGACCACGTTCGTTTCTCTGGCCCAGTCCGTATTGTCGTGCGACGGTGTCATCGGCTTCCTGTTGACCTACACGAGCGTTAAAATCGCCCATAATTATTTTATAGTAGTGGGCTTCCTTATCGTGCTCAGTGCCGAGAGTTTGGTAAAATTTTTCAATTTCTTCTTCGCTGCTTGCTGCTGTTGGTGCGTAGACTTGTATGATCTGAACAGAGTAACGCTCATTTATCTTGAGTATGAGCTTGCAAATTCTCTCAGATACACTTTCTATCTTCTGTACATTGTTTTTCCATCTCTTGTTGATCAGGAACCCGACACCTCCTAGTCTTCCATCCTTAGTACCCCTGTAATAAAATAAATTACCTTCCTTGAGTGTAATCAAGTCTTCTGATTTTCTTCTAACTTCGCTGAGTCCGATGACGTCCCAATTTATCTTCTCTGCTTCATTCAGTAGTTCCAGTAGTCTGTCTTCACTCTTCAAGCTGCGGCAATTGTAAGTCGCAAAGTGGAGGGTGGTAGCTCTTTTCCTCATGATGGACCTCTGTAATGCCACCACCTCCCGGACATCCGAATGGGTGGTGCTTTTACGTCCGGATAAATTTCCATTACAGAAGCTCATCATGAAAATTGTAATTGCATTTGGGGGATGAAGGACATTAATTCACAAGGCTGTCCTACTGCCGGTTGGTGAATACCACTTTCACAATTTGGCCGGAGATATTGTTGAAGCCTTCTTAGCATGGTTGAACCTGGGCTATGCATCGCCTCCAACCTCCGTTAACACCCCTCCGCCCCGTTGAGGCAATGAACTGTGGCAGTGTGAGGAGGGGATATATATATATATATATATATATATATATATATATATATATATATATATATATATATATATACATATATATATATACATATATACACACACACACATAGCTATGTTGGAACAAGTAAGGATGGCACTTATCTAATATTATTTTGCAGTCTTCTCTCACGATCGGGTTCTTAGTTCGTCGCCAGGCGGTCTTTGGCGCGAAGTTTTAAATTTGAACTGAGGCAGTACTTGGTATGATACTGTATTCAACGGATAGCTTGCAGTATGCAAGCAACTTTTACTCGTAAATACAGCAAATTCATAACCTTATACCTCTTAGGTTTGCGAACTAGTTATGCAAAGAACAATTCAATTTAGAATAACAGCAAAACTAATGCAATGAAAATTGAAAGGTGAAATGTGAAGCTTAAGGTCAATGTTTCAAGTAAAATAACGCTGCCAAAGCATGGAGGGAGTTAAGATTTAAGTAACTAAATTCTCATCATGTAATGTTAAAATTAAAGAAAGCGAATAGGTTGAATACTCGTTTCTTAATGGAATATGAAGAACCTGAAGAGAAAAACAAGTGAAGAGATGCATTAAGTTTAAACGACAATGTCATGTATTGTTATATTGAGATAAAAGTTCATGTTTTTGTATTGCAGCTAATGTATAGTTCTTAAATTTTGTTTTCTTTTTTTTTGCTTATGACGGGAATCTGAAAATAGAGCTGTAGCAATAGAGAAGGCAACAAAAATTGTGAATTTTATCGTAAATATGTTGCTATAATAAATTATTTAATGAATAAGAGGCCAAACAACAGTCTACAGCACTCAATTGCCTTATTTCATTTTAAAATATTTTGTTGTTATTATTCTTATGATTCCCACATGTTTTAACTTCTTCGGATTATGATTCCTAAATTCATTCAAACAAAATAATCCGCATAACTCCGGTAAACTTCTTTGCCAATTAGAATAAATGTAAATATTTTATATCTATCGAAAAATTTGAACCAAATTTTCATGTAATTGAAATCACTGAAATGATTGTTTATCTAATACGATTCACAAATGGGCATTTTTCAAGTTTACTTACAAAAAGGAAGCGACTCAATATTGAAATTATAGAATGAAAATAAATATTATCCAATTCAAATCTCGCTAGATTGAATTTTAAGTGAAAAAATAGAAATCTAAATCTACTTATGCATCTTTTGAGCTGCTTTTGGCGTGTGGTTGTATTTTACTAATCGATTACTTTCGGAAGAAATGAATTCTTGAATCGACTGTTTCTTTTTCTCTGATCATCAGAACAAAGAGGACGCATAACATCGGCTACATTTTTCGGATACATTTGTTTTCCTACATTCTATATTCCTGTTACACTACATTCCTGTTACACTACATTCCTGTTACACTACATTCCTGTTACACTACATTCCGGATACACAATACATCGATACATTTGTTTCAGATGGAAATCTTCGGATCCAGGAAACAGTACCGCGGGAAAAAGTTCCGCGAAAAAAGTTCCGCCAGTTATTTATTAATAGGGTTGCCAACGTCTTAAAGGTTGATTCCAGGAATTTTCCCTTTCAAGAGTGGTAAATTCCGGGAGGTTAAGTTTAAATATAATTTTAAGTGCCGTAGAATGTATATTCATCATTGATGAACAGCGTAAATATGTTTGTTAACTTGATCATGCGTGAATTAGCTCTACTTATAAACATAATTTAATTTGGCTTAAAAAAAACTTTCTTAACAGAAACTTGGAAATTAGCACCCCTAAAAGCTTCTAAAATATTTCAAAATATCTTTGTATAAAGATAAGATATAGTTTTACATAACTCAAAAATTAAGGATTGTCAATCTAAAGGTATATGAGAAAATAAACATGCACGATATCTATAATGTTTATTTTTCTCAATATTGACAACTAACTAAGGACAATCACAATTATTTATCTACGAGTAAGATACATTTTTGTATTTAATATATGGAAATTAAGTTTTAAATACATACTGTTATTTGAGTATATGGACATTGTCACAATATATAAGAATTAAAAAAACATTTGAATATTTATAGCAAAAGATAATAAAGAGTATATTTATTACAACTTAAACAAATGTTTTGACTGATTCCGTGCTTCCAATATTTTTGGACTGCTCTTAAGAAATGTATAAAATTCCTTACATTGTAAACTAATTTTGTAAAATACCTGCAATTCTGCTTTAAGCAGCTTGTTACTTAATCTGTTTCTTTCCTTACATAAGAATGTCTCTTATGATACTTAATGATCTTTCTCAAGCGGCGTTTGAAATTGATATCGACAGGATAAACGAGACCAGTTATATAAGTTCTTCACCTGAATTATTTTCTTTTACCTCTTTGTAAAATTAATCACAGAGTACGCGGATATATCTTTAAGTAGGGGAAATTACTGTGAATAATAGATTTTAATTTGTTTGATGACGATTCACTTTCTTCTTTCGCGCCTTCGTAAAAATACCTTAGTGCTGTTCTTATGTCACTCTTTTTGCAAAAATAGTTTTAAATTTCCTTTATTGGAAGCGTCTTAAGCTAAAGAAAAATATTTATCTTTTTTGAGCTATAAACTTGGATTTCCTGACCTGCTGAAGCGAACATTATCAACGATACATTATACAATACATTTTCAACTTTTACTTTCCATAGGATTGCTTCTTCGCAATAAATGAATCGCGGAAAATAATTTGAAACAATTTATTCTCAAAATTTGGGCTATTATAATTATAAAGGTGCATTACACCATGAAACGTAGCTGTGACCTCCGCAGCTGTGATCAATTCTTCTTTTCTAGTGTCTTTTATCCTTAAAAAAGATGTAATTGTACAATATTTCTGAACCTCATCTTGTAAACTATTATGTTTTGCCGACGAAGCATGATTTTTTAAAGCACCCTTTCCGTCAAACTTCATAGAAAAGGTTTGGCCACAAATTGTACATTCTGCATACGAATTGTTCATCTTTCGTACCCGATCGAATGACTTTAACCACTCGTCTTTAAATGAACAATAGTATTTCTTTCCTTTCGGTGACGAGGAATCTTTTGTTGCACTATCCGGCATGGTGAATGGAATTCGCTGTTTAAAATCTAACCAATTGAAAATTAATGTAAAAATTTCACTCGAAATATCATCTAGTATTTTGCAAGGAATTGAGTAATTGAACATCGCTTTTACAGCTCCTTTTTATATCACTCATCAGATCAATCAAATACTCGCATAAATATTAAAAATGGATAAAATAATTTACCTTTGTTTTTATTCAGCAGGTATCGCCAAGAAAACGACGTAGAAGTTTCCCTTCGTTTACGTTATGATACAAAATATGTTTTGATCCTTTTGAATTAATTAGTGGATTTAAGAAAATTAAATATTGGATGTGACTTAGACAGAATAAAATGCGAATAATTGAAAGTAATACTTTCACGAGTGAGTTAGAAGACAATGGTGTGCTGAATTTCTTGGACCTGTCGATCTCTGTGGTGCATAATACTGCAGATTTTAAGAACGTGCTCGAAGAGTGGTTAAAGATGGAACCCGTTAAACTTGGGTTTTCCCGGATAAGGGAAAACCCTTTTGAGATATTCCCCACCCAGAACGATAGAGAGGAGCGAGCGATCGGGCGCTGCATTGAGAGGGTATTAAAATTGAAGGAGCAGGTCTAACGTTTAAAAACGTTTTTCCCGCAGATTAAGGGTTAATATACGTTTGTCCCAGCAGAACTTTAAAATAGAAATTCGGGCGATCAAAGCCATAGCTTATAATAACGGATATTCCCCCGACCTTGTTGATAGCATACTGGCCAAGAAACTAAAAAGAATGCGTCGTCCAGAATTATCCCTAAGCCATGGAAGAACCGAAGCTTAGTTGGTTCAAACTTCCTTTTCTGGGAAATGCCGTCTTCAGAATCCTGCCCACTTGAAAGCGGGTTTCTACACCCCTTGCAGCCTACAGAGGTCATTACCGCCTGTGAAAGATAAGGTGGAAGACCAGCTCATTTGTTATTAGTGTGGGATATATCGGACAATGCGGCAGAAAGGTGAGAGTGGCCAAACATCAAAGGTGCTACCGATTGAGAACTTCCCAATCTGCATTCGCGGAACACCTGGAGTTCCTTCGAGGCGCGTGTCCTTCACCAACAACCGGAAGGGAGAAACTGGAGGTCATTGAGATCGTGTAAGCGAACTCGCCAATGACATTTTGGATTTATTAAATTATGAAACACCCATCAATTTGGGTGTTAATTAAGAAGATGCAACAGGAATTGGCCGTAGACGACACCAAAATACGGAAAATCAACGTCGGGCCGAAACCAAGGATTCGTCCATCAAACGCCAGGATAAACAGTTACTGAGGAATATCAGCATTGAATTTTTAAATAATTCTAGAAACTTGGAACAGTTTTTAAGCGCTGTCAGCCATAATATTAGATTGCGCCCGCAATAATTTTATTTAATAAATATTTTATTTATTTTTACATATTTTTAATAAGCAATATAACCTAATCGATTTTTATTTTATTTTATGTCATACTAGCTGAGGCGCCCGTTGATTCTCAACAGGTATATATAAATAAGCAGTAGATAATATATTAGGTAATAATTTTTGCAGAGGAGAATCTAACATCTCTCACTTAGCTTGGATCAATGAAAATGTTATTCTAAATGAAAATGTTCAATATTTTCAAACTTCTGAATTCTGAAACTTCTTAATTTGAATACAAATCTAGAATCCACTATAAGAAAAGGAATCGTCTTATTTTTTCTTTCTTTAGGAGTTTCCTCAATTGTGTAAGGTGATTCTTCCTTGGGATTTTTCCTCGGTGCACGCCATCTCGTGCAAAAATCACACACTTCATTATGATTCCTTTAAATTTTGTTATTAAGATGAGATTGCTTAGCTGCTCATTCATTAGTATTAGGGAGAAAACTTTGATGAAGACAATAATACTTGAGGCTTTCTCGGCTCTCACGAATATAAAAGATCGCCCATGTAAAAAAATCAGACGTTGAATTAAGTTATTATTTACCTGAAATTCTATTGTTTGACTATTAGTTGAGTCATGGTGCAGGCATCCCTATATGAACTGTTTAAGTTTTTCAGCGTAAATTACAATTAGTATTGTCATTATTTTCAAATAGTGATTGCAAATTTGACGAGATTAAGAAACATTTCCTATTGATCGTACTTCCTGAATATCAACACTGCAAATTGTTTGTAAATGCAAAGTTGAAATTTCAAAACATCACCACCTGTTAATATATCCCATCATTCATTCTATTCATTATTTTGATATGGATCTAAAATCTCCGTGTATTCTTACAGGAAAACGCGTTACCTCGGTTTCAACAATTGCATCGATCGTCAAGGGGACTCGTTGATTATAGCCTCAAAATTTCACAAAATTTTAATTTATGCTAACCATTTTCTCACCATTTCGACTCGATACTCATATTTCACGACTAAAATAAGAATCTTAATTCGATTTTCTTTCTTATGGTGCATGTCTCGATTTCGTACCACTATTATTTCTAATTTAATAATGCAAAATAATTGTAGCTTGCAACTTATAAAAGTGAAGTTTATGTGTATTCCTTATGAATACATTTTACCTGTTTGGGTTCGAACTGGGGACCTTAAGGTAAATAAAAAGAAGCCTATTATCTGCGCAGGGAGAGTATATTCAGCAATCTTGAGAGTTTGAAAGTTGTGTAATTTATGTGCAAAATGTGTCATTAAACATTTGCAATATATTTTATGTTTCTATGTTAATGCAATTTTTTTCCTATCCACCCTTATTGTTAACTTAGCTTTGGGGAAAAACTAGAGCAATTTCCATACTTGGGCAGCCTTCTTTCTAAGGATGGAAGATGCTCAACAGAGATTAGAAAAAGGATAGCATTAGCAAAAGAAGCTTTTATGAAACGAAGGGAACTGATGACAAAGGGACTAGATAAAGGAATCAGGAAGAGATTGGTAAAATCCTTGGTGTGGAGTGTAATGTTGTACGGGTGTGAAACGTGGACGTTGAGAAAGGAGGATGTCAAGAGATTGGAGGCTTTTGAGATGTGGGTATGGCGTAGAATGGAGAAAGTAAGTTGGGTCGATAGAAAAATGAACTAGGAGGTTCTAGAGATGGTTGGGGAGAAAAGAGTAATGATTGAAGTAATTGAAAATAGACATAAGAAATGGGTGGGTCAAATATTGAGAGGAGAGGGATTATTGAAGAAAGAGATCGAGGGAAGAATGCTGGGAAAAAGACAGAGAAGAAGACAAAGACAAAAGTTATTAGACGAATTAAGGGGTGGGATAAGTTACAGAGAATTGAAGGAGAGGGAATTAAATAGGGAATGTGGGGACACATGAACCTATCGAAATGTAGAACACTATATATAATGTAATATTTGTCTGAAAAATTAGATTTGCAAGATTAACATTTGAAACGTTTCTAATTGAAGTGCCCCTTATCTCTCAACCGAGATGATTATGAAACCGACTATAAGAATTAGTCTTGAATATACTTCTTATGAACTTTTATGAAGCTTGTAAGATGATTATTTGCACAAATATACCCATAAGAAAATAGTAGATAGATAAGTAACAAAATAGTCGTGTAGTTACGTTTTTACTCGATATACTACTATGATACGTGACATAAACTAATGAAAGATGTATAATACATACACCCCCTGCCACATGCCGAAAGACGACTCGCAGGATACAAATTATGTTGTAGATTTAACCTAGTCTTAATAGTTAGATTATATCTAAATAGAGTAAGGAAAGTCGAGCTGATCAAAAGAAACTACTAAATATTCGTTCCCTGCAAATCGACACTGTAAACTGTTCGTAACTGGAAATACTAACATTTCAGTTTATTATCGCCTCCTATTAACATGTTCTATCATCAATTCTAACCTTTAATTTCATACGGACCTAAAATCCACGAGTATTCTTATGGAAATATGCGTTTCACAAAATTTCCGCTTATTTTAACCGAATTCTCGCCATTTCGACCCGATAACGATATTTCACGACCAAAATAAGAATCTCTCTTCATTTTTCTTTCTTTTGGTGCTTATTTCGATTTCGTAAGCCAATTATTTCTAATTTAATTTTGCAAAAGAAATGTAGCCTACAACCGATAAAACTGAGGTTTACGTGCATTTCTTATGAGAACGTTTTTTCTTCTCTGGGTTGGAACTAGGAACGTTCAGATAAATAAAAGGTACCCAATTATCTGCTCAGGGAGTACATTTAACAATCCTGAAAGTTTGAAAGTTGTGCCATTTATGGTTCTCGAGTTTTAGGCGAACAGGCGTCTGTCATATTTTACACATTTTCATTCCATCAAAGTCACGTAAAAATTATTGCCCGCCTTGTTTGTGTTTCCCCACACTCTTCTCTTTGCATATTGGAGCATAAAACAGATGCATGAAAATTAATAACCGCGGAATCCTTTCCGGCGGAACTTTATTCTGCGGAACATTTTCCGGTTATGCCTCGAAGCGAGGCCTAACTAGCGCTAAGTATGTGCAGTCACTTACAAAAAGAAGTTACCACTTCCAGGGGCAACTCGTCCGACAGATACCACGTTTCGGGCGAGCGAGCCTCCAGGGCCCATATTCTGTAACGCCAAACCAATCGGTAAGGTAGCCATCTAGTTGGTAGTGACGTCAAAAAAACTAAAGGGAGTTATCAATGAGATTCTGTAAGCAGTCGGTCGGTACTTCAGCGAGCCCCAGTCGGTAAATCTTACCAACAGGCTTAAGCTGTCGATAACTCAGAGGGCCAGTCGATAAGCAGACGAAATGCTTTGGCAACCGCATGCTTATTTCGTTTTAATGTGGAAAATTTTACCAATTTAAAGCTCGTAAATGCAAAATAATCAATCTGCCATAAAAAGAACTCAGTACAGGCAGTGATAATACCTCTTATAAAGATTAATAACTTTACCACGAGAATAAGAAATTACGAAGTGACTACATGCTCTTGTGTTCTACGACTCATCCGAGCTCTTCGTACTTTCAGTTCGTTATTTATAATTTTCAGTACCTTCGGCGTATCGTAACTTTAATAATTTAATTGCCAGTTTGGAGAAAATTCTTTATTACCTGTAGTTACGTATATTTAGTGTCGTTTAGAAATATAATTTCGTTCGAAGAGGTCAAAATTGAATCACGAGAATTTATGCAATGTCCTGTTGAAAACGCAGGAAATTTGTGTCGTACAATGTATTTCGTATGAGTTTCACATTGAAGTTATTAGCTTTCGTCTGCTGCCATCCCTTAATGATGTGATCCACCAAATGGTTTCCTCTCATTAATATTTTTTATTCTTTTATAAAACAAAATCATTTTATAGAAGAAAAATCTCCTTCAGCATGCAGATGTCACAATTGATAATCCCTTTACCATCATAAGGCGCTTTTAAGATCACGTATTCACCATTCAAAATGTGAAGAAAAAACTTCAAAAAAGGATTTCTAAACTACTGTCACTATGCTTGTCCAATCAAACATCTCCTATAATACTTTTCCACTCCAAACCTTTCACATTAAACCTTGTTTTATTAACACATTTACATCTTTAGCTCAATTGTTCCGCAAAACATATAACAGAAAGTTGAATTGAGCTATGCAGAATGTAATAAATGTGGAGAAAAGACTACAATTGATTAAGTTATTAGACCCTGAAAATATAATATAATTTCATTTCCTAAATTAGCCTTATTTTGCACTTCCTCATTAAATAACACGTTACTTCTCATGGATACTAGCAGTAGAGATTATGCACCGTGTTTACATCGCTCTTACTCGCGGTTGGCGGAGACGAAGCATGTGACCTCCTCCTTCGGAAAACTTCCCCTCCATTGGCTTTGGTACCACATCGCCACCGACAAGCCTACAAGAATCTGTGATACCGACTGTGTCGGTAATTTAGACTCAGTTGGTACGGAATGACGCACTATCGGTGTGGTGAAAACAGAAACCAGTCGTTACGCTATCGACTAGATACAGAATATGGGCCCAGAATAGAGAGAGAGAAAATAAAGATGGAGGACATCGTCTGCTATGCAGGTCCACATTGAGCGTTTAGAAGGATTTGTTTTCGTTATTGTTATTAAAATCACTTCATTACTTCAATTTTTAATGGCATTAACATGGCAGAATAATATCATAGCAAAACGGAGGTCATAATGCATTAATTGGTGGTTTTAAAGTGGTTTCTAAGATGTAGTTTTACTATAGATTTTTCTCCCTCTAGTATTGCAATTTATGGACGGATTCTAAGCTGACAAATTCAGAAAAGAGATATTCCGGAGTTTGTGCTCGCAAGACGCTGAAAGATGGCGTTAGAATATGAATTCTTTGACAATGTTCGAGTTAAATCCAAGATATTTCCTTTAATGCATTGGAAATACGGTAATACTTTTTCAAGTTAAATAGAAACAAAACAGACGCATTCTCGGCACGTTGCATAATAGTAGCTAGTTCTTGTAATAAATCATGGATTGAATTTACCAATTGCATTTTAATATAAGGCGTTAGGAAACTTCCCAAGCATCTGAGGGATTGGGCTAATTAATGGAATTATTGGACTTTAGTAAAGCCTTCAATTCATTCGACGCGGATATATATTAAAATTGAATTATATTAAATACTGCAAGCTTCTTTTATACGCTGATGACCTGCAGATATATCTCGATTCTACAGTTGCCTGCTTCCCTGAATGTGTTCAGTATGCGAACCATGACCTCCAACAAATACACAAGTGTAGCAAGGACAATATTTTAAAGATAAATCTATTAAAATTGCAAGCCATTATCATCGGGTATCCCATGTTATTAAAACACATTAATGGATATGTTAATGCGAAGCTCATCTTGAACTATATTGAGATCCCATTCTGTAACTCTCTTAATAATATCGGTGTTTACATAAGCATCTGAGGGGATGAATTGAAGAATTAACATTTTCACAAATTTTCACGACGTGCTCCGTTGCCATACCAAGCATTTCTGGGAAAAATGGAGTGGGTAGTGAAGGACGGAAGAGGACACTCCCCCTCCCCCACATCTGGGGAAGAAAAGAGCAATAAAGTTGAGGGCTGTTTATGACCTCCAAAAATTTTCGAAGTCTCTTTCCTTCTTCTTGTATGCATTTCTCTGGTAGAATCATTTAGATATCTGAGCATAGCCAAGATACTCTGCGAGCCGGGCGGGCTCTGGGCAACCATGATAAGGGGGGGCAAAAGTGCGGAAAGTAATTGGAATATTTAGTGGAAAGTGGCAAGCTTCGTGAATCTATTTATTAAAAAACCCATTGAAAAGCACGTGCGAATTAAATCAGCTAAATAAACGAGTCTCAGGATAATGCAGACGCACACACCCATACGTATATAATATTTTAAAATTTCATTGCTAATGATATGTCGTAGAATCACAGAAAATTATATTTTCAAGAAATTTCCCAGTAAACATATTTTAAAGTGAAAATCTTGCATTAATTATTATTTGTGCACTTATTGAATCACAACAAATAGTGCTTGCCTCTTCTGTGCAAATGCAATCTATTTCATTAGATTTAAATACCATATTTATAGTAATGTGAGTAATGACAACGAAAATATTTTGTTATATGTTATTTGGATTGAAAAGGAATTTTGTAAAAAGTTATTCTTCGAAAATAAAAAATAAAACTCCGAGCAGTGGCGTGCAAAGAAAAGTATTCAATCGGTGCATGATAAGGAAACTTATAGAAAATGATCTGTAATAGAGCTAGACAGAAATTGAGCGATAAGGAAGAACTCCGGTGTGGAAAACCCAGATGCTTTTGGGAGATGGTTCTCGACAATGCATATTCATTGAATACTTCCTAGAAATACTACGTTCTAAAATGCACCTTCAGGACTGGCATCCATCGCATCCCGTTGACCCCAACTCTTCTCCCGCTGCTTACTCCTTAGACCTCCCTACACTTCCCGAGATCAGCATACGCGGAATTCAGTGAACCCCTTTGCTACTCCTTAGCCATTCCATTATCTGTAAATCTTTCTCCTCTTAGTGAATCCGGGAGAAAAATCTAGGAAAGATTTCACCGCTAACAACTTGAGCGCCATCCCTCACTATGGCTTTAGTGTCATCATCTCGTCGTCATGAACTGAGAACGCGTGTACGCCGCTACTTTATAGTTATGCCACAATTAACTCCCCTTAGATATATTCTAATTAATAGATTGGCATGATTTGAAGGTGTTATTTATAATTTGCCTATATATGGAAAAATACCCATGGCATCCTACCTGTCCGGCTGCGATGCACCCATAGGACGGCGCAGCTCAGGGTGAAATATAGCGTTCATTTCCCTCTCTTGATCATGTATCGAAACTCAATCAAGGTTTTTCAATGTGGTCAAAATGACATGTTTGTATTGGTAGAGATGAAATGAATATCAACGAAATAATTAAAAATCTATTAAACACGGTTTGACTAATCTCATTTAGAAATATTAGCCAACGCAGAAACTACGCATAGAACGTCTTATTCACCCGATGTGTTCGCTATTACGCATATGACAAACAAGATCATCACTGTAAGTAAAGGAGGATTTTGAAGGGCTAACGTATTCTTTCATTGTCACTCCATTTCTATTCTCAGTACGCTTCCTCCAATTTCCCCTTCTTTTGACCTAATTCATACTAGTGCATTTTCTCATAATTATCATATATTTAAGCTCTATGATTTATTATTTTTTACGGAAAAATTCGTCCTGCGAGCATGTGGAGCATGAAGCAAAATAACCAAGTCCTTTCCAAACCTCCATTGATGGGAATTTATTTATTTTTAAAGAAGAGTGAATCACGCGTGAGATTTGAGCCGATTTAAGAAAAATCCGAATTTACTTCCTTGATAATACTATATTGCTTATACAGCATCCAAATGAATGAATTTTAGCCAGTATTTTAAAAAATAACGACAAAAAAGCCTCAAAACGTGCGTAAGGAGGAAGACGAAACGCGCGCTAAAAGCAGAGCCGCTCTCATCGAGCTACTTAAGCGGGTTTCATCCAAAGTAGCCATCCATCTCGGGTGTTCTCGGACAATGAATATTTATTGTTAATGAGCGAAGCAAATTGCTTAGTTTCATTCTTGTCCTATAAATGGCCCTCTTGATTTTATTTCTTCTTTGTATTATAAAATAATATTCACCTCCTCCTTCCATGATAGTATTAGGAAAATTACTTTTCTAGTGTGAAAATGCAAAGTGACTGACAGAATTTGATTTGACATATCACTGTTTTGGTTTTCCTCACTGCATTCCTAACACTAATGTTATGAGTGAATGAAATACACCACTCTTCAAATTTATTTTATACCTTAACAAAATACTACTGAAAAGTAAGTAAATATCAGTACTACAGAAAGAAGTAAAACTTTTCTGTAGTATTCAGTTAAGGTAATGCTGAATAAAATAACTACTAGTTTCTTTTTGGGAAGTGGTGTATTTCATTCACGCATTTCATTTTGGAATACTACAGAGTGAATCTCGGTTCCATCAAGTTTAGCTCACGTTAATTAACTGCTATAACAAATAATGTCAGCGAAGGCTGTAAGTTTTACTAATATCCTATCTTTGAGACCTTATTCAACTCACTCTCTCATGAATGAATGTACTATGAAATGAACTGTTACTTGAATCCTCATGAAAGGTATATGCGGCCCACTATTTCCAACTCTTCCTCTATTTCTTCTGCCTGTAATATTGCCTCAAACAAATAAGTCACCCTCTTCGCCGTTTATATGAGTTCCATCAACTCAGGAATCTTCCGTACATGTCATAAATACATCTCTACAATAAGCTTTATTAATAATAATAATTGCCAATTAATGGCACAGATCAATGAAATTAATATTTTATGTTATAAAATAAGCAGATTTCACCTGCTTTTTTTCTGGCGATAGGAATAGCGTTACTAACGGAGCTGAATTGCGCTCGCATTTGCAATTCCGAGTTATGAAATCAAAAGAGATTCCATTTGCAATTTTTGCCAAGATGGCCGACAATTGCGTTCAAAACCCAATTGCATACGCTACGCGAAAGTTATGAAATGGAGGCCCTGTTCTTCCACCAGGCATTCGTGATGACGGTATCAAATGAAGCATCATGATTTTGAGATGAGATTTGGCTGCTTCTGAAAAATTCGCGTCTGAGGTTTTACTAATTCTTCCAGAGAGAAGGGAGGACTTTCCCCTCCACCCTGGCCCTAGGAGTGACCCCTATCCATTCCTTGGGTCCAGGACAACTCGCCGCGGGCATATTTTAAATACGTTTAGAACTATGGAATTACTTCACAGGGGTTAATTATCTAATATCATGGAAAGAAGAAACTAAGAGATCTGCTGACGGTAAGACCATAGCACCTCATCATAGAAGCAATTAATCCTTGTTAACCCTTAATTGGTTTCGCGGGGTCGATATAACCCCAGACGATATACTTCCTTCGATAAAACATAAGCTATTTAAGATATTTATATGCCAATTATTTACTTATATAAATAATTTTGCACTACATTTATGATCTGAATTTCGCTAATTTTGAGAAACGAAAGGTGTGCAATTAATGCGGTGTTAACAAATTACAAAAATAAATTTAAATAATTATTTACTAAGCATTTTATTTATTTTAAGCGATGATCAATGAATTAATTCATAGTCAGTAATGAGTAATTCATAGTAGGTACCAGGCGCAGAATGAAAAATACTATTTGAGAGTTGATGGACTACCAGAATTTTACTATATAATGATAATGAAAGCCCTGTCACACAAAACCAAAATTAGACTATACAAAACAATAATATCCCCAGTACTACTTTACGGATCCAAAACGTGGAGGATGTCGAAGAAGGATGAGAAAAAACTTATAGTATTCGAGAATAAGGTATTGCGAAAAATCTATGGGCCCATATACGAAGAAGGACAATGGAGGAAAAAACACAACAGAGAAATCAGAAATCTATATAAAGATCCAGACATAACGAGTGAAATAAAGGCAAGAAGAATCAGGTGGGCTGGACATATTCTAAGGAAAGAGGAGGGATGTGTTCTGAAGGAAGTGCTAAATGGGGTCCCGGAAGGAAGAAGACCACGGTTAAGATGGTGGGACCAAGTGAGAAGAGACATACAAAAGGTTGGAGCAACGGAGAGAGAGGCAGAAGATCGGTCCAGATGGAGGGATATTGTTGATGCGGCCAAATATCACCTGAGATATAGATGGCCCTGGGAGTAGAGAGTAGAGTAATGATATGACAAACCAATTTTGTCAATTCCACTGATAAAAATCACTTAATTTTAGCAGTTAACAAATTTACAAATTTAATAAATTAAATCATTATTTAATAAACATATTACTGCTTTTTGCAAGTGCCCATATGTAAAGTAATTAATTAGTAAGTAAAATGTTAATAATTAATTTAATAATAATAATCGTCTTTTTTGGGCGAGAATGAGACAAAGTTTCTTCCTCCGTCTAACCGATGAACCCTAAAAATCAAATCATGCTGATCACCAACTAAAAAAAATAATTTCCGAAAAAAATATTTTGGTCTATATTTCTATCTCTCCTAATATTTTTATATTATATAAATATAACTATTCTGCTCACTTTAAACATTCAGAATCACAATTTTCAAATTAATAAAAATAAATTTTCAATAAATTCTCTGTGTTTAATTCAGGGCAAACACAATTACGAAAAAACATTTTTCTAATACGAGAAATCGATTCTTATAATATATTTCACATTATAATAAATAAACAGTTATATTTCATTATTGACGAGTAAGATTATGGTAAATTTTACTTCTTTATTACATTAGGGATTTGATTATTTTCCGCTTTAATTGTCTCATACAAATATATCCTTATCTCCTTTCTGCCTTCCAACCAAAGGTGCTGTAAACTGAATAAAAATATTGAAAACGGTTGTAAATAATAATAGTTATATATTTATTAAAAACTGTTGTCAACAATTAATATTTTTTAAAATTCAATTAAAAAATGGGGTATCAGTTCCCAAAGGCAAGATTATGCCGATAGACCTACCACTGTAGTGCATCGTAGAGCAAGTATTAAAAAAAATAATATATTTCATGGGTTGGTGACAATGATAAGGAGTGATTTTACGAGACTTAAATATTACAAATCGATTTCCGTGGTGGAAAACCATTAAATAGAGTGTTCGATATATTTCTGTATGAAACTTTCAGTTAGGGGGTTTCGAGCCAGTATGGAGAACTTGCAGGGGAATAACTCAATGTAATTTGCCGTAAGCGAAGAAGTTAGCCTCGCGCAGGTTCGCCTTTACGTGGAGCTACGGATTCGTACGGGTATAATTAAGATTCGTAGCTTACGTTTATCGATTCAAACTTAAATTCTGATGAAATTTGAATAAAAATGACTTTTTCAACACAACAGTGAAAATTTTATGCTTTTATAGCAAGAACAACAAAGTTAAAAGCGAAAATTGAATGAATTGCCGAGTTTTCACCCGTGAAAATTTTTGAAACTGCCATTTCTCTCTCACAATTCAACATAAAACGCTGATTTTTTCTTCAATTGCTCACTGTATCATCTGAATGCATAAATATTACATAAGATTAATTTTAGAGTAACCACATCTTAGTAAAAAATTATTTAGTTGGAACGCAACTCAAGAAAAATTCGTCGTGCAGTCCAATTTATACGTCGCCTAAAAGTTTTTGGTTTCTCACGTGAGGAAGAACTTATCTTGAGATAAAACGAGATAAATGTTGTAACTTTCATTTGCAGTTTGTTTCGATGCGATATCTTGAACAGAACTTGAGATTTTGACTTTTATATCAAAGAGCGTATTCCGCTTCGCGCTTCGAATCGCCGAGGCTTCGGAACCTATAATGCAAAATATATGCAAGATATGGTGTTCATTATTTTTCTGGTACTTACCAATGAGTTATGTTATGTATAGGCGCTTAAAAGGTATTGAAATACTGTTTGAAAATTATTCAAATTTATTTTTGGAAATTTGGTGAAACTGCCAAAATTGCATACTTTTGATTGCTTAAAATTAACTAAATTCTCAGATTATCGTAATAAGGTAAACATCTTTTCAAAACAAAATTTGGTTTATATATGTTGATCAGTTTTTGTTTTACCGATGGGATTACACGACCTGGCGTCACATTCACCCCACGAGACTAATTAAGGGTTAATTACGTTTACTGTATTACGTAAAGATCAGTTAGGAATGGATATCTTTTTATGAAAAGTTGATTTGTATGTAATAATCAGTTGATATGCAGGATCTGATTTTATTCTTTACATGGTACTTACAAATTAATTACTTAATTTAAGGGCACTTAAAAACCATGATCGGTTAATTATATAATTATTTCGTAAATTTGGTAACACAACTAAAATTTAATGCATTTTTATCGGTTAAATCAACAAACTTGGTTTGTCATATCATAGCAAAATTCTGGTGATATATTAACTCCCAAATATTATTTTTCATTTTGCACCTGATATTTACTGCTGAATTACTTTGTAGATCACCGCTAAAAATAAATAATATGCTTATTATATAATTATTTAAATTAATTTTGTAAGAAAGGTCATACTGAGCCCACAAGACTAATTAAGGGGTTTCTTCTTTCTATGATATTAGATAATTAAAACCCTTGCGAAGAACGAGTAATTTCAGATAGTTCTAAACGTATTTAAAATATGCCCGCGGCGAGTTGACCCATTCCCTCATTCCTTTGTTGTTTCTTTTTGTTTTGTTTCGTCCATTGAAAGGTATTGTCTATTTTCTCATAGGAACTATAGAACGGCTGATGGGTGAAGGTGAACTCCACTCTGAGAAGAAAAACCCCCTTTTCGGCATATTGTAGATGGTCGTATGTATCCGGGGTAGCGAATTTGAAAGCGCTAATGAGGATTCCCGACCGCACCCCTGCTGAGCAGGTATCTAAGGTTAGGGTATGGTGGCAGCGACCGATCACAAGTAAGGTGGGAAATGGTGGATCCGAGATTTGTAATCTTCGATGCGGGTATTCCCTTGGGGAATGAAGATATTCAACTCTATTTTTGAGGTAGATGACCTTTCAGGACTTCTTGCAAGGAATCCAGTTTAAGATGGGTAAGAAACAACAGGTAGTGGGTTTTATGTTGGGTGAGAAAATTGAGAAGGTGAGTGAGGAGGGTATACTTTTAAAAGAGGTGACTACCCCTACTCAAAGTAACCGATTGGTTGACTAGGAACGCAAGAAATGCCACTACCTAGTGAGATTTATCCAAAAATCTGGAATTAACATACCTCCTACACTTTTGGTTGTTAAATTCATGTGAGTGTATGTATTACTGAAATTTTTCTCATAGCCAATACATTTTAAATACGAAGGAATATTTTCAATATCACCAAGCTATAAATATGTAGATAGACTAGCCATACCAAACCACCACCCATTCATCTCAATCATTAAAATTCTGTCGAAAAATATGAGAGTTACGCAGGGCCAGCCATCAACTGAGGGGAGCAAAATTACAACATGAGCCTCATATGCGCTTCTTATCCCCGTGTGATACTTACAGGGTTGGAATTACAGGTAAAAAGGCCCTGGGAAAAACTATTTCACTATGTCCCTATTATTTCGCGTATTTTTAACGTTTTCTACATTAAAATAATCGTAAACTTTATAATAAACAATTGAAATATAAATAACGTAGGTAGTTTTGTATGCATTCAAAATTAATAGAAAATTTTACATTCATAGCTAACAGTAGCATTCAATGAGCATTATGACCAAATGTCATTTGCCCTATCTTTTTGTGTATTTTAGAACTTTTAAAGGTGATAAATATAGAAAGAAGAATGTTTAAGAACGTAATGGTTTGTGACTGCAACCATTTCAAGAGGAATCCACAGAAGAAATCACGTTTATTCGATTCACACTTCAATGACATCGAAAAAATTATTTAATTAATTCAAAATTAATGTGAAAGATGGTTGTCTCGTATCCGTCATCTTTATTCATTCAGGAAAATCGATCCTTGCACATTTTCTCTCAATTGATTTGGACGGTATAGTAAAAATTCCAACTGCATAGATGATAAAATTTACTGATTTTTTACCGATCGAGTTTTAATTTCGATGCTTATCAAATGAAACAGAATTTATCTAAAATACGCAGAGAATGCCACAAGAATTTATACTACACTTTTACTTATAGATTTTTTAATGTATTTAAACTAATAACCTAGATATGGCCATGAGTTTGCCTTAGTTTACTTGTGTAGATTGCATTCACATACGCTGTGATAAAATAGGTGATCGATATAGACTCCTTTGGTATATAATTTTAAAGGCTAATAACTGCTCTCTTGAACGATGTATAATATTACCCACTATTATATTATATAAGATAACCCATTATAGCCGCAGAGTTTTGCAAGCGAAGGCGTCAAATTCGAGGTCTATATATTTTTGGCCCGACAATGATTCAAACTGCGCGGAAATTTTCTTTCTCCCATCTTAGTCCTAAACATAAGCTTAGAGGCAGGGTTTGCGAAAATTTCCTTCATCCTGCTCGTGCCTTTCGTCTTTGACTCCAATTTTATGATAGGAAGGGAAGGGGGTTTGCCTCGGTTTCCTCGGAATAACTGGACCTCGTGTGCGACGTTTCCCTCTGAGCGAGAAGCATAGCTTGAATATATACTGATTCGTAATAACCTTAATAAATAATACGATAATGTGAAAATTTCCCAATTAGTCTTCGTACGCGGAAAGATAAATAAAAAGTTACTATGGGGTGTTTTTTGGTTGATAACTCGAGTTCTAACTACCGTTTAGCCTATCAAATAAGCCTTACAAACTTGTATGTTTAACTATTTGTCTACACTAATTGTAAGATTCATATTTCGTCTCTCAGGTCTTAGAAATGTTTCCAATATTCGCTGCGGTTGAACTTTGCGTCCGATTAGAACGCAGTGAAATGAATACTATTGAAATGAGTTCATTCCAATTGCAGTTAAGAAAGAAAATAATTGATCCAAGGAATTTAGAACTCGTTCATTGTGAAGGGTTCCCCCAAAATGAATGCCTTTACAAACGACTCTAATCATTCTATGCATCTACGTTTTTCTCTTATGCTTCCATTTAACACAAAATTAAACCATTGCTGTGAAACAGGAAGTACTCTTTAACAGCGAATCTAGGCGACTCATCAGAACTTCAGACGAAAGACAAGTCGAAATTAAGGTTTGCAAAAATCTTTGAAGTGTCTTTCGCAAGTTCTTCTAATCTCCCTGTTGCCAACCAAATAAACAACTATGTGCGTAAATAAAGAAATTTATCGGGTAAGTTAGTCGCCTTTCTTGAAATAATTTTCCGATGTAGAAGGATTCAAAATTATCAAAATACTTGTCGCGTTGGAGGGCGCTGTTTTTTCACAATCTCCGTGCATTAATTATTAATCATAAGCAATTAAACAATTGAGAGAGTGCCGTGTCAATCCGCATAATTACGCGCATAGCAGTGACTCAGTAGGAATGGAAGTTCTTCAAACCTTTCTTTTCCTTTGCATGGACGCTTTCAATTGTGACTCCGATGTCCTTGAGAAGGCCTTCGGAACGCACCACCGAAATATCTGAAGAGTTTTATTCGAGTTGGTCGCATTCATTAAGTAAATGACGACCTCTTCATCATATACTATTCTCGAAATACAATTAACCGTTGCAAAAAAGGTATGGAAAATCAAATAACTTTGTTAAGTTTCACTGGATTTTATTGTGGATGCGACTAGTTTTGACTCCTCATCAGACACCGAGTAAAAACAAAGCAATGAGGAGGAAGAGTGGTAGAGAGATGTAAACGAGTGTAAATTATAGATAGTGTGTTTCCATCTTTTCTAAGTTTCTGTTGTATTAATTTTGGAGGAAAAGTCAGAATGATGGTGTCCTTCGAGTGTGATTTGTTGTGATTCATGGCTTTAAACTTAATCAAAAATCAATACCGAACAAGTATCTGAGATAACCTTGTTTATTTAAGTTCAACTCAATTGAATTCGTTTCAACTGGGCGAATTCTATTCAGTCTCCTGCATCTTTGATTATCACAGGAAAATCAACTTTTAAACTAGGTCATTCTGTAGTATCACAGGACATATTTATCCCAAATCCTGTAAACAGGGAAAAATATATGGAACGTTAATATCACGCACTTCCTCGACGAGGCAGAAATATGAAATTTGGGATTCATTAGAAGTGATTACCAAAAGTAGTTAGAAAATGCTCTCATAATGAAATATGAGTAAAATTAATGATCGCAAACATTCTTCAGTACAATTCGGTCCAAATCGACAGAAGCAGCAAAAGACAATATATTGAAATTTTATTCGTATCTGTGCCCTTGGGAAAGACGAGGCAGTGAAGGAGGGGACTAATCAGACAGGAGTACAAATGGCCAAAGAAAAATTTTCTGTGACACAGATGAGTTTGTGAAACAGCGATAAGACGCCGATTTCTGCGGAAAACCTTAGACAAATTTTAGCTAATGAACGTCATAAGAATAAAAATATTGTCCGATGAGTTTACTATTCCTCCGAAAAGTATTTATCTCAAAGAAATACATGGTCCAAAGCAGAAAATTATGAAATTGCCGAATCAATTAAATTCTAAATAACTCAAAATCTAAATGAAATGCTACCTTCAATTACAAATGAGACGCAATTTATATATTTTACAAGAATAATTAATCTGTAGCGTAATAAGGAAGAAGGCGCCATTTTGATTAATTAATGAGTTCGACAGATTATTTTGCTCAACAGCTTATGTTAGAAAGTTGCTTAATTAGATAAAAGGAAGCAATGGTTTTCAACTGTCGTTTTAACTTTGGTTTTAATTCCAATTTAAAATGCTAATCCAGAGCAGATTCCCGCAAAAGAAGCCTTAAATCACCCAAATAATCAATCGCAGAACAGAAGCAGATCAACGAGGAAATTCTTCCAATTTGAGCAGAACATATTGTCGACTATTTTTTCCGTTTATTAGGCGTTTCGTAAGTGCTCTCCGATCGGCGATATCCAATCACAATTAATTTATATTATACCATCGAAAAACCCATTTCGAAATTCCAAATGAAGAATACTTTAAATAGAGTTCATTTAATCCATAGCCACTAATTCGGCGAGAGAAAAATCCAACTTTGGGATGTTTTAAAAGAATATCTTCCTTCTGTTCATCGACATCTCACTTTCTATCACTCCCTAGCGAGCCTATCTTAAGAAAATATCTTTATTGTGCCCTGAAGAACTTCCATATGAGCGAAAATTATTAAATAACGTGTCAGCAAAAGTAAAGTTAATTATTACAGAACAGTACAAAAAGGAGAAAACGGCAGTGATTCAATGCCAGTCGCAAATGAAAATGAATATATAAAAACAAAGAAATATTAAGATACAAGAAATTAATCGTAATTAAAGAAATGGTAATAGTAATAGTTAATGTTTAATGAAGTGGCGGTTGTAATATGAACCGGTAGTGAATTCCAGAAAAAGTTTGATGGGTGAAGAGATTCGGTATAAAAGGAACGAACCAAGAACTAATTTTGTCATTTTATGTGATACTTGCAGCATGAAACGTTTGATTGCAATACAACGAATCGAGACTCAAAATATCTGATTCAAATCTAAATGGATATTGAATTTAATAAACCGAATTCTTTCCGTTTAAGCGATATTTGCCCAATAAAACGTATTCTGCGTTTGAACATGAAAACGATGAAAGACATTATACTGCCATTTAAAGTCAACTCTTTCATTTTGTGCATTTCCCAATTGCTCATTCTCTGGTCGCACATAAACAAGTCATAAATTAAGATAACAAAAATTGTACAATCAAATCGTTTGTAACAAATATGCTTGGTTAAGAATTGGGGAGAGAACAAATGAAGGTCTGTATAATATTCCGATCTCGATTAAATTACGAATCACGGATTATGTGATGCGAATGCGAAGATTCAGAGAAAGCACGCTTGCGTAGACGTCGTCTTAACAAATAAGATTAAATAAGAGAAATGGATGTAAGAAAGTCCTTCTAAGGAGTCATTCTTTTTTAAAAAGTAGCTCGGTGTTGTGGAGCACTCTCAATTAACATCTTACACAAATAAATGTCAGCAAATAAAATTCCTTCAAAAATACACTGAGAAATGCCTTTAAACTGTCAATTACACTATATTTTAAAATATCACTGTTTTCAAGAAAAAGAAAACAAAAAGTTTGCTGAAATTTCTTCTCTTCGGGAATTACAAAATAGTGCAAACATTATTTAAAACTGTAAAAGAAAACAAATCCTTGCGATTGTCGGGTCTTTGAATATCTAACAAATTAAAGCTAAATAATAAATCACACAGATATTTATCTTAAGGCGGATTAGAAGAGCGCATTAATAAAAGCATCGATAATAGAAGAATCTAAAGAAATGAAAATCATCCATAAAGAAAAAAAGGACGAGCGGAAAGGGCTTCCAAGGAGCGAAGCAAAGCTACAGAAGATGTGTGCCACGGAGAGCGATTCCATCTATGAAAAGCCTTAGTTTAGACGAATAGATAAAAATTGCACGAATGGCAGTTTTGTTCTTCTACAGCTGATGTCACAGTGGGAATCGATGCCTTTTATCTACGTCGATCGCGCTACCCACTTGGCTATTCCCCGAGAATGATTTTCGCGGATTAAAAGAGTCCTCCTCATATAAACCGAAATAAAAATTTATTTTTTCTCTCTATCTACACAAACATAGATATTCTTCAAAGTACCCAAGATTCTTCACTGGAATCTAAAATGATCGATTCTTTTCAAATAGCATAAAAAAAGAATTGGGAAAATAAAATTCCACAGGAGTACATTTATTAGAACAACCGGTTTCGAACAGAGTTAATTCATAATAATTTTCCAAAAAAAGAATATCAAACGATGAAAATATGTAACAATAATCATAAAACTTGACTTCTTCCATCTAACGTAAAGACAAACGCCATTTGGATTGTGTTATTGAAAGTCGATCTTGAATCAATTGAAAGATGTTATAGAAACTATTTCTTGGACCTCAAGTTCATCAATGAGCCAGCTCTTCAAAATTAGATTAGATAAAATATAAGTAGAATATTATAAATGTCGGAAATATCGATTACAAATGATCCCTTCTTTTCCTTTATTTAAGTGTCGCCGCTATCCTATCAAGCGTTAATTGCGAGTCCTTGTGTCGAATTTATAACTCTATCTGAGAATAAAACGGTGCAGTGCGTAATATACTTACTTCATCGAGATCAATACATTATATACAGGCTGCACGAAGGAATTTCTGATAGAGTTTCATAACATATTTATAAATTATATAATTATGGTCCGTATTCGTCCATTATTCGAATCAGTTTAAGGGAACACAACATATAATTGAATATTTTATTCGTAACGTAGAAATTTAACTGAATTTGCTATCACTTTTTGACGCGTTTTATGGAATTCTCACAATTCATAATTCTCTTCGATTCATAGAATGGAAGGCCATTGGAATGTGTGCTTCGGAAATAACTGCTGAGTAATTTCAGTTCAAGGCAGGAACTTCCGTGTTCATCCTGGCCGAATAGCTTAGTTGGATAAAGCAGCCTCCCGGAAGATCCCGGGTTCGTTTCCCGGTCCCGTCAGACACTTTCAAGTCCGTTTTTCCTTATAATTCATAAACTATAAAATGCATAAAAGTCATAAACGAGAAAAGGGTTACGCAATTTGGGAATCCTTGAAGCGAGATTGATAGACAAATTCAGAGGAAGTAATTGGTGTTCAGGCAAAGCAAGAGACAAGTCGTTTCTTAAAAGTATTAGAGTCCATTACCAGATAAAAAGTTAGCTGAAACATTCGGTGTTTACATTCTCTGTCGAAGGGCGACTTACGTAGTTTAATATCAAGGTTAAGTACCTCGCTTAATATAAAAGCAACATCTTACGGAAGCGTGACGTCACTATATGACAGCATCATGATTGAGTCATTTTGAATGCGATTCAATTGTTGAAATGAGACAGTTTCACAAGGACGGCGTTTATAATCTTAATTCCAAATGGCATAGCGTAAGAAAAATCAATTCACTCAAAACCGTCGTTACAACAGTTGTAATGTAATACGACTGTTGTATAAAATTACAGCTGTCGAATACAAAAACTACTTTAGCATTGTTTGAGATGACCAATTCTTCACATTCTCTCTGAAACAATCTTCCTTAAATTCACTTCACGTAAGAATCATTTTCACTGCGAGCGGAAAAAATACATTTCTATCCACGAGAAACACTCACCCGTTGGATCGCACTCTCTCGTACACATGCTTCCACACACCACCGGCCTCTTCCATTCTCAAGCGAACACTGCCTCACTTCCATCTCGTGACGTCATTCGATTGCTCCACAGTTCGATATTTCATCGTCAAGTCGCAGTAAAACCCGTCTAAGAAGTGGTAACCGCTTAAGACGTCATCCCTTTGAATTTGATTGATTCAACGAAGCGGCGTTCGATAGAGCAATTCTTTCTAAAATACTTTCTCAGTTCTTACGAAAGTGATTCCAAAGCAGAGCAATTCCATCTTCTCTCTCAGAACACTTGATTCACTCTTAGGTGTTTTCTTTCGTCTTCTATCGATACAAACCAAAAAAGCAGTGGTCCTTGAGCGTAGTGTCTATTTTCCCTATTGCCGTTCTTCCTTAATTTTCTCTTAAAAATAGTTTGATTGTAATCTGAAAATGCCCATTATTAAACTTTAAAGTAGACCCTTCTTCAAATGACGTAATGCATGCTTTCTAAAGCCGATTCGGCTCCCACTCGTTTCCACTGAATTAAAAGTGAAAATGTCTCTCCTCTACATTTTTCGATATTACCACTGTTAAAGCGCATTCTATCCATTTACTTTATTAGATTCAAAAACAGTTAGCAAAATCCAACTGCAAAACATTAAATTAGCAATAAAACGACGCAAGGACCACTTGGCTATGCACTGCAGGGAATTACACCGAAAGAAAGAATATTTGAAGTCTCTTAAACCGATGTCTCTATCTAATTGCTATTATATTGTCTAATACTCCGTAGGCCGGAATCCGTCCGGCTTTTAACTCTGAAGTAGATTTCTATATTAGATGTATATAGTAAGTAGATGGGTGTCCGCCAACCTGGAAAACTCTTCTTTCTTTCGGAAAAAGAAAGAGAGAAATTTTTCGATGTAAGTGATGTAAAAACGAAATCAAAGCTTTTAGACATAGTTGTTCTCTTTTTATCTGCATTGAATGTTTTGTCTAAATTGCAGTTACGCAAAAGAGTCGCTATTTCCAAGAGCATTGTTTGGGTGATTGGAACAACAGATAGGACAAATAATATTTGTATTTGACTTTAAGTCTTAAAGGAACAACAGATAGAGGATAATAAATATTTCTAATTGACTTAAACTGACTTCATAGTTTGAACCTGGATTTTTTCAGTGGATGTTGCGCTCTTTGTAGTGTTAGCTACGAAAGCACTCTCTATTCTTTCCTAGCTTATTTAAGGGAGACATTCTGGAGTTTGTTTTCAAAAGTTCAAATGAACCTAACTTCACCTCCGTGCCCATGACAAGGGCGGAGAAGCATATGAGGTTGACTGTTAGTCCAATGTTTTGCGAGTTGAGGAATCCATGAATAATCATAAAAACAAAAAATCACATATCACAGTCGACAATTTTGAAGGTTATTCCTTATATGGATCAATCCTATGATATGATGTGCAGGTCAGAAAGATATCTAATATTTTACCCCCATATGAAAATGTAGAAATAAAATTAATTCTTAATACAAAATTTAACAGATCAATAAATCGCAAGAGATGTAATTGAGGATTGTTTCGGTGCATTTGCTTACGACAGAATAATTCATTTTCTTAAAGTTAGTTAATTTTCTTAGAGTTAAAAACTCTACAGTAATAGTAATTTCAGCAATAATAATTAACTTACCTTAATAAATATTTTTCATGAAATTAAAACTAATGAATACCAAAACATTCTCTCGGAACTAGACGTTTGAAATGTGTATCGCCATAGCGTATCGGTTGCCTATATGGTTGTGCACCATTTATCTTATTTAAAATATTTGTGAATGCGTTTCTCTTCAGATTAATAGATACCAATTACGAATATTTGAGACAAATCAAATGATGACGACGGCAAAGTGGAACTTTTGTATAGAAATGGAATCTAATTCAATAAGAGAGACTAGCCTACAAAAAATTCCACAGTGAAGATAGCAGCGGTTCAGTAGTATTAATTCAGCTGAGATAGTCATGTTAGCGTGGAATTGTATAATTTCCACATAGTAAGTTTTCATGGTAAAAAAACAATACATAACCGTGGTTTCATGTTTTGTTGGAATTTCCTTTATTCGAACGATTCTCCAACGTAAATGTTAACTAGATTTGCAAACTGATGACGAATGTAACAGTCTATGAGCAACTTTATCCCTTTCGCGGTCGTGCGAAGTTTAGGCAGTACTTCTCTACGAAGCTGCCTGATTATTATATAACAATTTTGCGAGACACCTCATGGAGACCGGTCGTTGTGGGAAATGAAATACCTTCATTTTCACCAAAAAGGACAGCCCGAAATTTTGAAATCCATTTCGTGCCCTCGCTATTTTCCTCTTCATAAATGAGAGTCGTCGATCGGATTGATTTCGAATTTCAAAATTTGAAGAAGTGAACATGCAGAGGACGTTTAGTATACATGGATTGACAGAATATAATAAAAGCAACGCCTACTAAAAACTGAATTTATAAGGTACTTTTATCTTATTTAATTATATGTAATATCTACATACATAACCCTTTTGGCGTAACTCTATTTCATTAATAGACTTTCAAAAAAATTAGTCCTAGAATCGACTTGCATCCCTTAACGCACTATATCATTTTGGCCTATTTTAAGTACATGGATTTTTCTATGTAACCTTGTGAATTCAAAAATGAAAGAAAAATTTTCTTTCATGAAAAAAAGTAGAGAATGCCGGTCTATTATCGCATAGATCTGATCCCTTCTGAATAATAAAATATTAAATTAATCGCTCTTCACTAACACAGTAGTTTTATATATAGTGAATGAAAAAGGAACCGAATTTTTTCTTCCATCATTTAATCCCCCATAAAGTACAGCTTCCATGCAAAATCAGAGAGGATGCTAAAACGACCTTTTATTTACCTTCATTTCGACGAATATTATCCTCAATTATCTACAGCAGCGGTCGGGAACTTTTTTAACCCCAAAATATTTTTGCGATATAAATCGATACCCATTTTGAAAAGGAGACAATCAATGTAAATTTAAACTAAAAATTATTTATTGAATCAATTTACATGGAAAATAAAAAAGTTGCATGAAAATAGTAAGTATGTAATAGACAAACAAAATAAAATTCTCATATTGGAACAAACAAAAATCAGTTGAAAACTTTCAGGTTTTGGAGAAATGCTTCATTAGATACAATAACTTCAAAATTGGGGCTTTTTGATGTAAATGCAATTTGAATACAGTCTTCGGCATTTAATCGATTTATTCTTTTTTATGCTCATTAGAGTGGAAAAGCCTTGTTCACAAAGGTGCAGCAACTTTTTTACTGCAATTTTGAAATCCTTTGCAGCTTTCGACATCCAAAAAGACGACAGATTTTCGTTGCTCTCAAATTGAATACGTGCTTCAGTATTAGTTCAAGAATTGCCTCTGCCAAACTTGTTCTTCCGGCATGTTATCAATTTCACATTTAAAAGGATCTACAACCCTACTGAAAGTAAGTATAATCAAGATAATCCAATAATAATACTCAAAGTAATAAATATAAAGAAATAAGTAATAAAAATCAAAATAATAAATAATCAAAGTAATCAGAGAACCGCTCTCTTAGTTTGGTATAATATTAGCTGTATCCTTGATGTCATCTAAAGTAATATTTTCACAATCTTCCAAAAACAAAGCTAACTTTGAAAAAGAAGCTATCTTTTTCTGTTCTGCTTTCTGCCCCCAATATAGAAGCGTTAATCCGAACGCTGACACTATCTCTCTGGTTGAAATGATATTAATTTTTTTCCTTGCAATTCTTTCATCGATATATATATATTCTCTAAAATGTCAGCTAAATATGCGACATGTGCAACCCACGAGGGGTATCTGCGAGAATTTGATCAACCATAAAAATTTCGAGCCCATACTCGATTTAGAACGTTTCCGCAGGAAAACCTATCACGTTAAAAATTATAACATGTTTATAAAATAGCAAATTAGAAAATTTCTTTATTACTCCCAAAAATTTCATTTTCACCCCATTTGTGATAATTTACCGCGGTTCCCCTACCTACAGTATAGAAGGTTATATATATAAATATACCGCTGAATTACCATTTCCAAAGTTTATTAATGCTTGCCTTAACATAGCTCTCCATGTATTTTATATCGGATTTTCTTTATCTTATGACAGTTGAGTTCAACAATCACCACTATGGGGACGGGTTGTTTACATCCGGAAATTATACAAATTTTTTTTCATTTTTGTCTAATGTCTCTCAATTTTGACTCAATATACTATATTCTACGGCCAAAAGAAAAATCTTCATTCAATTTCCTTACTTATGGTAATTGTTTCGATTTCGTAGGACAATTTATAATCTATTTCAGCAAAACAAAAGAGTCTGCAATTGATCAAATGAACTTAACATACATTTCTTATGGTAATGTTTTCGACTCATCCAGAGTTCTCTGATTTCTCCCTCTTATTTCTTACCAACATCGAATTGATGGACCACGATGATGATTATTAAAGATACGCTACATAAACATTCAGTTGCTTCCCTACGGCAAGAATAAACAATATATTGAATTCCAAGTAGTTTTCCCATAGTTATTTTTAGTATTTAACTGTATCACTTTAAATTATGTAGTATCATTATGTATTAAGTACATCTTGTAAGCGTATTACTTAGCCTTCCTCAAAAATCTTTCCTCTAGCGAAAAAAATAGTATCCACCTGTATAATGTTATTATTGATGGTCCAAACGGAACATAAATTTAAGTGTCCAAATTAACTCACTTTTTTCCTCAATATTTCACATCAATAAACGTTTCCATTGACAAAACCGCCGGCGAATCAATTTGCGAGACATAGTGCTCCTCTGAAAGAGTAGCCAAACGGCGCATCTCTGCAATGCAGTCTTCAAACCAAGCAAGATTCTAATATTCACGTTGTGTCGCCTCTCTGCTCGAAAACCGCGTGTAATACTGGTTGAATTTTTAGACGAAAGACGTTCTGCTCTGAGACAAAAAAGGTCTTAAAGGTCTTTATTGGCGAGATTGAGACTAAAAAGTCTCTTCTTCCATCTAACCATACAAGTAATGTACGTGTGAAAAGGTATAGAATGAAAAACTTTAGAAGGGTGGATGTAAAAAAACCTAAGGAAATAACTTAGGAAAAATATCCACAGCAGGAAAACACCCAAGAAGAAGAGGGGTGTGAAAAACCTGCGCAAGCCTACTGATAGTACAAGCTAAAAGATATAATGGAAAGCTGTGTAACAAACAAACATAGAAAGGCATTTCATAAAAAAACTCATAAAATGTCACAGAAAAACACAAAACATTAGCATTAAAACATACTAAAAATATCAATACATTAAATGTTAAGATTTAAAACAATTGCCTATGAAATATTAAAAAGAAAGAAAATTAGTAAAAGAAATTATAAAAATTCAAAATTGTACATACAAAACATTCATGAGAGGCAGGAAAATTACATTTAAAAATTAAGAATTTAAGGAAATAATAAAACTATAACAAAAAAAGTATCTAAAAATGGTAGATAAAGATCACATTAAAAATACACCTGGAAATTTAGGACCAAGAGAGCAGGGAATGTCTCAGGACGAGAACAGGGAAATTTTTGAGAGTGCAGCGTTAAAGGACAGTCGGAGTATTAATTGAGTTCTTTAGAAGATGAGAGAGGCATTTTTTTTCTTGAAAGAGCGGGTAGAAAAGGAAGATTTAATGATGGGTGTTCCAACACTTGGTGGCAGTGACTACAAAAGATTTGTGAAATATCTCTGTTCTGTGATTAGGAATGAGGAGATTGTTTTTCCCTCTTGTATCGCGGTTGTGGACAGATTCTAAGAAGACAAATTCAGAGAAGAGGTATTCAGGAGTTTGTGTTTGCAAAATATTGTAAGTTAATGTTAAAACGTGAAGTCTTCGACGAGGTTCGAGTTTGATCAATGATAATTTCTTAAATGCATCGGAAATATGGTCATACTTTTTCAAATTAAATATAAACCTAACTGACGCATTCTGAGCACGTTGCAACTTTTGAACTAATTCTTGGGATAGATCTTGGTAAACAATATCACCGTAGTCAAAGTGGGGCATGATCAGTGAATTTACCAGTTGAATTTTAATCGAAGGTGTTAGAAAGCTTCCTAGGCATTTGAGGGAATGAATGGAGGAAAAAACTTTTTTACATATTTTTACGACATGGTCCAACCACGTAAGATTATTGTTTATACAGACACCAAGATTATTAACAGAATTACAGAAAGGGATTTCGGTATTATCCAATGTGAGCTTTACAATATTATCTTGACTAAGTCGTTTTAATAATTTGGGATACCCGATAATAATAGCTTGCGATTTCAAAGGATTTATCTTCAAAAAATTGTCCTTGCTCCAGTTGTTAATTTGTTCAAGATCATAATTCACGTTCTGCAAACATTCAGGGAAGCATGGAATTGTTGAGTCGATGTATATCTGTAGGTCATCAGCATATAAATGGTGCTTACAGTACTTAATAACTTAAGGACAGTCATTGATAAACAGAAAAAAGCAGGGACCTAAGGTCGATCCCTGAGGTAGCCCGCGATCGATATTTAACCATGTAGAGGAGGAGTCGTTGGATACGACTTTTTGTTTACGATCATGAAGATAAGACGAAAACCAATGAGTAGATAATTCTGAGAAACCCATAATACGTAATTTTGCAAGCATTAATTCCGCGTCCACCGAATCGAAGGCCTTACTAAAGTCTAGTAGGATCAAGGCTGTTAATTTGCTCCTGTCCATCGATTTACGAATATCATCTGTTATTTTAACTAAGGCTGTGGTGGTGCTATGCGACTTCCGGAAGCCTGATTGTGAGCTGTCAAGAATTGAGTTGTTCTCCAAGTAAACAGTGATTTGATCGTGAGCGAGTTTTTCGAGAACTTTTGATAAAACCGGGAGGAAACTGATAGGTCGAAAATCATCGCGATTCAATTTAGAGTTTTTCAAAATTGGCTTAACTAGCCCGCGTTTCCAGACTGTTGGAAATTTCCCGTTACGGAACGATTGGTTAAAAATGTTTGTTATCAAGGGTAGCACTAAATGGCATAGTTTATTTATAATAGTGATCGGAATGCCATCAGCACCTTCAGCTTTAGATTTAATACTTTTTAAGGCATTGAATACTTCATATTGTGTAACTTCCTTGAATGTGAACTCAGGCCGTACGGGCGATGGAGTTATTTTTCCCCTCAGGCTTTGCAATACTCTAATTTTAAGTTCCCGATCAATTTCAGTTGGAGGATGCGAAAAAATCCGGTTTAAAGAGTCAAGGGACGTATTACTGAGAGGAGGAGGTTCCCTTGATTTACCTAATCCCAGGTTACGCAATTTTTTCCAGAGAGCTGCAGGAGATTTATTATCTTTAGAAATAGAATAGGCATATTTCAGTTTGGCATTTCTTATCATTTGCTTGATTTTGTTTCTATATTTCTTGTAATTATTGAAAATTACCGGATCTTTAGTGCGTTTGAAGTCCCGAAATGTAGTGTCACGATATACCATCATTCGTTTGACGTCCTCGGTGAGCCACGGAGATCGAGGTTTTGAAATTCTGACTTTTCTAATAGGTGCGTGCTTGTCTAGTACAGTTAAAAAGAGATTGTTTAAAATTTCTATTTTAGTATCAATATCATCTGCGAATTCTACTTCATGCCAAGGTAACCTAATTGCATCTTCTAACAAATCAGCGTCATTTATATCATTTAAGTTACGGTACCGTATATACTTCTGTTTGTTTTTCCCAATCTTGAGTGAATACGAAAGGAATAAAACATCATGATGTGAGATTCCGGGTACTGGTAGTTGACCGTGGATTTCGACTCTATCCGGATTGGCAGTGGCAATGAGATCAATCCAGGTTGATGTGGTTAAAGTGCTATGAGTTGGTTGCAGCGGAAGAATAGTTTAGTTGTGAGCATTAAAGGAATTGCGAAGAAATTTAGAGTCCGAATTTAAATTTGCATTGAAATCACCGGTGACTATTATATGCTCATAATTGTTGCTCAGGTTAGATAATTCTTCATCTATATCTGTTAAATTCCCTATCTTTGGAGGTCGGTAGAAGACGCCAAGAAGGATTTTCTTGTGTTCAATAAATACTTCTAAAAATAAGAATTCCGGTCTTTTACTGTAGTTTGGATTGCTGCAAGAGATAACTTTACAACGAAGATCGCTCCGTACAAAGATACCTACGCCTCCTCCTCTTTTACCGACTCGATCGTTACGGTATAAACAATAACCATTAATATTTACTGTTGAAGAATGAATCGTTGGGTTGAGCCAAGTCTCACTCACCGCGATCGCATGTACTCCAGACTCAGGAATAATAGAACGAAGTTCGTGAAGATGGGGAATAAGGCTTTGCGAGTTGAGGTAAATGGGTTTAAGAGTATTTTGGTAAGGTAGAAATTTTTTTCCAAGATATCCTTAGTTGAGGTATGGAAGGACCTATTAGGAGGGATCGTATTACTTGGAAATGTTAATTGTGAAACGGAATGAATGCAAGAGGGCTTGAACTCTGGTGCCTCTGGGTTGAGGGCGGACCTCCTGGAGTGTGAAGGGAAGAAAGCTGGGACATTAGGGTCTAGCCGAAAGGGAGAAGGGACAGAAGAGTGTTGGAACGCCCCATGTGGGCTATTGAGTGTGGTTGAAGAGAAAAGATGATTGTAAATTAATGTGTTCCTAGAATCCATCTAAGAGCAAATAGAGAAACAAGAAAAGAAAGACGGTAGGAAAAACCCAAGGAGAAAACAGTTTCACTTTAAGGAGGAGGAAAAATAGTACTAGAAATAATGAAATTAAGTGATAACAAGAGCAATCATTGCATACTTGGTGACAACACGTATTTTAGGAATGAAATGATTCCTTAAGTTTTCAAAGAACGAAAGTTTAAAATATGGAGTCTGAATGAGTTATTTTAATGGAATGTTTGCACAAATCGTAAAAATAATCACACAGCAATAACACACTTAACTGCACTAGATGCGAAAAAACACTACCACACGATATACTAAAGAAAAACAAAAACGGAACACTGCACTGCACACGAACACTATACTCACTGAAATATAACACCTCACTACACCGTTGTTTTGGGGAAGTAAAGTTTAGGATAAAACGTAAGGGGATCAAGGGGGATATACGGTTGCTGAGGCTGCGTCGTAACTGCGTCAAAGTAAGTCTTCACGTCCTTCGGGCTTCTAGTCTAGTGGTTTACACGTTCTCTCCTGATTTACTGGTCCTGATGTTTCCGGTTCTCTATGGTCCGTCGTCCGTCCGTCCGTTCGTCTTCTTACTCTCCTCTAATTACGTCGTCGGCTCCTCACTGCATGGCTATAAGAGTGCCTAGCCCTGGCAGCTTCGATGTCTCCCATTGTTGTAACACTAGCCCTGCTCCCGTCGGGACACAGGAAGAAAATTTTTCCATCCTGCGTCCACGCATTTCGAGGGCCCACCAGGTGCTTCGCAGCTTGCAGAACTGCCTGCCTTGATTTTGTTAAGGATTCGGTTATCAGGAATCCCGAACCCTTTAAGGACTTCTTATTAATCCATATCGCTCTTCTGTCCTGATACGATATGAACTTGACGATAATCGGCCTTGGTTTATCGCCAGATTGGGACCGTGGTGGACCCACACGATGCGCCCGGTCGACTCGATCGTTGCCGATTGAGACCTTCACTTCGTCTCGGAAAACTGCGATGGCTGATGCGATGCAGTCTTCCTTCGGCTTCTCCGGGATGCCATGTAGGAGCAAGCAGTTCCTCCGGGAGTACTGCTCCAGATCGTCGAGGCGTTCTTCGAATGCGTCACACCGTTCGATGATATGAGTGAATTTCTCGTTAAACTTCGCCTCGAATGAGGAGAATCTCTCCTCAATCGAGGCAATAGCCTTATTCCTCGGTGCCTCTTCTTCTGCCTCCTTTAGTTCACTCCTAAATGCGAAGATCGTCTTCTCCATCTCCGCGAGAGATTTCTTAAGTTCGGCGTTCTCCGCCTCGAGGTCTTTCCGGGCAACGGGAGGGGCCATTACGGGGCAGGGTACTTTAGGCTATGTGAAAATAAAAGGGTAGAGGAGCGACCGCAAGGCACGTCAGCCACCCACGAGCAAAGACTGAAGACTGAAAGGATATCTTCTCTATCACAAAAGTGATAGAGAAGATATCCTTTGCAAGAGATTGTCTCTGCCAGTGGGATACTGATAGACTGCTTCGCGATATTGTCATTCTATGTTCACCGAATTATTGATTTAAATTAAGATACGGAAAGGAAAAAGAGGACCAGATGATGAGGTCATGGGACGATGGGATCTTTGAGAGAACCGTGTCTTAAACGGGTTTTAGTATCATCAGCCATTTTTAATCCGATGTAAGCCTTTCCAATTCTCTCTATTCTGAGTTTTTCTTTGCCATGTCACCCCTAAATACTTAGGATGTCTCTGTTCCATCGGTGCTTTGGTCTTCTTCTTGGTCTCTTCACACACTTGGTGTCCAGTTCAGAACCGCTCTTGTCCAACGGTTGTCGTTTCTTCTCGTCACATGGCCTGCCCACATCCATTTCAGTGACCTTACTTTATCTATGATGTCTGTCACTCCTGTCCTCATCCTCACCCAGGTGTTGCGTTTCCTGTCTCTCCTTGTGATCCCAGGCATGCATCTTTGCATACTTCATAGCGTCATCTGAAGTCGCTGGGTTATTGCTGCACCCAGGTTTCACTTCCATATGTCAACACTGGTAGAATGCATTGGTTGAAGACCTTTCTCTTCAAGACCATTGGCATTTGTGACTTTAGAATATGTGCATTTCTTCCGAAGGCACTCCAGCCAAGTTTATTTCCTCGGTTCATTTTGTTAATCCTATTGTTCTCTCCTGTTGTTACTAGTTTTCCTAAGTATATGTATTCTGAGCAGACCTCCAGAGGCATCTCTTCAAATTTGATTGGTTCTTTCACTGCAAAAGAGAAATACATTACCTTTGTTTTTGTTAAGTTTATCCTGAGTCCTATCTTCTGTCCTGCTGTGTTCAGTTCATGAAGTCTTGAGCTAGATCTTCTCCGTTGGTTGCGAAGAGTACTATATCATCTGCAAAGCGCAGATGACTGATGTGTTCCCCATTAATCCACAGATCTTTCTGCTCCCAGTCCAAGGTTTTAAAAACTTCCTCCAGAACAGCCGTGAAAAGAATTGGGGAAAGGCAATCTCCTTGTCTAACTCCCTTCTCAATCTTGAATTCTTCAGTAACTTCGTGTAGCATTGCTGAGGCATTTTTATAAATGCTGCGTAGGAGACGGATGTACTCTGCATCTACTCCTTGTTTTTCCAGGGCTTATAGTGTGGAGGAAATACTTACAGAGTGGAAGGCATAGTCCGCAAAGTATAGTACTAGTGGCATCTCATATTCATTCGTCCTGCTGATTATTTCTTGTAGTGTGTGGATGTGGTCCATAGTACTGAAGCACTTCCGGAATCAAAATCGAAGTTTTTCTTCGAAATTTGATGTGTTTAATCAGTCTTTCCCTAAGAAGGAATTATCTCGAACATAAATGTGCATTAAAAACGATTTGAAAATGTCACCGGTTGTACTCTTCGATGATCTCAAGACATTTACCATAAAATAGTTAAAATTAAACTAAAGTTAGTCTTTAAATTTTTTTAATATCATATTTTTGTATTTCTTGTCACTTCAGCACTACTTGTTTGTTGTTTATTTTTATACGGTGAGCTCTGAGCTGTTTTCAAGTTAGCTTCAGTATCCTCTTCAAGAAACATCTCAGATTAGTATTTTATAAGTTAGCTCGTGTCCGTCGATGTCCATTTTTATTATTTTCGTCGCTTTAGGCAAAAATTTGTTCTAAAATAGGGGGGTCCGCCATTTTGTTATGTGACGTAGGCTAATATTCAACTGCGGCCATTAAAATCAACCAGTATGAAAGATAAAGGATAGGTTTATAACTTAGCATATTAGATTATCCGATAGTTTTTTCAGATGAGCTCAGCACTGGGTTGAAGTTGAAGATTTCGCAAAAAATCGAAGACCCGTGGTTTTCGATTTTCGATTCGAAATTTGGTCAACTTCGACTCCCTGTATAATTCAAATGCGCAGGAATCAACGTTAATTACTTGCAAACTTGAATGCAGAATATATTTAAAAAATGGTCATGCGAAGTTTCAAATTCCTAACTCAAAAAAACCACTTTCTTATTTTAGGCAAGCTTTTTTCGATTCTAGCCCCCTGTGCGGAAATGAGAGGATAAAATATGACTACTCGAATGATGTTTACATAACACTCACACCGATCGCAAGAAAACAAATGTGCGCGAAGAAAGGAAATGCTTGGAGAAATAAAATGATTCCGTAGACGCGTTTCGACAAATATTACCTTTAATGGTTCAATAATCATGAAAATAAGATCGCTTCGATAAAAATGTGAATAGGAACAATTTATCAAGCCGTTTTGGGCTATAGAAGGCACATTCGAGTTCTTTTAGGATGAATATGATCCCAGCCAATTCTTTGAATAAATCATAGATCATTAAAATCTATTGACCTTTTTTATATCATAGTTTTAAACATTAAAGTAAAAAGGGGCTACCATAGTTACAAAGATTAATGTAAATACTTACATTTAACTTACTTTACAGTTGCATAAATATATATATTTAATATATTTACGCATTTAATATTTGCTTGCATATTTATCAAAAACATCCAATTACGCTTGGAACTGCTTGCAAAATATTCCCTTAATTCAGCTAAGCGTAGATTAAAACGGGAAAATTACCATGTCTGGTATCGAACCAAGGTCCATTGCCGTGAAAGTTGCCGCCGATTAGGTTTCGGTGAAGACCCTTCAAACTGTATGCTGAATTTTGATACGATATGGTATCTTGAAGGTACTAACATTCCAAATTTCTCATTTAATTGTATGATAGAATGCAATTTGCCGCAATGTATTTTAGAGGGGAGAAATTCACGCACAACTGACGTCGAGCTCATTTGGGTACGTTTCATTCACTGCTGGTATAGAAGACCCTGCTAAGTCCGTCTTACAGAGAAATGCCTCAAAAATATTTCCAAATATTAGAACTCAGGATCGTTCCTTGAGAGATATTAATCCACCAGTGGAGTGTAAGAATTAACTTGCCCTGCCAAATATCGGGAAAAACTGGAAGATGTCTTCAGGCAAGGGCAGCTGAACACCAAAGAGATTACCGCCTGAAGAGAGGGCAGCCCCCCTTCTCGAGCTTTGCCCTCCACCTTCTCGAAAGTGACCATAAAAGCGACTTCAAACCAAGACGCCTGCACCAAGAAGAGAACTCCCGTCGACTGGACCTCCTGGAGGAAGTGGAGATCAGAAACGTCCCCAAAGATGGAATGCTGGTTAATGAACAATTGTTTATGAACCCTTCTCTCTTTACCAAGCCAGATTTTCCCATGATGTTCTTTCCCCTCCCCTACCTTCCCCTCAACCTCTTATAGTATATGTACTTCTGCAAAAGTTTTCATTACTGCCTGAAGATGTAAGAACTTCTTACGAAACCGGTAGCCAGTATTAAAAATCCGTGGAAAATTACAAAGTTATTTAATTTATTATGGCTTTCCACAAAGTTACGCCAGATCAAATTGATTTCATAAGTATATACTTGCCAGGATGAAAATGTTTCTGCAGGAATAGAAAGAAATTCTTAATTGTTAAAATTTTCTAAAATTTAATGTTACTTACTTTATGGGAAAAAATACCAAAACTTTGCTGAGGGGTATGGAGATCATTGATTCTTCTAGTCAAGTAGTGATGATAAGCATTATTTTTTCCAAAAGAAATATTTTTTGGTAAACAGCATAGTATTAAAACAAAAATAGAGAGTTGAATAGGAATTCGCGACCTTTCTTAAAACATTTATACAAAGAGAATCCCTCGGAACATAACATATAGAATACAGAGTTCTTCCACAGATTTACTGCTGCTATACGTTTTAATAAAACCAAGCGATATCTTTCTCGAGTGACTTAATCGCTACTTTTCAGAGTACATTTACCGATCCAAATTGGTAATTCGAAATATTTGTGTGCGGCAATCCCAAGAATTCGAAGACCCCTGGTCAAGGAATCTCTTTTTTATTGAAAAATGACGGTTTACAGATTTAAAATTTAAAATATTAAAACATATTAAAGAAAAACGTGTTTATTAATATATAGAAGGTAAGTAATTCGCCTTCAATGATTAAAACGACAAAATCCTTCACTCAATGACATTGTCTCAAATGGATCCTCCTGCACCAAAAACAGCACTTCTTTTAGTTATTCTAAAAAAGAACGCAATTCAGAGTGAATATCCAGTTTCTAAGCCATTAATGGCCATTCCAATATGGCGAAAATGACATTCGTCGTGCTCCTCTTTTTTTAAAAGTCATCTCTCTGTTCTTAAAACAATAATTATAAAAGTGTTTTCATTCGGAGCCTCTTGTTGCATCTAAGCCACATTTGAAAGGAAGAAATTGCATTTTAAAAAATGCAGGAAGAAAGCTAATTTTTGAGTCTAAAAATCTAAGTTGATGCTTTGGAAAAAATACCAAAAATAAATAATACAATTAATATATGAAAGCAATTTTTGGACATTAATAATGTAACATACCGCGATAGATTTTTAACGTTTGGAGAATTGTTAGAGAGCGAATTAATGATTACAAATCGAAATCTTTCTAACAAAAGTATCCTTAATTAGAATCTGAACGACTCGAAAATCCTCTCATGAGAAACTCGCGTTCATCTTGATCGATTCTGGACTTTTTTCTTTCGCATAATTAAATTAGAAGTGATAGTACTACAAAAATGGGATAAGCACCAAAAGAAAGTAAATTGAATATGTTAATCATAGTCTTACAACCTAATCTTCAACCATTTCCAAGAAAACAAAAGAAGCAGATTCTCTTGGAAATTAGGGCATCTTATCTTGGGATGTCATATATCATAAGTTATCTCCTGAGTTCCAAAGAAGAAACTCTTGGGGCGGCGTGTGGTGTCCTAATCGACTCTTTTCGCGTATTCTTCTCGGAAAAAAATGATTTCTAGAATTGACTGGTTGTAGCAATTCTAATCTTCAGTATCAAAACGGCCAATGTAAGAAGGATAATATCGACGACAAAAGTACTCTGTCTGAATAAATTAAGTCTTTCATTGAACCTTCCAGATCTTATGTCTCGAGAATCGGCCATAAGATAAATCAATGCGACTCTTTCGATCGATCCTTTCATGGAAGATATGATGTCAATTGAGGTAAACATTTAGCGAAAGAATCGTACCGTTGAATCAGCTAACCAGTATTCATACATGTTTTGGGCATGCACGAGGAAGCTTATCACCATCTCTCCATAATTTCAGAATAATCAAAATGAACTTCAGCATCTTTAGAAAGCATTTGAAAGAAGAAAACTCTGAAGAGAATGAATTATAACGAAAAGACAGTACATTAAGCCCGTTCGAGAATTTCATTTCCACTTGGAGACAATGAAGTTCTCGACAAGTAAGTTTATAAGTAAAGACAAAAGAAAAGTATTTTTTGATAAATAGAGCAACAGAGAAAGAGAGACATTTTCATCCTCATGGAAACCTCTTTCTTATCAGAGAATAACATTCTTTCGAAATATTCATTCTTTCTTGTACGATTCGTTCTCTTGCTATCATCCGATTACCGTTGTTTACATAGAGCATCCGTTGCAAAATGAATTAAAATACACAATGATCTCTTTAACTTGAATTTCATAACAAGCAAGTCGAAAGAAACAGTGATACCAATAGGTGAAAATGCATAAAACAATCCCAATATTCATCACACCTTTCTTCCCATAGTTACTTTTCGCCATCGCTTTTATTTCTTAAAACATTCATTTAACATGAATTTCTTCGCTTTCTCCTCGTTTTTTTTCAGCTAATTACCCAGCGGCTTTAGTGTTGATCACGGTTGAGTGATAATATAATCGCAGAATGGTAATTCACGGCCGCTAGATAGAGCACAGGAAGTTCGGTGGACGAGCTCACTAAGTGGCAGTCACAGCTGCACTCCCCATACAACGCCGCTAACGCACTATCTATATACTACAATGGTATACACACTACGTTAATTTACAATTTAAACAGCTGTAATTCACAAAATAATTTACGACTACTATATACAGACTTTACGTTTAACAACACTTTCGAACAAATGCCCAAAAACTTTACAGAATATCAGCACAGAACGTAAAAAGCAATGCACACTGAATTTCCATAATTTTAAGAGTGTGTTTGAGTTTTGAGTGACAATGTCAGGGTGACAATGTTTTTGTGACAAAAATTACTTTTTCAATTAAACTAAAATATTTGCTTAATTCAAGTTGTCTGATTTACCAAAAAACCTTTTTTTTTAAAGCTTACACTAAGGCATCTTCTCCATAGCATTGGGGTAAAAAAATTTATTTTCTTCCTTCCAACGATTTATGTAAATTAAGAATACTCCGTGTGCATAATTTCCGATGTCGTATAAGTCTAATAAACCCCTTTTGACAATTTATAAAACATATCCAGTCAACTTCAGATCTCTTTTATCATAAACATAGCTATAAAAAACAATACAATATTCATGGGAGTATACACAAATGTTTGAATCACTTGTATCATTGAGATTTACTTCAGCTTCGTTTCTTTTTTATGGATTTTCTCTTTGCTGTCCTTTTTTCCACTACATTGTTGTTTTGTGCACAAGTGTCCTTTCTTTCACTTTTTGATGATTCCTTCATTACTCATTCCATATATGTGATTACATGAACTATTGCTATTAATGATGCTTAATTGGATTTGTAAGTGATGAAGCTGTTGCTTTTATGTTTGGCATCTTCAACGAGTGCGATTCCAAACCACCGTTCTCCTGCCCATGGCGAGCCAAGTAGACAACCACGAGGTACCAAATTAAACTCATGTTAATGATGCTGATCCACTAAAACTAGAGTCAACCAATATAACACTGATAAAATGGAGCG
Source organism: Pachydiplax longipennis (assembly GCA_036926295.1). Taxonomy (NCBI): domain Eukaryota; kingdom Metazoa; phylum Arthropoda; class Insecta; order Odonata; family Libellulidae; genus Pachydiplax; species Pachydiplax longipennis. The sequence goes on along the minus strand of JAVFKF010000040.1, from coordinate 2,677,186 downwards.
AAAATTGAGGTACTCACGAATATGTTCTCTTTTAAAAAGTATTTCAGATCACATCCTTTTTTATGGAAATCTATTTGAGCGATCTGAGTTTGAATTCAGTAACATAAGCGAATCCGGCAGTAGTTCCTTCTCAGAGTTTGGCAGAAGCTGGAACAACGGTGTGGACACTAATCTAAGACAAACAAACACACAATTTCTGCCTTATAAATAGAGGAAGAGGATTTTCCCTCTTTTTGCTATATTTTTAAGAATAGAATTAAGAAAAAATAGTAAACTCCTGAGATATATAATACTGTATACTGTAAATTGTGCATTAAAATTCTAATATTGCTAATCCTATTACTAGGAAAAATATTTAAATTTTTTGTAAATATATTTTTTGTTGAAATATTCTAGAAGTTGTTGATTCGATGAATTGTCTTCCTCTAAACGGCCATCCATCTCTAACGCCGGATATGAAGTCAACTGAAACATAGCTTCTAATTTATATATGGATGATAAATGAATATTAATATTAGAAGCAATGGAAGAAATTAATCGCATTAAAACTAATTCGAAAGAGAAGAAAATACAGGATCTCTAATAACTCTATTATTATAAATTAAATCGTCTGTCTCGATGACGACGATGGAAAATAAATAAATATACAAATGAATATCCGAAGTGCGTGTTTCTGATGGTCGCACGAATTCGGATAAAAAGAAATTGTGGAGCGAATGCGTTTCCTTTCCTAGAATGGCCATTGTTCCATTGTTACGGAAGAGGACAATGGCGTGCAGAGATTCAATAGAGTAAGATGTTATTGTTCGTCGCATTGAGTTGGTTTCGAGTCCATGATTGAGTTCGTTAGGACCAAACTCGTTCATTCAAGATAAAAATTTCAATCTCCGCTACAACATACATAAATGGCCAGAAATATATCTACCACTGTTTTCTATGCAGAGCTTATAAGTCATTCTTTTTCCATTTATAGTAGTTCGTAAGGCCCATCTCAAATAAAATAATTGACCCATTAGCAATGGAAGTTTGGCCATCTTTGCTTTACGTATTTGTGATTTGTAACTCAGTTTTAAATTGGGCGAATCAAACTGGACGGTAAGCGCTATTTTTACATTTACATGCCATGGCGCATGGCAGGGGTATGAGATAGTGTGGAAAGAGTTGTCCGCTCCAAATCTGTTTGACGGAAATTGCGTTCGCTGGGATTTCTACAGGGATCAAAGGCATCCGTTGTCTCGAAAAGTAAGCTATTTCTTCGATTGGTTCAGCTGACCCCACTAATGCGCGTTTTAAACGATAAATTACGACTGAAGAGAACAGCTCAGTTATCGTATTGACTTATGTATTGTAATTTATTAATGTATTGCTGCGGTATGAATATGAATATGGGTCAGTTGGTACCCCTTAATCTAAAATCTTAAAAATTAAATCAAAACATATTCACAAATTATACAATCTAGAAATTTTCAATTTCTGTTGTCAAACATTAACAGCACTATTTACAGAAAGATCTAATGCCACATAACTTCAAAGAAAACAATTTTTTGAGAAAATAGTAACTATGGAAGGACTAAAATACAGTTATTTTATTATTATTATATCAATATCAGGTTTAAATATACAAATTTTAACGTCGCGTCATTTATGTGAGAGAGAAAGAATTGGATGTTCATTTGGAATGGCAGCGGTTTCTGCCCACCTCATTTCATAGGAAGTGGTGGTCTTTTAGAAAAACATCCATCCAAAGGCATTGTGAATTACCACCGAATGATCATCTTCGTCATCAAAAGGAATGTGATAACCATCATTGAAAAGGGTCCTAAAGTGTCCAAAGAAGTTTCTCTCATCATAATCTCATGCAATTCGATGAAAGATCAGTAAATGACATTAAATTAACGAGGTAAGAAAGGACCGTGCAGGAATAAAATTATATCATAAACAGACACAGTCCATAAACATATAGTGGACACAAAATTATTTTAAAAAATCTATAGAAGTTATTTAATGAGAACTCCGTGAATGTTTATTTAGAATAAGTTAATAAAAATATTTTCACTCGTTTTGCTGTATTCTTGTGTAATAGTAATTCAAGAGGCGTTTAATGAGAGTTCATTCCTTTTGTATATTTAATTTTATCAGAAATTACAATAACACGTCTGGAATATTTAGTGATCGGAACAAAAATTCAGAGAAATAATAACTCAAATATGACATGAGGCGTACTATAGGCAGTTTAGGATAATTTAATTCGAATTCAAAGACATTTCAAGGAAATGCGCAATTCATCTAGCAGATCATAATGGAATCATCTCTTCTAACATTACGGTGTGAATGCGGATAAAGATTAGAAATAGAAATTTGAACTAGTAAAACTATGTGACGTAAAATGAAGTTACAAAAAATGTAAAATGATTGACAAATGTATTAAATGGTATGTTTTCAGCTGTAACGTTTTTTTATTTCCTTTCATATATATATATATATATATATATACAATAAAATAGAAATTATGCTCGTAAACATTGCTAAAAAGGAATCAAGAGAATTCCAAAAGCCGTAAGAAATTACTTTGAATTTACATTACGGCTTTTGGAGTTCATTATAGATTATACTAGCAAATCCATCTCTAATCATCGGCAGATTACAAACCGAATCTGGGGCGCTTGTTTTTTGTCAGTTTGTTTTGTCAACCAAAGACGGATTTCAAAAGAATCGCCTATTTCAGATAAAACACATTTCCTACGTATTCATATATCACCTTCCATCTGCTATTTATTGAAAGTGGTTACCTCGGTTACCTATTCATTCGCAATCGAAAGAAAGATCCGCTAATTGTGCGACTCTCTATTATCGTCAATTTTCAAACAGTTGATAAAATACAGTTAACATTCGATTGTCGATTTTACGAATCGATGTTGAAAACACTCCCTCTTTCTTCCCACAGAATGCATCCGATTTTTTTTTCACTGTTTGACTTTATAGTTACTACATAAGCTCTCATTTGCGGGTTCGAGCATAGTTACTACTTTACTTCATCATTTACCACTTTACTTCTTATATATATATATATATATATATATATATATATATATATATATATATATATATATATATATATATATATATATACACACACACACACATATATAGAAAATTTCCTTATCAACCTTTAAAATGCCATTTTTTGATGGCAGATGTATGGCAGGGGTTGCCCTTGTTTGATAGTAACCTTTCGACCGATAGAAACTAAACATTTATTAAAATTATTAACAGTCGTGTCTCCGGGCCTTTTTTATCAAAGCCTTGGAACCTTTACGTGAATAAATAGTTTGAACGTATATACTATCAAATTAAATGCTTGAAGTAATCAAAAATTATTTAAAAGATAAGAGTTTTCGGTTCGGCGATGTTCCTCGATAGATCGATTCCTTTTATTGTGATTGTGGTTTTCAAATCCAATTTGCTATATCACTATATTCCGCATGTCTCAAATCCCTTTGGTCGGCTAATTTATTTGTTAATCAAATTAACAGTAACGATCGATATTATCTTCTCAAATGCAAACTTATTTTCTAGCGACATCCCTCTAAGACATTTGATCCCGATAGAAAACTAAATTAAAAACAAATCGAAGTTTATAAATACGCTTTACACAGTTTCATGAAAGTGCTATGTTTAATACATAATGCATAAGTTTATGTACCAATTGTTTTTTTCAAGAGCAATCTTTTATTTTCCATAAGATTATTTTATTTTAATATCCTCAAAATACAATGTTGGTGCTTAACTTTTTACCAACGACCCTTTTTAAGTTGAATTAATATTTTCTCAAATATAAGTAATAAAAAGCGTAATGATTTGAGTTCCGTTTTGATCGGCGATGAAATCCAATTGAAAGCCCATTCCAAGCAACTATTAATCCTGCAAATTTCCAAAAATCGCTCCTGTTACATATTCAAGTCTCCAATCGATATCGTAAGATCTGACAATGATCTTGAATTATACTGCAGCTTTTTCATGGTCACAATACATTTATATGGCAATTAAAAAGTGAATAAGCCTCTTTTGCATGGAAATTCGCGAATTACTTTTCCCTTAAAGACGCGGATTCCACAGATGCATTGTTTTAGCCAATTGTTTTGACCTCTCAAAATTCCCTCCGATCTCTTTTGATCCATTTCATTAGAATAAGATGAAGATCGTGGAAGCATCTTTCCCTCAGATGCCAAATGCGTGTGGCAGGGGAAGCAAAAACACCGATATCCCTACCTTTTTCTAGTTGTTATGTATTTTCTAATGCTCTGCGACCACAATTACCTTTTCCTCGCCAAGTTGTCAACAGGAGTAATAAAACCACCAAAATTAAAAGAGGATTTTCTTAGCACGTGTGACACAACTTGCGACTATAGGAAACATCGCAAAGCTAATTTTTGCCCACTGGAAATAAAAGTGAAATCGTAGTATACAGAGAGATATCTGAATTTTTCGAAAGAAGAGAAAATGATATGAAGGGCTTACTTGAGCGGGGCGACCTTCCTCTGCCTCCTCCAGACCCTCTTCCACGAGCGATCCGCCATCTGTGACGTCCTTCGGCCAACTGAGGGGAGGAAGTTCCCCTTCATTTTACAGTTACGGAAAAAATACGTTTCGAAAAAGCTTTTTCTCCGATGGGAGTTTTTCCTGCCTGAATGGGAGTGCTTTCTGTCTACTTCCGGCGGAGCATCGAATTCTATTCCACCAGCAGTGTTCGGATCAGAAGATATTCAAATTCACTTGCTTCACGACGCACAGTGGGCTAGAATCGAAAAAGCTGGCCAAAAATACGAAAACGCTTTTCTTGAGTGCGGACCTCGAAACTTCGCATGGTTGATTATGAATAAATCCTGCATACAACTATGGAGGTCATTTACGCTCGATCCTTAGCATTAAATTTATACAGGAGGTCAAAGTTGACCAATTTTTGCGAAAATTTCCCGTATCCGATTTTTTGCGAAATTCTTCAACTTCGAGTCGATTGTGAACCCAAACTAGGAAAATCATCGGGTAAAATATGATGCCATACTATAAATATGTTCTTTGTCCTTCGTTAGACTTAGTTTCAATGAGTTCTGTTGAATATTTATATACTTTACATTACAAAATGGCCGACCCTTATTTTGGAACAAATTTTTACATAAAGCGAGGAAAATAGTAGATTTAGACACCGTGTGACACGGAGTTATTTACACCACGATAAGCTACAACCCTTCCTTAATGGGAATCTGAAATAAAATCTTGCCCCAATAATATATAAGTCGACTTTTCGACAACGCTGCAAGGCCCAAATCAAGCCAAAAACGAGCCAAAGGGCTCGTTTTATGACAGGCAACTGCGCTTTTTCCGGATTAAAGGTACCTTATGAATTGTATGTCCATGATATTTCCTTACAAGCTTAGGAATGGTTTAATTCTATTTGAACATAGGATAAGAAGAGGTTGTGTTTTGTAGCTACGACAGTTTTGTGAAACAAGAAGTCCTCGACAATCTCCATTCTTCGTGTGAGGTTTTAGATATTTCATAGGAATTATATCTGGTGTGGTATGTTTTTTCGTTATATATTTCCTTTTATCTAATGTATCAGAATACGGTGGTAAATATGATGTATTTTCTGATCGTTTTAAAATGTGCTCACATTGTTTAAGTGCTCTCTACTCCCTTTGTCCTGCATGTATTATAAAATGCTGCATTTGCGGAGAGAAATTTTCGGATATGAGCAATCTATCGGCGATTAGTAATCGAAACGTGGACGCAGAAAATTTGTCCTATACCATATCTACGCTGCATGCTTGAATTAGATTTTTTTGAGTGTTTATTACATATTTCTTTTCTACTTATCTTTGAGCAACTGTAGGTGAGAGTACCATATTGATGAGTATGATGTTATGTCATAAGACGTACCCATGGAACTTATCTTAATGTTCTTAGGTAGGCTCGTGGTAATCACAAATTACTGTTTGAGGAGAGAAAATCTCGTATTCAGAAAGAGTTTAGAAAAAAGATGGGACTGATTGTAGATGTATGTACCTAAACCAGGATATAGCTCCACAAATTATGGAAATACATCAGGCGTTTATTTAAAGGTCCGCTAGTTAAATCTAGCAGCTGAAATAACAGGTGCGAGGTTGAATTTATTTTTATTAATACGTCCGTCAAATCCGCGCGGCGAAGCACCGTCCTCCGTTACGCTCTTGTGTTTTGAGAGGAACAACGAACAAATAAACGCCTGATGTATTTCCATAATTTGTGGAGCTATATCCTGGTTTAGGTACATACATCTACAATCAGTCCCATCTTTTTTCTAAACTCTTTCTGAATACGAGATTTTCTCTCCTCAAACAGTAATTTGTGATTACCACGAGCTTACCTAAGAACATTAAGATAAGTTCCATGGGTACGTCTTATGACATAACATCATACTCATCAATATGGTACTCTCACCTACAGTTGCTCAAAGATAAGTAGAAAAGAAATATGTAATAGACACTCAAAAAAATCTAATTCAAGCATGCAGCGTAGATATGGTATAGGACAAATTTTCTGCGTCCACGTTTCGATTACTAATCGCCGATAGATTGCTCATATCCGAAAATTTCTCTCCGCAAATGCAGCATTTTATAATACATGCAGGACAAAGGGAGTAGAGAGCACTTAAACAATGTGAGCACATTTTAAAACGATCAGAAAATACATCATATTTACCACCGTATTCTGATACATTAGATAAAAGGAAATATATAACGAAAAAACATACCACACCAGATATAATTCCTATGAAATATCTAAAACCTCACACGAAGAATGGAGATTGTCGAGGACTTCTTGTTTCACAAAACTGTCGTAGCTACAAAACACAACCTCTTCTTATCCTATGTTCAAATAGAATTAAACCATTCCTAAGCTTGTAAGGAAATATCATGGACATACAATTCATAAGGTACCTTTAATCCGGAAAAAGCGCAGTTGCCTGTCATAAAACGAGCCCTTTGGCTCGTTTTTGGCTTGATTTGGGCCTTGCAGCGTTGTCGAAAAGTCGACTTATATATTATTGGGGCAAGATTTTATTTCAGATTCCCATTAAGGAAGGGTTGTAGCTTATCGTGGTGTAAATAACTCCGTGTCACACGGTGTCTAAATCTACTATTTTCCTCGCTTTATGTAAAAATTTGTTCCAAAATAAGGGTCGGCCATTTTGTAATGTAAAGTATATAAATATTCAACAGAACTCATTGAAACTAAGTCTAACGAAGGACAAAGAACATATTTATAGTATGGCATCATATTTTACCCGATGATTTTCCTAGTTTGGGTTCACAATCGACTCGAAGTTGAAGAATTTCGCAAAAAATCGGATACGGGAAATTTTCGCAAAAATTGGTCAACTTTGACCTCCTGTATAAATTTAATGCTAAGGATCGAGCGTAAATGACCTCCATAGTTGTATGCAGGATTTATTCATAATCAATCATGCGAAGTTTCGAGGTCCGCACTCAAGAAAAACGTTTTCGTATTTTTGGCCAGCTTTTTTCGATTCTAGCCCACTGTGCAACGGCAAGAATAACAAAATTTTAAAATAAGAAGTAATTCCATACAATACTTATGTATGGACGTTAATAAAGTAGCATATAAAAGTGTTATGTTCTAAGATTCTTTCCTGAAGCGAAAAACGAGTAGTCGTGTAAACTTTGAAGCACTCGCAAGATAGAACCGCCCGTACCGCTAAATGTATTTATTCATTTTTCCTGTTATTATTTAATAATACGAGGTTACGCGAATCTGCGGAATTTATTTTTCTCTTCATTCGATTTAATATCGGTGGATTTATTCTGATTTCTTTTAGAAGCACGTAGTAAAATATTCATCCAAAATGGAGCTCAATCAGATCTCACTTAATTCGAGGGATACTTTCATTACGTAACGATTGCTGTTTCAGTTCAGAGATGGTCACTTTTCTCGCGCACTAACATCGTGATTTTGGTGAATAATGCCAATAATAAAGAGTTGTTATTTAGAAAACGTATCTTTGTAAAGATGACTTCAAAATACAAAACGCTCAATGGAGATCTCAATATATATTTAGCGCTAAATCACTATCCCATTTAATTTCCGTTTGGAAAAATACTTTATATATAAAATACTTTATATATAAAATACTTTATATATGGAAAAATACTAGACATTTTCCCGTCCCAAACACGTACTATAGCTGATCCTCAAGTCGAAAATTCTTCATTTTAGGCGCACGGGTGTCACGCTACAGTTTACTTCCAAATCCATTGCCGCTTATGGAGACTCGCAGCAAAATAGTCCCTTCGACCAGAAACTTCCGAGTGACGAAACTGTCACCGAACAATTCTATGACCATGCGCTCACAGGTGGTGGTTTGCGAGAGCGTTGGTAGTGTTTTTTAGTGTTAATTCAGATAATTCTGAGCTATACGATTTATAAAAATATTTTCAAAGCAACATTGAGTCATTTTATTTCTTACCTTAAATTTACAGCAAGTCTTTCCTCCACAGAAATAGCTAAACGTATGTTTGTATATTCGTAAGTTATTGAAGGTCCCAAAATCTTCAGTAATTCGTCGAAGCTATTAACACTCGTACGAAGGTATGCAAAAAAAAACTTTTTAGGAAAAGATCGGACTTCATATAAAGTGTGAAACTTTCCCTTGAGATGCCTTTCGCTTAAAGTGGATGAACCCAGTAGTTCTTTTTACGTTTATGTTTTCTAATTCTGAGAACAAGAGCGCAAACCACTGTAGTCCCTTCAAAGTCCAATGATTCGTGATGTCAGTCACTCAAATTGAGGATGGTGACAGTGATTAAACTGTTGCGTGACCCGTGCGCGGTAGGCCTTATCTGGTAAAAATTCTTCTTTTTAGAGTTAAAATGAAGTGAAGACTCTCTTTTCGTATGAAATGCGAGCCATTCTTAAAAATACGACTATATGTAAGTAGTATTACGCAACAATAGTTGGTGAATTTAGAGCTGTGGCAAACTAAAGAAGATATCTTTTCAGGTTCAAGTGTAAAGAACTTATTTACAAACTAGCTGAAGTCCCCGTTAATTTTCAGCGGGAAAAACAACGGTAATGGTGTAAATAATGATATTAAAAATAGAATCTAACACCCGTCATCTTAGAATATTTCAGTGAGACAGGTTATCGAAAATTATAACTTTCGATCTTTTCAAAGTTCTCATAATTTCGATTGAAACCTGTAATCGTCATTGATTTTCTATCCGATGAAATATTCTCAAGTTTGCAAGATTATTTTATTAATTGAATTATTCAAGTGCACTAGAATCTGCAAACGGCTAAAATTAAGTATGCATTTGGGAATGCCTGCCTCTTCCAAGCACAGATGAAATCCGTGTTCTCATTTTCCTCTGCTTTCGTTATCTTAAATACTAACTCCACTCCTAAATATCAAAAAAGAGCCTTCAACTGCTCTTTAAATGAAAATTAATTTATTTCTTATACGGATTTTTTTCTCACTAAATTTCGGAAAGGAACTCAGGAGGAATATACAGAATTTTAAGTTCAATTCATATCGAGGAGGTCATCTATGGTATTTCCGTATTCCCCATTACATTGTATGCTAGAATACAATTGTTGCCCTGGCATCAAACCAAGGACCATTAGAAAAATGTAAACCCAAATTTTCAAAATATAATCATGACTGCTGATCACATGCCGAAATAAATAATTCTATCTTTTCGGGAAACGCCTCTAAGAATATTTGTATTCCCCACCATACATATTCTATGGCAGAATTAATAACGCCCGGTATCGAACCCAGAATATTTTCCGAAAAACTGGATGTATACTAGATAGTAACAACCCTGACCGATATCAAAGTTTCAGTTCGATATCACATCGGGAAAGCCTAAAATAAGAGTCCATTTTCCCATACGAAATGTATAGTAGAATATAAATGACGCTCTGGCATCGAACCAAGGATCATTAGAAAAACGACAAACTGTGTAAAAGAAAAATTTCAACTGCTTCCGAGTTTTACCATTCCAGCTTATCGGGAAAGTATTCAAAAAAAATCTTGAATATCGTCACAATGCATTTTAAATGGGAGATAATTTGCACCCACCTGTTCTCGAACCTACGCTCATTTAGTGACATATCTTCCACTCTCATTTGCAATCTCCATGATTTTGACTGCTCTATCGCTCCGAGAAAAGCCTCAAAACAATTTTCAAAAATCCGCGCACTTCATTCTTAAGGGAAAATTCCGATTTTTGGGACCTTCTGGTATCGAACTCATGATAGCTAGCGTCAATATCTGAATAATTATGGTGACTACAGGGTGGGGCCAGTACCAGTGATTCGGTGAGAATTTACCATATATCCGATTATTCTTCGATATCTATATGTCCCTGTTCACATACTGGGTTTCATCTTTCCATGTTATCGCAAAAAGCTGTCTAAAAAGCACTCATTTGGTAAAATTTCTTCCTTTGTTGCTATAGAAGACCACCTTATCTGCAAACACCGTGATTTTGATTGCCCTACCGCACCGAGAACGGCCTCGAATCAATTTAGAAAAATTGCGCAAAAGACCGACTGGCGTCGAACTCAGGTTCTTTCGTGAGCGAGAATTGCATATTAATATTATTGTCCGTTTCAAGATTCCAGTCAGTATGGAATGCTTACGGGGGGAAAACTCAATGTAATTTGCCGTAAGCGAAGAAGTTAGCCTCGCGCCGGGTCGCCTTTACGCGGAGCTACGGATTCGGACGGGCATAATTAAGATTCGTAGTCTACATTCAAACCGATTCAAACTTAAGTTCTGATGAAATTTGAATGAAAATAACTCTATCAACACAACAGTGAAAATTTTATGCATTTATAGCAGAAACAACAAAGTTAAAAGCAAAAATTGAATGAATTGCCGAGTTTTCACCCGTGAGCATTTTTGAAACTCAAAAATGTTCACGGGTGAAAACTCCTCAGGTTAATACAGCCTTTTTGTTCGCAACTAAAATGATTGCAATCAGACTCAATGCTTACATGTTTGCAGTCATAAAATATATACAAATGAATGATGTAAAGTTCTCTCAAAATGAAGTAAACGAAAGAGAAACCGAGCCCACCTGCAGTGTGAAAAAAATGCAGCAGAAAACAAATGAAATCGATACCGCATACTTATGGTAAAAAAAGTAAAATTGCCAGGAGAAACGGACTTGAAAAAAGCCTGACGGGACCGGGAATCGAACCCGTGATATTCCTCAATCCGATAAGCTAAGCTATCCGATCAAAACAATTTCTCAAGCCGTTTTTGGGATTTTTGAAGGCGAACTTGCAGCAGACGAAGATCACGGGTTCGATTCCTGGCCCCGCCAGACTTTTTTCAAGTCCGTTTCTCCTTGGCATTATTCCTGGGTGCAAGCCTTGATGTGCAAAGTTACTTTTACCCATTGCTGATTGGTTGAAAATAACTCAATATAAGTTCCTGTGAAGTTTTAATCATGCAATATGTTTCATCTCACAGAGACAGGCAATGCAAAAATAGCATACGTGAAGAGGTGGATCACACTCGTGCATGGTTACCACCCTAAAATACACAAACATGCAGCTTACCATAGTTATATACATAGACTTCTTCATGTGCCTCTCACTTTAGAGAAATTTGGCACGAAACTTTAAATAATCAAACAAATTGCAAAAATAAATGGTTTTTCTGAAAAATTGATTGATAAAATTCTTTCTCGTAAACTAAGGAAATTGAACTTATCCCGTATATATAACAACCATAATGGTGTGATTGACAAATCCCTTTATTAGTTAACCATCTTATTATAACACTTTATACATACAACATTAGGCCGGCTTATTACACCTTAGAAAATCTAGGAAAACTTCAATAAAAAAACAAAGTTAGCACCAATCTAAAATCAAAGGTCTATAAAATTGAATGCAATATTACATGTGGGGCTATTTAAATTGGACAGAATTCTAGACATCTTCATAACAGAATACAGGAACACGAAAAATGTTTTCTAAATAATTCACATAATTTCCATTTTGCCTCACACTTATTGGAATTAAAACACTGCTCAGATTTTTCGCAGTTACATTGTCAAAATAAAGGTCTTAAACTGAACTACCTGGAACAATTAGAGATCATCACTTACATAGTAATTACAATATAACAAACAACCACTTGTTTCTGACTCAGTACCATCAATTTTCTTCCCACCCGTGTGCTATTTTTGCTTTGCCTGTCTCTGTGAGATGAAACATGTTGCACGATTAAATCTTCACTGGAACTTATACTTTTCAGCCATGGTAATGGAGTTCCACAAAGTTACGCTTTCCTCGATTTATTATAATATGAAATTGGTAAGTGAGAAATCCGAGTCGTCGGAATTCATTTTGCTTCGATTACAACTCTAATCCCTAATCTACTCTCCGATTGCTCGTGATTCACAATTACATTCAGATGAGAAATAACTAGTAAAGATAAAATCTACAGACGTAATCTAAAGAGATACAAATAGACTTAAAATAAAAGCGACATAAAGTGACAATTGTGCTAATGAATAATTTCTCCACGAATTTCTCGTCCGCGTTCATTCGGCTACAGAATGTTCTTTCTACGCTGATGTGTACTTATTGAAGATGTTCTTTTGTGCCGTAATTTGCTTTGTTCCTTTTTAATATTTTTTGTTGTTTTTATACTTTACATAACTGTTTAAGCGTTGAGTCAGTTTTTAATCTGTAATTGATCTGCTCCTTTAATAATTCGATGATCCCGTTATTGCCAAAATGCTTTTTAATACGTTAGCATGAGAATTTTGTTCGAGGAGAGAGAAGTAAAATATTTCCGGGTCTTTTATTCCGACTTATTTATTATCTTTTTATCGAAAGCTACTTCAAAGAGAACCATCAAAATCAGAGTATTTCAATCACATCTGAAGCAACCATTTAAAAAATTCTTTTGTCAACAAGCAAATAAATGCCGTATTTACCCGTTTAAAGCGCACGAATCGCTCCGATTCGCTCAGTCGATTTAGCTCATTATTATTCTCAATAAAACGCTCTGTTTTGCGAGATTCTTAAAAAATAAATGACAAGAAGGGATTGAGATGCGTTGTCTGCTTTCTGTTCGTCTGGAGAATATAAAAGGGATTCCATCTGACTTCATTGCTTACGATGATCAAATGAGAAACCATTTATAGAGAACACCCTCAGTTGCCTCTTCATTTTTCATATTTCGAAATGCGTCTTTTTTAAAATCTTTTGCTATCGATGAGAGTCAATTCCACTAAACAATTTGGCACCGTAAGTAAAGGCACATTTACACAGCATAAAATGATCCGAGGCATCAAAGGAGACCAGTTGTTTTCTTCAATTCAATCTCTTCTTGAAAGACTCTCCTTCATAACATTCCTCATCTCAAACTTCCTCAACAGGAACTAAGTTTGGCAATTTTCAACGACACCCATGTAAACGGCGCCCTTTTCTCATCGATGTATTTCATACGACAGCATTTAAGCCAGAAAGCCATTTGGAACTAATTTGTTTTTTTAATGACAACGTAGGGGCACTGGGTGACAATTTCCGAATGTAAGTGCGCTTAAGAAGGATCATTGTAATCTGAATCCAAATTGGCTGTGGCGCACCACGCCAGCGGCGTTTTTCATTTTTTGGTTGTATCGCCGCTACTCCCGACAAACATGGCGGAGTCATGGTCTAAACGGCAGTCTTGAAGCTGCCTTCCCACTAGAGATGAGCGGACTACTTCAAGATCGATCATTTTCCGATTCCAAATTATTTTGAATCGATCTTTTAGATCCGATTCGATGCATCCAATCGATACGCATGTAAGCGATAGATGGGTCTTGGGGGAATCGGGGTTGCTAAGCAATGATTAGACAAAATCAACAGTCTTCGTTTACTTTTAAACAAGAGGGCTCGTTTCATTTACACATCTCGATGCTTAGTTATGCAAGAATGAATGATTGCTTGACGAATTCTTCGAATTTGTTGTGGCCCAGCATGTAGTAAAAACAACGATGTTCATTTTGAAGAAGTAACTTGGTGAGATGATGATGAGGTGGCAGCATTATCAGATATTTAGTATTATGCTGATAAAGTGTCCTATCAACATGTCTCCTCCAGCTGTAATTGCACTTGACTTATGTTGCTTATGGTGACAGTAGCCCTTAATGATGGTATCTCATCTGAGTAAACTTTATATTGACCAATATTTATGAACCTTCTTGCAGAATATTGCAACTTTATTGGTGTCAGTACTGTCGAAGAACATCTTATCTTCCCCTTACAAACTAATACAAGACAATAGGCTTTGCAATTTGATGAGTACTTCATCATAAAGTCTCCGATAACCTTAGGGGTAGTTAAAATTATGTTCGCTTTCTTTCCTTCCTGAACCCCTTCACGGATTATTTTTTATGTATTGGCCAGTTTGTGGTTACCTGTTTGAGCAAGGCTGGTCCTACCCAACAGAGGGCATTCTTTTGTAAATTTTCAACGGAAACTCCAAGTGATATTAAATCCGCAGGATTTTCCAATGAAGGTACAGTGCTGGCCAAAATTAACGCAGCGATCAGATAATGGTAATCCAGTTATCAGATCGGCCACCGAATGTACTACTTGTACGAACTTTAAATGGCAACAGCGGTCAGTTGTATTTAACTGATAAGGGCTTTCTTTAAAACGAGCCATGGGAAGATATGAGAAAAGACCGGAATATCACCGATGAATATTACAGCATAGAAAATACTTTGAATGGCGTAGTGAGGATATTCGTAGTTCTGAGCGGTGCCTATTCTTAAAGCCATAGGGTTTCAAAATCCGTAGTCTCATAAGAGTCCAGAGAAGGTTAATTACGGCAGGGATTATCATCGTAAAGATTTTATTTAAGATTTATTCATTGAGAAAAGAAGGATGTATGAAGAAAATATGCAGCTAACCAGATGAAACGCTTACTTTGAGTGTGACGGTTCCAGGTGAGCTGCCGCCTTCACTCCTCTCCATTACTATTCAAGGGAAAACGCCAATTTCCATTCATCAGACAAAGATGAGCATGTCATATAAAAATGTGAGGAAGTGGTGTAGAGACTTTTCATAGGGTTGGACGGAAGTTTATGATGAACAGTGAGACAATCTGCTCGGAAAGTCATGGCAATAATTTTTTGGGACCGGAAACGGGCTCTTCCCATCGAGTTGATGGCTGAAACCTTTTCAAACCAAAATCGAAGGGATTTGCCCTGAGCATGTCGGCCTCACGTTTGGTTGGTACTTTATCCCCCAAAATATGTTGGAAGGAGATGACGAAAGAATGTCCAAAAAAGGTAATGATCACACGTTTATATGAGGAGAATAAAAAAAGAACTCCCAGTGCGCCTTGAAAAGTGCATCTAAGTAAATAGTGATTATGTTAAAAAATAATTATGATTATGTACGCAACATAACCCAGCATAACCATAATTTTATAGAATAAAGCTTTTTTTGAGTTTTTTTAAATATGGATACCTTTTTTTGGGACATGCCTCGCAGCTCCAGAGAAGAATTGTCTGCCACACAGCTACAAATGCTTTCTGTATAGATGGCATCCTGAATTCAATGCTAAGGAAACAGTTGAATCTATCCAGAGATATACATTTTTGATATTTAGAATTTGAAGTAGTTTTTAAGAAGTCTAGATAGAGGTAGCGCTCCACAAAGCTCCAATTGTGGAAGTGAAATTCTTTTGCTGGGAGCTACTCTTGATCTCCAACATTACAAATTTGCTGCATGTTCATCATTTTCATCTGTTGACCTGATGTATATACAAGCTCCATATGCCTTTTGAGAGGCATCTTAAAATCCATGTAGTTGAATTTCCTTGATTTTACCTGTTGACATAACAAAGCGATAGATCTTTATGTTGTCCATTGCTGGTAACTGCTTGCCTAGAAGTTCCCATGCTTTCTTAACTGAAATGGTAATCTTTCATTCTAATTGTAGCTGTCTTTCTATAGTTTTTGTATGAAAATTTTAAATTAAATATGGTGATTGGATTTACTATTGCAAGTGGATCAAATGTTGAGGATATCAAGGATAAGACTCCTCTTTTTTTACGATTAGAGTTAACTTAGAGTAGAATTGCAACTAAAATGTTCACTAAACTGAAAATAGCGAACTGGTCTGTTTTAGGCTGGCATTTAAGACCCAGTGTCTTTCCTCTATTGAGTGTTTTATTTCTCTAAATGAAGCTGCAATCATTTCTAATACCTTAGGACTATTACTGTACCACTTTCTGAGTTGAAAACCCCCTAGTTTTAGTAGTTATTATTCCAATTCTTCTTGAAGATTAATTGCTTCTTCTGCAGTGGATGCTCCTGTGATTCCATCATCTACATAGAAATCTCTCCCACATATTGCTCTAGGGTATATATATTGTTTTTCCTAATATAATGCTTTCAGACATCTTACAGCCAAATACATTGCTGATTATGCACCCTAAGATATAGTTGTAAGCCAACATTCCTTGATTGGCTGACTTGGATAATTTCTCCAGGAAATCCTCTGAAGCCTTTGATGATCTGGATGGACCTGGATTTGACAATACATTTTCGAAATATCTGTCATCAAACTTATTGGATGAGTTCTAAATCTCATAATAATTTACCAAAGGTCTTGCTGTGCTGTGGGGTCGTTTGGTGATCTCCCACTAATGGTTGATCCATCCAATGCTTCATCGTTGAACTGGATTTTTTTAACACAGGATGATGCGGCAGATAATAATTTATACCATTCTCCTCATTACTATATGCCCTAGTTCTTCCTATTCATGCATGAAGTCCATCTTCAACTCAGGATTGTTCACTAATCTTCTCTCTGTTTGATTAAATCTTAATAGTGCTGTTTCTCTTGAGAATCCTAGGGTTTCCATGGTTTTATTGGTTGGTAATTTTATGATGAAATGACCTGTGTTATCACAGGCTTTGCTTGTAATAAAATGCTGTTTGCACAGCTGCTCTTCCCTCTGACGATTTTCATCTTCAATCTATCACCAATTTTTTAAGTTGTTGGTCCGATATGAGATCAGTTTTGACTCACAAACTGTCCATGTACTGAGTTCCTTTTGCAGTTTTACATTCTCTGCTCAAATTCCAACCAAATCTTGTATTATCGCATCTTAGTAAACGGTTCTGGTTTCAGGATGTCTTAATTATCTCTTATAATATATATGGTAGAAATTGCAGATATTTTTATGAAGTACATCTTGAGGAAATCTAAATTCCAGAATGTGGACAGCAATGATGAATATACTTTGCAAAGGCAGCTTATCGTTCCCCTGATGATCCTTGGTTTGACTCCAGGGCATCATTTCCATTCTACCAAATGGAGAATTCAGAATTTCATTTAAGAACCCCTCTGGTATGATATCATTTTGAAATTTAGAAATAGAGGGCTCTTTTCCAAAACTGAACATGCAACTATTTCCTTCAAAATGGTTCAACACAAAGACAATAACATGATCCTGTTTATTATGCACTATGGGGGACTTGGGTATGTTATCGTAAGCAATTTAGTAAAAATTTAAATTGAATGGTAATATTCATGTAAGATGATTATTATTTAACATTATATTTCAAATTAAATATAATATCCTCTGTTCATGTAAAGCTTTCAGTGCAGAAGAGGCACTCACCAAATGAAAAGCAGTCCCCAAAAGCGGCATTCAATATTCATTGTCTTGAACGAAACATTGGATTTCTCTTCCTCTCTGAGAAAGAAATTTTCTTTCCTTTTCCTCATCAGCAAGGTCTATGTAACAAGGAGGGTGCATAATATCATCTTCTATGAAAGTACTCTCTCAGAATTCATTAAATAAATCTGAC
This sequence comes from Pachydiplax longipennis, assembly GCA_036926295.1. Classification (NCBI taxonomy): domain Eukaryota; kingdom Metazoa; phylum Arthropoda; class Insecta; order Odonata; family Libellulidae; genus Pachydiplax; species Pachydiplax longipennis. Next base: position 2,659,280 of record JAVFKF010000040.1, on the reverse strand, counting down.
CGCCGCAAAGAAGCATCACTAGCAGATTTACTCATTGCTCCAACCGATTATTTTCCTGACAAAGCCAAGTTTCTTAAGAGCTCACCAATGTATGTTATGAATGTCAATAGGACAAGTTTGGTACAGGGCCATGTTTACACAATTTTTATAGTTCAAATAGTCAGAAGAAACACCAAAATCAGCATTTGCACTCAGAGGCCTGTTGCTTGAGTGAAAACGCAACTATTCCTGATTTTTCTTCAGGTGAGAATATCTATACACGGATGTAATGGCGTTAATAGACATGTACTATCACAAGTCATCATGATATATCCTTTAGATTGTTCTTTTGCAGTTAATTTAAGCTGTTCAATTCATTGCTTACCGAATGAATAAAGGTCAGAGGTTAAGTAAGATACACAGGAATTCTCCAAGTGCTGAATATTGGCAAACCGTCGGGGCAATTCCTCAGAAAAGGATTATCACCCGGGCGGCCACTAGCTTTCAGCAACAACCTTTGTATAGCTTCCGAGGTGAATACCTGTGTCTCATACTCATTGAACGCCGAGTTCCTTTTCTTTTCTCTCAGAGGTTGAATTGATTGATTTCTGTTTTTTTTACATACTTTTTCAATGAAACTAAAATATTGGCAAAAATGACATACCATATTTATAAGATGAATTAAGATAAGTAAGGGGAGGATGCCACTTTTCCTTTAAGTCACTATAACTCTGGAATGAAAGAAGGGTTAACAATATCAATAATGGAAAGAACAAATTAGGGTTTAACGAGTGATATAAGATGCATTCCGTTTAATTCAAGTTGTCTGATTTACCAAAAAACCTTTTTTTTTAAAGCTTACACTAAGGCATCTTCTCCATAGCATTGGGGTAAAAAAATTTATTTTCTTCCTTCCAACGATTTATGTAAATTAAGAATACTCCGTGTGCATAATTTCCGATGTCGTATAAGTCTAATAAACCCCTTTTGACAATTTATAAAACATATCCAGTCAACTTCAGATCTCTTTTATCATAAACATAGCTATAAAAAACAATACAATATTCATGGGAGTATACACAAATGTTTGAATCACTTGTATCATTGAGATTTACTTCAGCTTCGTTTCTTTTTTATGGATTTTCTCTTTGCTGTCCTTTTTTCCACTACATTGTTGTTTTGTGCACAAGTGTCCTTTCTTTCACTTTTTGATGATTCCTTCATTACTCATTCCATATATGTGATTACATGAACTATTGCTATTAATGATGCTTAATTGGATTTATAAGTGATGAAGCTGTTGCTTTTATGTTTGGCATCTTCAACGAGTGCGATTCCAAACCACCGTTCTCCTGCCCATGGCGAGCCAAGTAGACAACCACGAGGTACCAAATTAAACTCATGTTAATAATGCTGATCCACTAAAACTAGAGTCAACCAATATAACACTGATATGTTTTTTTTAAAAGTATTTTTAGGGTCCTTATTGTATATTGGGTCTTTCGCAAAAGAGTAATTTAACCGAATTTTTTTTGCATTTCAGATATAGTTTAATCTAAAGGCAAAAATTTATCGAAAAACTTCAGCAGATAATAAGGAACTGTCCATCACTATAGCTAGTTAGATTAGATAAGTTTAAACTGACAGCAAGTATTTCACAACAAAAACAGTAAACAGACACTCTTCTATATATGAGATAAATCAAATGAATTCTTGAAATATTTTCACCATTGTGTATCATTCTCAAGTTGTAAATATATCAAAATCTACTCCCAATCTTATCTCTGAGAAAATTTAAGGACAAATGTTTTATAAGTTGTTGTAACAGTTCCTCATAAACTCTTCTAAATACACCCAGTTAATGAATCTTTTATGTTGAATCCATAGAAACAAGTCAAATGAATAGCAAACCAAGAAAAGTATGAGGGAAACAGAACTTTGATGAATGATAATATTTAATTAGAGCACAATTTTGAGGGTTTGGACAACTTGGAGGTATTTTCTCATGTGCGACACCACCAGGAATTGGGGGGTCCAATTCACCAGAGGCAAACGCAGTACCCACTTGGATATCTAGCATTAATCCAAGAATTTGCTCAAGGATAAAAGTGATGAACCTCAATGTTAGCCAAACCAACAATTGAAAATGCTTTCCTCAGAATATGAATATAATTAAGCAAGATATTTAGAATGCTTCCAAGCAACTATTTTCATATACATGAGTAAGATGGAGCCAAAAGTAGAAATCACTCTAAGCGATTTCAGTGGAACTGAATAATTTTCCAATCTAACTAACTATAAGAAATGTGATATGTGGGCACTTTTCAAACCAAAAAATCTAGTCATTGATTTCCTGGCAATCTTCCCTCTTCATAATTTTGTGAGATGTTCTCTGTGTTGAGTAATACTGACCAGAAAAGAAACTGATGGACAGATGAAATCAGAATAGCAAGATTGGGCTTGTAGCTTACGAAATATCAATCTTCGATTGAAAATGAAGCAAATGAAATCCAGCAACTATTAAGTGACAAATGCAAAGAATTACTCTTTTGCTTCTGAATATGAAAGCCGACACCAAAGGTCCGCCATCACCTGTGGGACCAATGATCAGCCATTAAGAATGAAAAGCATTATCCGATACCTCAACATTTCTTTTATAATTACGAGATAAAGTTACTTGCATACTACAAGCTAATTTGTGACTATTAACAGAAGTACCCGATTACTTTCGAAAGTGCTTACAAAAACATTCTTAAGTTCACCTAAGGGTATGGCATAACGGAACAATATAACCTCTTTGGTATCGAACCCAGGTCCATGACCGCGGACGTCGCCGTTCATTACGTTGCGGTAAAGGCCTCTCTAATGTAAGCTGAACTTCAAGTCGATACCATATTGTAAAGATCATCAAAGGAAATTCGAACCCAGAACGATTTCGGAGGAAATCGTTTCATATTTATTTTCGGAAAGGAGCCCTCTAATCTCGACGTGTGAAAAGTTTACATCAATGTCATAATTAAGAATGATAAAATAATTTTGTAACTGAAAAAAGAGTAATTACTCTAGTAATAATTAACTGGTAATTATAATGAAAATGAAAGCATAATTCAACAATTGAAAATCGGCTTAATTAGATATATTTTAAGACTTTGAGCGCTTAAATAATTAACAATTACATTATTGAGATATTAATCATATTCTTAGAGTAAAATAAAGAAATTACAAATTTTCTTAACAAAAGGAATAACTACGAATAGCTTATTTAATGAATTCTCGCTATAATATTTAAAATGTCGAATGAATGCTTTTAACACATTTTTGTAATAGAGTAATAAAATATCTAAATGTTGATGCGTTTACAATGCACTTATCTTCCCCGAGTACTCAGAATCAGAAATTTATCGAAATCAGAAAATGATAGTTTTCAATTTTAGCGATATTCCGTTTCTATCGAAGGCAGCAAATACGAAAAACACAATTCCGACAAAAATACTCTCAATTGATGTGAAATAGATGGAGAAAGATCGAAAATAGGCCAAATGGCCTCAATTAGATTGATTGATGCGGATTTCCTAACGTCGACAGACACATCTATTTCATTTTCTCCATAGAATGATCTGTTTGATATACTTCCGTCGATACGTCACTTAAACAAGAAATAAGATCTAGTTTTTCCTTCCTTTACATCACACACGACGATCTGGAAATTTATCCAATAAAGTAACCTAAATCATAAAGAGAATGTAAATCAAATGATTTCAAAATGCAACAGAAATGTATCGCAGCGTATCCGTCACATGATAATCTATGCTCTTGTCCATATACAACGTAAGCATAGAGAATCATAAACATGTTCCAATATCGGAACAAATTTATTAATAATTTAATGAGTGTGCATCTACTGGGACATGTCTCCATTTCACGAATGAAAGAGTTTTTCGTAATAAATTGAAGGAATTGGCTATTTTGGCAAAACGGCAGAGGTTTACTTAAAGTAACTATATATAATAGTACTCTTTTATTCTCCTCTCCAATACTTTTTACATCTTTCAACTTATTTTTCTTACTATAATTTCTTTTTATACATCCCGATATGCCAAGAATTTTCCGTAAAAAATTGTTTTTTTTTTAAATATGCCAAAAAGTCAAAAATATAAAAATTAAATAATTTGTTGTTAATTTAAACTAATTTATAAACATTTTGATTTTGGTCATTTAGAAGAGTTCAGAACCGAATTCTGATGATTATTCCCTCATTAGGGGAGCGATAGAACCTGTAACGAACAATTTTGAATTTGTAATTAATTCAGGATTCGGATCAAAACGCTCCGCAAAAGACCAAAATCATCACGCGCATGCGCCGCACTTCCGAAATGGTTCGGAACTGTCTCCGCAAACGAACCTAATAAGCGAAACTTTCATTGATAACATTTCAAAGGTATGTTTAATCACTATCCAAAATTGAAAATATAATTCCCATAACATGCTTTCTTTAAAAGTTATAGCCCTTCGAAATGACCCATGTTCACCGATTTTTGCAAAACTTTCGAAATTGTAAAAATTAATAACTTTCCAAAAAAAATTTCTGAGCTGAAACTTTGGAATAATGTACACAAAAATATTTTCATCAGTTTTAAAAAATAAAGGTCAATTTCTGTCCGATTTCCGTGGAAAGAAGACTGATGAGTCCATCGGTGAAGTAGTCGTTTGTACCACAGAACAGTGTTAAGGACATGCTTTTAGTTATTATTTAAAATAACTTTTATTCTAATTTTCTATAAACCCTTTCTTATATTTTGTTATCGTTCCTGCAATGCCAATCGGGGATATGGTCCCACTGCCGAAGTTGAGTATTATGCAAGACGCTGCTTATTTCCATAGGTTTACAATGTAGTTAACCACCCATCCATAAAATGATCAATTTAAGTGATAAAATATATTGCAGCAAATGGAACACAATACATTTATTTGGTGATCGTTATGAAAAAAAGTATTCACAATCTAAATTACGTCCTATTGTAGTAACACCAGCAGAGACTTTGTATCCCTTCTAATGCGACAAAAAAAAGTTTAGTGGAAGTTTCATTCCAATGTCTTACTTGAATAACGGTTGTTTATATAAATGTGCGCCGATTCCAGCTCACAGGATTTCTGTGCTCTAATCGACGATGCTATAATGTTTTTCATTATTCAATAGCAATTTTCTAAATAAAACACAAATTTACAATATATTACCACTTACACTTTTTGTCAGTGATAAATTAATATATATTTACTATAGTCGATCAAATTCTTAATTTTATCTGCTGATAACAGTCTTTGCAAAGGTAAAAATTATTTGACATAATTCCATTAGAAATAGCTCCAATTATAGTAATTTTTTGGCAAGCGACTCGATATAAAAACCTTTTCTGGCCTTCTGATCAACTTTCTCCCATTTTAGCACACTGTCTATTTTATTACTCTGATTACAACTATATGTTTTGTCTATAAACTTTTGATATACTTATTCTAAAAAGTAATTCAAAAGTACTTTCTCACATAATTTATGTTTTCAAGAAATTTCGTGTAACAAGTGATTTCTTCCAAATATTGAACTTAAATTTTGATTTCCTTGAGCCTCACTCACAGAAAATTCAAAGAACATTAATTATATTCCAATCTGATTATTCTTATTGTGATATGACTTATACATTCTGGAAATTATCTGCAAACCAAGATACATTTTATTTAAGATTTATAAGTTACTTTTACTATGTTATGCTTAATTATGTATATTTGAAAAAAGTTTAATAATTCCATTAAAATGTAGAAATTTTTCAAATATAAGTCATAAGAAAAGGGGTCATTTTGCACACCAAAAAAAAATCCCAATGAAAAATGGAAAAAAGTGTGGCGGGAATACAAAGTGATTATTTAATATTTCATGACCCAATTGAAAGTAAAAATGATGTAAATAGTATTAGTATTTATGTTGATGTAGTCTTTATTGTTTATTTTACATTGACAATTTTTTGATGAAATGAAGTCTAAATCTCACACAAAAGTAAACATTCTTTATTTTACATTTCTAGAAAGATAAAATGTTCCTTTAGGTTGTTTATGTGAGTAGATAAGCAGTATTCTTGTAGATAAAATGAGTGAGTTTATAACTCATAATAAAAGATGGATATGAATAATGTATGTTGTACATACAGGAGCAACTTAGCAGCCCTAAGAAAGATGGCAACCTCAACTTCCCTGGGTGTTAACCATACAACAGTTTATATTTCCTGGCATCACTCATTCTTTTCAGTAATGGGTGCATAGGAAGTATTAACAAGTAGCAACATTAACTTAATAATCCTCATTCATTCCATGTTCATCTCCTAAAACTTGTTGTGGTTAATATTATTAAGGAATCTTGAAAGATGACTCACAAGGAAGGAATACTATATGAGGATGAGAAACATCAAGGGCTGAAAATCAAACTTCCTTGGGATGTCCAATACATCAAATCAACAGGACAAATAGATATCAAAGGCAGAATACAGAAATACCAGTTTAAAATGCTCCTGCTAGATCCCAATAAAACCGTTTTCTTTCAGTTCTTTTACATGACGCACATGGTAAAAATACCACTTAAGACATAGTGCTACCTTATAGTACTTCCAACTTGAAGGCGGATTTATAGATGTATCTCAACCTTTTTTTAACAAATTTTCCATCTCAATTGATATACCGAAAACTGTTACTCTATCAACAACTGTGGTAAATAAATCAAATTAAAGTAGTTTTCATTGAGAGCGCTTTAAGAGCCAAAAAGCATTCAATTTTGTTTTTCAATTTGTCATATCCTTGAGAAAATGCTTATCCATTCCATCTCTAACAGCATTTTACTGATCATGAGATTCTAAGATATTCTCTAATAATTTAGTGATGGTTGTTAGAGTGGCGTTTAAGTCTACTATAGTAATTTTATGCTCACATTTTAAGTATCTCTTCTTCACATAAGATTCTAATAAATGGAAGTCAATAAACAATTGCTGGCAATTTTTCACAAATTCCAATACTAGCTAAGCAAGCAAATATTCCGGTTTTCCACAGTAATTAGCATTACTGGCAGAAATTATGGTGGAAAATAGAAAAATTTGTAAGACATCTACAATCCAATCTTGGCTATATTAACAAAGAGTGTCAAGTAATGAAACAAATACAACAGTACTTTAATAGAAATATGTTCTTCTTTCGAATAATAATTTTACCCTCCAATTTTGTGAATTAATTTACCAAAAATCTAGATAATGGGTATGATATACACAGAAATTCTTTAAATTAAAATATGAATTAAAACAAAAAATAATGTTCAATAATAAAATGCTATTTACAGTATACTTAAAGAAATATAAAATGATGCACTTCTGGGCTTACTTGCCTGCATTGTCTATAAAACCTGGATTAACCATTCAACTGTTGACAAATATTCAAATTTAAAACATGGAAAACAGAACCTACAAAATGTAACATTTCTACTATTCCTTAGCTAACAACCTCCTTTAACTTCGAATTTAAAACATTAAACATGATCTTCTACTCTAAAATAATTTTTGAGATATAATTATGAAAGGATAATTGAATGAGAATTATCTTTTTTAATATCATCAATTGAGATTAAGTATTTTAGGTAAATATGGTGTATGGGTACAAAAGTAAAGTATTTTAAAGTCGAAAGTCTAGTATTTTCTAAGAGGAGTAAATAGAGTGCTCAGCATTTTACCTTTTCAATATGATCTGTTGATTATACTTTCCATAAATTTCCATATTCATATTAAGACGGGCATATAAAATTGCCATCTCATTACCTAGCATTATATAAATTATAAATTGATAAAATATAAATTGGGATATGGCATATAAATTGGCTTCAAATCACCTAAATTGGTCTTTGATACAAAAATGAGATACTCAGGAATGTTTTTTAAAACATTTATAACAAAACACGATGACAAAGCACACTCACATGATTTTGTACACAAATAATTCAAAATGTGTAATCAATGTGATAAATAGCTGTTTTGCAATCACAGGTGGTGAAACATAAATTCATTAGTAAATTCAACTGATCCATGCACTAAAATAAGAATTTCTACGGACCTACAAATGATTCCTTAATGACCAATTACACATTCTATCTTCTGGGACACACGTATTGGATTCACCAATGTATGAAAGACGATTTTCTAAAGTAAGAAATTTCAAAACAATACTGCTTAAATTTTGCAATTATTCTTCTTTGACTTTTGAACAAGAAAATAATCTTTTTGATAACCAGATGGCAATGTTCTTGATAGAAAATACGACTGGGATCATAACGGGTAGAAACAGAGGAATATAAACAGCATACCTGCAATGAAATTAAAGTATTTCTGTTAGATAAAAAACAATGGCATCACTACACTATTTACTACACAATGTAGTAAAGGATGATTGAATTCATTTCTTTGCCTGTGGCATTCCCCAAGGTTTTGTACTCGGACCCATTTTAATGTTCATTAATCATACCAGAGGAACTTGTATGTTCTAGGCCTAATACCACTAACTATCAGAAATGCAATAATTTACAGAACATCAGAGTGGTGCTTGCAAAATAGAGAAATTAAATCAAGAAAAAACTCAGATAGTGGTTAACTATCACTTCTTTCAATATCTTTAAGACTACTTTTATTTGACCTCTCCCAAGTTTGAAATATTCTGCATACTTATAAAGGGATAAGAAGTTATCAATAATTAGCTGTGAAATAAATTATTATTGTAATAATTTTCATCACTGAAATATATTTATATTAGATATGTACAGAATAACAAAAATAACAATTAATAATTACTAGTTGCCCCATGCAAAAATTTTACAGACAAACACTGATACTCAACATCCCCATGCAAATACAATTTGCTACAAATGAATACACAGACACTGAAACACACTAAAATGTACACTCCTTAATATTCTATATCAGTGTCCAGTTTTGATATACCTCTATTTTAGTGATACATATCGTTATCTACACATCCAGTAATGAAACTCTATGGGCAAATTCAAGGTCTTGCGTTTTCTAATGCCTTACCATTTGAACCTAAACAAATCCATAAATGTAAAAAACCAAAATAAAACAAGATATACCTTTTGCATCCACATTACTTATTTATTTCCTAGATTCTTCTTTTCACACAAAAATATAAAAATAACTACTACTCGTGTGCAGTGAAATTGCATTCATCAGGTTTGTTCAATTGATGAAAGATGGGCAATGGACAACGCAATTGAAAATTATTCTTATTCAAGAAAACTCCTATTCAAAGTGGTATGTAACTTAACAGGGATGTAAACAATTTTATAATACACACCATCCACATAAACATCACTTTAGTTTAAATGGCAATTTAGATGGAGTGAATATTAAGTATAAGTTTGTAATACCGGGCTAAAGTGAGACACAGACCTTTGTATTCAGCAGTGCTCATGTTTCTGTGACTGTCGTTCTGCTCCCAAAAGATCCAAGTTTATATTGGTTTATTAAAATATAGTTGCGTTCGACATCAAGGTCTTCATTCATGGAGACTCTAATATTAATCGCGAAATCTATTTCAATCATTTTAAGACTGTGAATATATACCTCTATGCGATATTTAAAATTGTTCACATACATCTACAAGCCAACAGAAATTCTGTATATAGCAACCCGGGTATCTTTTTGTCCAGGACATAACACGATGATTAAAATATTAGTTCAATTTTTTTATTAAATGGTGCATTTTTCATTTGTCTGATTATTTTTAGCAGGAACCTGAGAATGTTTCCTTTCAAATGGTCATTCATTTATATGTATTGGTGGAGCAAGAAGGGAGAAAATCCCTGCTCATCAAAAATGTATGTTATATAATATATAGAGGATGATACTATAATCATCACCTTAGTATGCATACTTATTTGATGGTACATATTCTTAATAGAATGGCATTCAGCAACTAATATTTTGTATACACTGCAGATAAAATTAAAGAATTCACACAAGGGCCTAATTAACAATTCATCATACATTTAACAAAATCACCTGTGTTTAAATTGAGATTACACAAAATTTATCTCACAAGATTAATTCTTTTATGTCTTAAAATCCAAGGAGGCGGCCGAGGTGTAGTGGAAATTAAATTTCCTGAAGAAACACAAGAGACGTATACTTTTTCGCAAGAATTTAATTGGAGATTACCGGTTTTATGCCATCATCAGATCTCAAAAAAGACACATTCCAGTATTCATTCCCCTTGTGTCAATCCATACCAAGTGGTCCAGAAAAAAAATAATTGGTTGCTCGACCATCTTAGAAAAAATTGATATTTGGTGTGTAGATACCCTTACATTTAGAGATTTCAAAAGTATTTTAAAAATATATTTAATGTGTAATTCTTGGAAATGGCAGCCATTTTCGTACTTGGCCAAATGCAGTTTTTTACATTTGCAGGTATAAATGATTTCTTAAATTATTCAGCAATGGCATTTTTTAGGACTTTCAAATAAGCTACATTGATTTCAGTACATCTGACCTATCAAATAAATTCATAATATCCTCAATAGATTTATTTCTTAAACATTTTGTAACACCTTAAAGTTATTGGTCAAAAATGAACAAAATTCAACATTTGACAAGAAACCTTTCAAAGAAGGAACAATTTCTCAGCCTTAATATTTTTAGGCTGTCACACTATATAGTATAGTTACTTTTCATAAAATATCAATGTTGGCAAGATTACTGTTTAAAAATATTATTATAAAATTATTATTTATTTTAATAATAATTATTAATATTATTAATACTTATTTTTTTAAAAACACGTTTTTGAATTTCATCAAATTTTCACTTCCAATATCTTAGTTGGGGGACCAGATAAAAATATGAAATTTGCTCACATTAAAGGTCTTTATAAAATAAAACTTCAGAATAAATTTCAAGTTTGAGATTCAATTGTAACTTAGTCAAAAAAATTGTCAATTTAAGCATAAAATGAGATATTTTTTGCCTCAGCGACTACTGGCTTATAAATGTAGGCATGGTATTTTTATTATTTGAATACATCCAAGGTCTAAGAGAAACACCATAGAGTTTACATTTGATTGGATTTGAATGTTAACCAACCTTTTCTATGTAATATCTAATATAAGTTAGCAGAATTTTTCAAAAAGTTAACTTTACTCCCGTTTTTCAGAATCTTCATAAGTTTAGTAAACTGTTTTATAACAACAAAGACCATTTTGACCCACAGACCAAGTCTGGCATTTATGTGTTACATAGTAATGACTGTGATGCTATGTACATTGGCCAAACTTCCCAAATTTTCCATGCTCCAAAGAACATTTTAAAGCTTTTGAGAAAAAGTCCTCTTCCTCACATTTTGCAAACAATCTTTTAGATGAACAGCACTCCAGTAGCTTTTGTTTTGAATTCCTGCACTTTGAAACTCAAGGTAGTCGTTTGAATGCTTTAGAGCAACTGGAAATTATCACTCCAATTCCCCGAAATTTATTTTAACTAAAAACCATCCCTTTCCTCTCTTACCTGCCTCTGTAACCCTCTTCACTATCAAATACCATGTGTTTCATGCCTTCTTCCTGATGTAGCAAAAACCTGTTATCTCCGATTAAATTCTTATCGTAAAGTATACATCTCTTGTCCTTCATTATCTTTTATTTTTGCAGGATTTAAATATTTTACAATATTTAATTAGGAATAATGGTTCTACAAATTCAACTGGGCAGAGAAAAAGTAAAATTGTAGAGATATTCTTATTTTGGTCAAGGAATACTGTTTGTGATTCAAAATTGTGCAAAAATTTATTAGGTGAATGAAATTTAATAAAATTTTATGGTTGCTGTTGCAACTTTTTCGCAGAAAAAGAAAGCCGAAGACAACTGATTTGGAAGACATAGTAGATGAAAGAAGTACAGATACAATAGTAGATAAATATGTCATACTATTGAAGTATTCTAAAACTAGCTGAGTTAAGGGCGTTGGATACCTCTCAGACAAAGCCATTTCAGGCTGTTGGCTTTTCCCTCGTCATGATGGCCTACTAATAGATAGAAGAATTCTGATTTTACCATTCGACGCTTAAAAGATGTGGCTATGTTACATATCTCTAATTGAATACATATTGCAAACCACTTTTAAGAAAAAATTAGTAAACATACCAAATTTTGGTCATTTTCGTTAGGCTGCTACTTGGCTATAAGATGCGATAGTGAAATAACTTTCACATAGGACAAAGTTCCATCCTTTATCTTTCAACTCAGATATTACTCAAATACGACATGTTCATGAAATCTAAGTAATCAGGGAAATAACGGAGAGTATTTTTCAGAGCTTTTTTGAAGGCAAAACTAGACTGGCGCTGCCCACAGTTGTGAGAACGGACCCCCATTCCAACTTTCCCCACCTCCAACCGTAGTGCTCAGAACTCCGGGCATAGCAAAGAAGTAACTAGACACTGTGAGAGAAGATAACCTTGTCGTAATCTTAAAAAGAAAGACAAACTTCTGTCAAAAGAGAGTTTGGCTCTCCGGCATCTATCTATCTTTACAAGGAGGAATCCCCTTTTAGGGGAGGAAAAAGATTGCGAGGATTTGTGAATGCGAAAAATTCTTCTTCTGTGGTAATCTTCTGTGCTAAAATTTAAAATCACTTGCCTGTGCAAACGTAGTCTACCATCGGTGTTTTCATAGAGATCTTTTGCATGTGCAGTGGTTGCTCTTTGGGAGGATTAAAGACCACGTGATGGGTTTCTTTGAGCGTGTTTTCCACAATAGACAAAGAAATTGCCCAGCAATTGACCATCAACTCAAACGTAGTCCCTGTCCGAAATTGTTTTTTGTTTAGAATTATGAATAATCTGTTATTTATATTTTAATTAGGATTTTACTAATTTGACAAATTTTCATTTGCTATTTCACGCTCTTTTCACTCCCTTACTCTGTGGGTATTTTCCCACGCAGTGGGATTTTTCTGTTCTTTAATCTTCGGTTGAGAAGATTTTCCCCACCAATCCATTATCTGTAGTGTTTTTCTTTAAACATTTTCACAAACACGACAAACCCTCTTTACCCACTCCACCTTTTGCAAGGGGAAGCCTCGTCCCCTCCAAAGTGGCGAGCAGTGGAACTTAATTATGGAGGCGGGGCTTAAGATTTTTTTCTGCGGTATCCAACAGCCATCATAAGATTTCATCCCAGTTTCAGGCATGTTACTGGAGTTATTTCTACATGTGTGAATGTATTCTTTCAAATATACTCCTTATACAAAAACTCAGTTTGAAGCTTCAGCATAGTCTTCTCTCTTTTGATCCTTAATTTTGGAGTTCTAATACTTTCATTACTGTTAGTAATTCCTACTCTTCACCCATGAAATACAGACAGATTTCAAATAATTCAGAAAAAAGTGTGTCATAACAGTAAAAAGTTAATATTGTAACTCCACAAGGTTAGGTGGAGAGAAAGAAAGTGAAACGATCACAAATAACTTGGGTTAAGGGGAAAATGGAGAAGCTTCAGGCAGTAATTTTTTATGCAAAACCGATCATAAATCCTTTTGCCTTAGGAAATTGAAGGAGATCTTGAGAAAGAGGATCATTTGGTGTAGCAGATTAGAAGGAACTACAAAGATCTGTGCTGCTGCAGGGAAATGAGAGAGAATGCCATTCTGCACCACTTCTAAGAACCATCGAGTGAGGCCTTCCTTCCAAGTTCTCATGGGTAATGCCACTTTTAATGCATTCATTTTTTGTGTGGGTAATAGACATTATATAGATATTGTTGCTGTGGTGGGTAAGGTAATCACATTAATGGTTTATGAATCTCAATTAATTTCGCAACCTTTACTCCTCCAATAATTATGGTATAGACCATAACTGAATTGTTATTTGTCATTTTTTAGAAAGGAATTAAATAAATGAAATGCTGTTAATGAAAGTGATCCTCTCATCAAACACAACCTATTCCCATAGAATGATCTTAGGCTTTCCTGATGGATTGATTGCAAAAAGGTTTCTCGGGTTACCAACCAGGTTAAAAGAGGTGACATTGCTGTCGCCAACGTTTCGATGACGTACTCTGTCATCTTCCTCAGGGCTGCACTGAGGTGAGATACAACCTATTCCCAACAGCCTCTTAAGAATGATTGGTGCCCAAAAGGCTACAATATGATGTAAATAAATCATTGTCTAATAATAATAAAAAATCATTCAAAAACAGTCATAGATGAGAGAGAAGTAATGAAATTTCATTACTATTCATTCATTCAGACTACTTAAGATGGGATGTACTCACTTTTGATCATCTGGAAAATAGAGGAGAGCAAGAAGGGAGCGATCCGTAAATGCTCTCTCCGCAGATACAAATGCATTTTGAGAGAGAGTGAATGCCCCAAAGAGATCACCAGCAGCTAATAATCGGGTTGCTTTCTCAACACCTTCTGTTGCATTCCAAACACTCTCTCCTACTTCATCTTCTATCACTATGTTCCCAATCGTAGCCAATAACTGTGACAGAGACTGCAAACACAACAAACAATGTATTTTATCAAATAAAAAGTACACAGGGAAAATAAAATTTAAAAGGAACATAGCGTAGGGCAATATCTTTAAATATAGAAACAATGGTGATAATATAAAATATATGAATAGATAATACTTTTCAGCTTCACAAAATAAAATACAGCTTAAACAATGACAGAATCAGGCATCTGTTGATTCAATATAGATTATTACAATATAAAACATCTTTGCAACTAATGTTCATAAATATTTTCACAGCAATTAATATCTTTCATTAATTTAGAAGAAATAGAAATCACACTACAAGAAATATCACTGTAAACAGTTGGTAACATCCTTTGGTCAATGGAAGAGTGAACAGCTGATAAATAGGCACTTCATAATTAGAGAGATTGTGAAAAAAACATAAAATGTAAGACACCATATTTTCCTAAGTATGCCTCCACAGAGATGGTTGCACTAAACACACATCAGCCTAAACTGACAAGGAACATTCAATGACAATTGTTTTACACACACATCCAAGTCAACCGATTTATTACATTTCCCAACTCAATTCACCCTTCCATCTCTTACATTGCACATTGTCTTTATGAGAACTGATTTTTCTCCTTTCTTGTTAATAGGTATGAGTGTTGTCAGAATTTCTAATCTGCCCTAACAGGGAATTTGATCTTTAGAATCTTTGTGGAATGCAAGAGATGCCCAAAAACCTTTTGTAGCAACACTTCATCTGAGTCTTGGATTCTGATATACTTTATTCTTCCAAGACAAAAATTTCTTCATCAGTAAGTCTCAAATTCCTCCTTGTTGTTTGAGAGTAATGTAAATGTGTATAAACGGAAGCAAATCCCCATTGCATGAGACAATATTAGTTCATACAATTCATAGTCATCATCCCATTGTTATTTATTGCTGAAACAGAGTGCAGAGAACGAAAATTGATGAGGGATTAAACATCCATGTATCCTGTATAGTTTTCTCATATTTCAGCAAAAGCACTTATAAAAACATGCAAATTGTTTGCATATAATAAGCACATGGACTATAAGACCACGTATAATGGAATATATCGTATGTAAAAGAATAATCAAGTTCACTGAAATTTATCAAAGTGAATATCAGATTACTCCTAAGGCAAAATTTGGAAACAATCCTTGTCTTTGTAAATATGTTAAAAGGAGGCCCACAATTTAATCTCATCTGTTGGAGTCTTATTGCATTTTTCATGCCAAGTACATGCATATCTGGTGAAGATCCTTATTGCAATACATTTTTACTATCTATTTTGATTTCTATTTTTCTTTTACTAGTGAATTCCCCCATCGAAAATGATGGGGTTAAATTTATCTTCTGAAAAATGAGCAACTATTTTGCATATATATGATCCATCTGAATACTAATTAATAAGATTTATTGCTCTTCAACTTTAAACATTTATCATCACAGAAACTGAAGTTATAAATATAAACCTGATAAAATTTTATTAAAGTTAATGCAATAGATGGGTATCCTTGAATTAACATAATATTTTTATACATCTAAGCAGCTCATTTTTGTTTAAATCCTGCAAAAATTTTCCGATTTCTTTTTCTGAAAATTTCTGTTATTATATACCTTGCCCAGATGATAAATCACTTTCAAACAAAACATTGATGTGATATTCGTTTATTTTGTTGCTAAAACAATATCATGTTTGTTTACATTTTTACCTTAGAAATAATTCTGTAGCAAAAATTTTCCATCCTTTTCAAATAAAAACATTTAATCTTTCATTATTTATAAATTTCAATTTTTAATCATTTAGATTGTAAAAGGTTTGTTTATTAGTAGAAATATATTTCTGAATTATGATTTCCAAATATTATCCCAATTTCCTTTCCATGGAATATCGACCATCTTTTCTCATATCGATCAATCACTCCCATACACTTGTTTTAGAATGGAGTTCAACAATATACATTCAGGAGACTGATTGTTTAAAACAGCAACATAGTACAAATTTTCATATTTTGTACCAATTCTCACAATTCAGAATCGAAAACAATATTCCACAACCAAAATTAAAATCCTTCCTTTTCTTTTGTCTCAATTTCAGGAGACCATTACTTCTGATTTCTAAAATCAATCAAAATGAACTTTACATGCATTCCTTATGGGAGTGTTTTCAAGTAGGGAGTTGAACCAAGGATACTTTGAAATATCAATATGGAATACTCATTTGGACCATTGGGGGCCTCAGAAAAGGATTATCACCCAGGTGGCCTCCAGTTTTCAGAGACAAAATCTTTCAAATCGAATCAAAATTTTACAAGCAAACAAATGGAACTGAAATGGGGAACTGCAGTTTTTCTCCCTTCCTCTCTAACATATTCATGACATATTTTGAAAAAAATTGCATAAAGAAATTCAGCTATTTCCATAAAATCTGGCTCAGATAAGCCAATGACATTTTTGCAATTTTTGACACAAAACTCAACTTAAATATTAAACTCAAATTCAATATATATAGGAAATCTATTCATGTGGAAATTTACATACCATATGACTCAAATCATCATCATTTCACACAAATTAGCCCCATTCCATTCCATGATTAACAGACTACTAAAAATACCACTTTCATAAAAAGACTTCAAGAAAGAATTAAACCACATCAGAAATATCATAAAAAATGGATGCGATCAATGTATAGTTAACAACATCCTCAGGAAACACATACATACACTCAAAATAAAACAGAAAACTACTCAAACTCAACTCAAGACAAAAAACACAACTTCATAAAACTTCCCTATGCCTCGGGAACCAGCAACAGATTGAAAAATATTTTCTCCAAATTTAATTTTACTCCAGTGTTTCTTAATAGTAACATAGCCCTCCTTCATAACCCCAAAGACAGACACAATCATAGGATTAATTTAGACAACTTAAAATTAAAGAAATCGATACAGAAAAACTCAAAACTTGATGCTTGTGAAAGCATCTTCATACATCAAAGCAAACGAAACCTTATGAATGCCGACGACGGTCCCATTCCAACTTCTTCATTATACTCTCTTCTGGACACTGCTTCTTAAAAGGACTTAATTACCTCATTTCCATTCCCCACCTTCTTCCAGTACCTCACACCACAAAAACCCCTCCCACGTCAAACAGTCACAAATGCCTCACTTTCCATACTTTCTTCTCATTTGACCCTCCCCTGATGATGGGAACTTAGCTCTTGAAATGTGTATCAGACTCTTCTGAAAACTGCCAACTATGTGGGTGATAATCCTTTTGTGAGGAATTACTCCCCACAGTTGCCAAGATTCATTGCCAAACAACATACATCCAATGAGAAAAAGTTTCCAGCAAATCCTATCAACTATCTTCTATTATTTAATTCACAAAAATCAAAAGTTCCACATAGCCTCATCAATTAAACGAAGATTTAATCAAAAATCCATTAATTATCAAAGTTTACAACATTTTGAGTCAAAGATTACATTTCATGGAAATATTGCTTCTGGAAGGTTTCATGGCTGTAGTGAGTATAATTAGTATGCTATATAAATGTAAGCTAATGAAATTCCATACCTGCAAGGTGAGCTTTGCTGATGTAATTTGCTCAATTGTCCGAACCCTCATCAGAAGATCCAATTCCCATTCTCTTGGTTCTGGTCTTTTCAAAGGCAATAGCTCAGTCTGCGGCAGGGATTCCTAATTAGAAACATCTACTTTAATATCCCAGAATAGATTCACTGATCAATGGAATTCTATACAAATATGTTACACAACTGATTTCCAAACATAACCCATTAAAATGAGTAACAAACTATGTAACTCCACATAAGCATATTTATGGTTTTGAATTTTACTTCATTAATTAGGAATGCATAAAATAACTTTGGTATTTTTTTAACAAAAGAGACTATTGTCATTTTGAGATTATTATTACATATTAGGGTTGTTGTCAACTTCGTGCACAACAGAATAATTAGACAATGAGCAAAGTGAGTTTGTCTAGAGAGTTAACAAAGACAGCCTTTCATTTATGTAATGCAATGAGAACATAAACTCAACTTCCATTTATCATTAAGGCTATGAGGATGTGAGTATTGCATTATTTGGAAGTATGGGAAGGAGTCATTTTAATCCATTTGTTCCAAGTTTTCTTTGTGTCCTAAGGAAAAATTTTTCTGAAAACTGATACTTCTTTCTCAACAAATGCCATTATAAGGTTTCATCCTTTCATACTGTTACTGGTCACTGTTATTCTGTGTTAATTACAGTATAAGTCCGTTATAAGAAGTATGGCATACAACAAGATTTGCATTATAGCAAGTGGCCTTTGCATGTCTCACAGCAAAACAGATAGGGAGTTACGTCCATTATAATGAGTGGTTATTTCTGAAGTATTGCTATAACGAGTGGCTCATTTCTACATTTGTCTTTGTATATTTGTCTTAAGAGGAATATCTCCGAATTGTCAGCGGACATGAGAGACAAAGTCTGACAAGAAAATGGTAATTTGAGGTGCGTTATCTCTTCAAAGAGCAGAAAGGTATTAAATGAAAACTTATTATCACCTAATTCATGCATTTGTTTCCCTCACCCTTCATTGGCAAAAATGCTTTGGGGAGCTATGATTAGAGATTTCTCAGTAGTTTCTACATCAACATAAATACCCTGTAATCCAGCTTTTAGTGTACGACCGAATGAGCTACTATTTAGCCTGTTATAATCGCATATTGTTCTTGGAAAGAGTGAGTCCTTAAAACGACTTGTTCTTGCATCTACTTCTCTTATTTTGTTTTCAGTATCAAAGTAACAGGGGGGTCCCATAATATCAACTATGTCCTCTGTAAATGAGCTTTCTCTGAATTTGTAATGTAGTCGCAACCTAGCAACTAATTTCCTTTCTTTCAATGATTCCCAACCTGCATCTGAAAGCATTTTTGTAATGCTTGCCTTTTTCTTGTAGCAATTTTGACAAAACGTATTGCTTTGCACTGAACTTTCACAGGTTCACCCGTTTCATCCGCTGGGTCCCATGTACTTGCCACATATTCAAGATGGACCAAGAAGAAATAACATCACTCTCTAACTTTCTAATTGCATCCACCGACAATACACTTTATAAAGGCGAGAAACTTTTTACTTCCTTTTCCACAGATTTTATAGATGTGA
The DNA here is from genome assembly GCA_036926295.1 of Pachydiplax longipennis. Taxonomy (NCBI): domain Eukaryota; kingdom Metazoa; phylum Arthropoda; class Insecta; order Odonata; family Libellulidae; genus Pachydiplax; species Pachydiplax longipennis. The sequence continues at coordinate 2,639,546 of JAVFKF010000040.1, read as the reverse complement.
GTGCTCAGTTAATGTTATTAGTAAGAGTTATCCCAAGATATTCAACTGTTTTGATTACATTTATGATTATTCCATTTATTATCTATGGGTAATTATGACGCAATTCTTTCTTTTTGAAGAAATTAATTACAGAGCATTTACTCCCATTGAGCTCTAGTTCCCATTTTTCGAACCACCTTTGAATTGTAACTAAATCGTTAGATATAGAAATAAGATCATCTTTGTTTGATATTTCTCTTTATATGTCTGTGTCATCGGCAGATATCCTCAGGTTTCTCTTCATCTCTACACTCAACTTGTTAATTTATGTAATTGGTTATTCCCTTCATAAAGAAAATCTTGAACCCAGTCAATGACTTCTTTGTTGATTCACTCTAATTTTAATTTATAAATTAACTTATAGTGAAGGACTCTTTCAAAAGCCCTCTTGAATTCAAGGAAAATTGCTTCTATTTGCTTTCTACTCTCTGCAGACTTTATGATGTCATGAATGAATAGCACAAGTTGTGTTTCACAAGATGGCAATTTTCTGAAACCGTGCTGGTTCTTACTGAGAAAATGATTATTATATAAAAATCTCTAGAGTTGGCTGACAACGATATGTTCCATAACTTTTCCAGATAGCGAAGTTAATGAGATGGGTCTATAATTTCCTGGGTCATCTTTTAATCCACTCTTATAAACAGGTGTGACATCCACTGACTTCCAATGCATTGGTACATTACCTTCATTCATTGACTTGGAAAATATAATTTTGAGATACAGGGCAACGCTCTCTGCCTTTAATACTCTAGCCAGAATACCTTCTGGACCTGACGATTTACTCGGCTTAAAATTAATTTAATGATGATGAGTTTAATGATCCCATCTTCAGAGAAAGATATACTTAGCATCAACATGGATATACGAGGGTGGGTCAATAAGTCTGTGACCTTTTAAATAAAATACAGGTTTTTTTAACAAAATGACCTTATATTTTTAAACGTTGTCTCTTTTTAGCTCTATACATTTTGTCTAACGTTTCTCCTATTACTTTATCCCTTCCAAATCATAGGACTTGTCGAAGACCTCAAAATATGCATTATTTTAGCGATGATTTCATAATTTAACCACAATCTCATCCTATCGAGCCATTTCTTTATATTTGGAAAGAGTAAATAGTTGCTGGAAGCTTAATCTGGAGAATATGTTGGATATAATGGAAGTTGATACCTCAAATCATAATATTTTTTCCCTTAGCGGCTGTGCACATGTGGACCTTTGCACAGTCCTTGTAGAAGAGCACTTTCTTTTGGTTAATGTGATCGTTTTTCATTTCATTTTGGATTGAACTAGTCCAATCAGTTTGAATAATATTCTACATTTACTGTTCTTCCCTTTTGGAGGTAATCAATCTGCATTATACCACAAGGGTTCCAGAATATTGTCACCATGACTGGGAAATTCACGAGGTCACGGACTTATTGACCCACCCTCGTATTAATCTCCTGGAGGATGTCTGCCATACTATTGGACATGAATACGCTTTGATATAAGTCATTTAGAATGTTTGCTTTTCTCTTCAAATTGCTAATTAAATTTCCTAAATTAATTAAATTTCCATTGCTTATTGCTATCTAATTAAATTTCCATTGCTATCCCTTACTGAGCTTACTGTTCAAGTATTTCCCTGCTCTCCAACGTAAGACCAGAAAGCCTTTGGGTTCTCCTCCAGGGTTTCCCCATGAAATTCCTGTTTGAAGTTACAGAGGGCATTACAAATTATTCGGATTTTGCTTTCTTGTGATTCTCCAGCAATAGTGATCTTGCTGGACTCAAATCAGACTGATCTTTATCCACAGAAGCCTTTACTTTCCCATGCATATCTCTGTTTGCGAAGAGCCTTTCTAACTTTGCTGTTATACCTTCTAGGTTTGCCATACCATACTTTTTAGAGTATTTTGAGGGTACATAAAGGTCTAACTATTTATGCATTGACTCAATGAAAATTTTCCAGGTTTCTTCACTGGGGAAATTAGTTATACGCAAGTGGAAATGATTAAAATCTGTGTTCAGTGAAATCTTAAAGTCCTCAAATTTGCTTTGGTGTACAGATAAATTTTACACTTAGGTTTCCTAAATTTGTTTAATTACATATCGATATCTATGTACGAGGATGGTCTGTTTCCGACCTAAAAAAGATACAAGACATTTATTCTGAATTTTTTTTAATTTTTCAACATAGTCTCCTTGTAACTCCACACACCAGCGATAATCCCATCTCTGTAATCCGTCCAAATAGTACTTGGCATTTTTTTCTGCAAAATAATTGTTCACAAAGGTGACCTCTTCATTTGATGAAAATCATCTTCATTTGATGATGTCCTCCAAGCGCAATTTTTAGATGAAGGAACAAAAAGAAGTTGCTTGGGGCTCTGGTGAGTAAAGCTGATATTCGAGCAGTTCAAACCGTAATTCGTGTATTTTTGCCATGGCAACCACTGAGGTGTGAGGCGGTGCATTGTCTTGATGAAACAGGATTTTCTTTCTCTTTAAATGTGGCCGTTTTTCTGTAAGTTCTACCTTCACCTTGTCAAGTAATGATGCTCCTGTAATGGTTTTTCCTTTTTGAAGATAATCAATAAAAATGAATATCCCAAAAAAGTCACCATCACTTTTCAGCCAGAAAAAGTTTTTCCTTTTTTGGAGCCGGTTCCCCCTGTGCTGCCACTGTTTGGACTGTATTTTTGTTTTGGGCATATAATGGTTTATCCAAGTTTCATCTACAGTAATTAATCGGCACCAAAACTCGGATTTATTGCTCCTAAACTGCGCCAACAGTGTTGGAAATGTTCATTCAAACATGTTTTTGGTCTAACGTAAGGAAACGCTGCACCCAGCGCGTGGACAGCTTTCTCATGCCTAAATGTTGATTTAATATGTGACAAACACATTCTTTTGACATGTTCATATCCTCTGTTCCTCTGCTATCTCACACACTTTAATTTGGCGGTCGTCTAGCACCATTTGGTGAACTTTGGCGATGTCTTTGTTGGTAGTTGCAGTTTTTGGACGTCCCGAACGTTCATCGTCTCCGAAGCTCTTACGGCCACGTTTAAATTCAGCTGCCCAAAATTTCACTGTCGTAAAAGATGGTGCAGAGTCCCCATACACAGAATCCAACTCATCTCTGATTTGCGAAGGCGTATTGCCTTTCAAAAACAAATATTTAATGACAGCTCAATACTCAATTTCGTCCATTTTCACAAAAACACATCAACTCACTCAAACGATTGCTATATAACAACTGCACATCCAAAATGGCTGAAACTGGTGAGTAACTGTCAACAGATGAACAACAAAATTCACTAGCTTTCATTTACGAGTTCTGCCATCTTCACGTTGAGGTCGGAAACTTTTCATACCACCCTCGTATACGCCTTTGTGATCGCCAAACCCATCATCAATAGAAATGCCCTTTAATCTATCTGGAGCGTTAATTAACAATAGATCGGGAATATTTTCATCTCTAGTAGGTGATTTTACTGCTTGGGTTGATGAGTTTTCCGAAGTAAATTTTATACAGTCTTGCATGAGTCAGTATCTTTGGCCCTTTTCTTTATGCTATTATTTTCCCAGTCGATACCTGGAAGGTCAAAATCACCCCCTATGGATGTTACACTTTGATTATTCTTGCTAGTGAAGTGATTTCTTCGTTTAGATTTTGTAAAACTAGTCAAGAGGAATTCAGTGGCTGGTAGAATATGCATACATTGATATTTGGTTTCTTTCTTTGGCATATCCTGCAACAGATGCTTTCTGTGTTACTCAAGATCTGCGCTTTACTTTAAAGAGCAGATTTGACTCTGCCTCCTTGTTTATCCTTACGATCTTGGCAGTAAATATTAAAATCTCTAAGGAATATTTCAGTATCTCTTATATCCACCTTTAACCAGCTTTCTGTGTCTATTAAAATATCGGTATTTTGACAACGAATGAATGTTCTAAGTCGGATTTCTAACGCTCTTTCAACCCTTTCCAGACTGGTGTCATGTATACACGATGGAGATTTTCCTTTGCAAAAGCACGACTGTCGTCTATAGACGACGCAGGAGTAAACCGTGGGTGGATGCAGTTTCAGAGGATTAGGATATTATACACTTACTATTCTGACCCTTTTCTGGGGGATTTCTGACCTTTCCTTTAGCACCACGCATAGGAAACTCCTTGGGGTCATTCATAACCCTTTTTACAGCATGGTGCCACAGCAAATCAAATGTTATTGCAACAGTTTTGCAAAAGTTTTTTGAGTAGTAATTGTCTATTTTAATTTGGATATTAACATATTGTTCTTAGCTGACTATTTACAACTTTTAAACATAGTTCTACAGTAAATATTAATGTAATTAGGATATTATCATGTAAAAATTATGCTACATCATTGGTTCGGTTAGGATAGAGTGAAAAATCGAAACGCTTTATTCGAATTATTCTACGGAAGAATAACCACAAAATATTACAAAATGAAAGGCAGGAAAACATTGTAGAAATAATTTTGTATCATACTAATCTAATCATAATAGAAATAAAATCTTTTAATATAAATTACATTTTCCCAAATTATGATAATGAAAAATAGTTAGTATGAGGATTGGTAAAGAATTAACTAAATTAATTAAAAGAAACTATAAATAAACAAAAAATCGACAAATTATTTTTTTCAATGTTATAATTTATCACGAGATATATTTTTAAATTGCGAGTAAAGAAAGGAGACTTGATTTAAAGCAAATACTTGAAACCCCATTTTCTTTCCCATGCATGAAGTTTTCCTAATCACACTTTGTTTGGGAAATTCATAATTTTTCTTTCTTAGCCATCTTTATAATATTTAAAATGGTGAAAATGAAAAGAAATATCACTTTTTCAGAAATACTAAGAAAGAATTTAATTAGAAAAGTTAGATAACAAGAAAGACGAATAGACATGGATGAAGATTCAATGAACTGTCCAAGACCAATAAAAATAATTTATTCGATTGTTTTCATCTGAATGAAAACAATCAAATAATTATTTGATTTTTTTTTCAATTGATTGTCCCATTCCGACTCAAAAGGGTTCAATTCTATACCTGCCATCATCTGAGTCACGAAATGCTTCCATGTCCAGGAGACGACTTTAAGAGGCTGTCTCGAAAGGGTTATCTTATTTTCAATGCTCCTATGGTTAATTATCGCAATTGATGTTTTATTTTTCCAGACAGGTTCAAGTGGGTTACATGGTGAAGCATGCATATTATCTGTTTTGCTTGTTACCACTTTTTTCCTAATTTGCTTGGACAAATATTTCATTCCCAAAAACCCACTAACTGACCTACTCTTTACCCAAAAATACCTACAGTGCTCATATATCATACGAGCCACCCATCTCAAGCAGTGTAGTGAACCCCAGAGTGGCTCAGAGGAGCGTGGCAAGATTCGGCCGAAGGTATACAAAGTCTGCTCCCATTTCCCTGCAGAACAGTCTTGTGTTTAAGGCCTCTATATTCTGCCTCACCCAAAAGCGGCAGCCATACAATGCTGCAAATAGACAGCTTCATCCCGATGCCAAGCGACTCTCGTGAACTAGATCAAGTCGTTGAAAGAACTTCTCCTCAAAAGGAGAGACTTTTGTCAGGGGATTTTGATGAAACTTTTTGTAACAGTGCAAGAAGTGGAGCAATGAATAAGTATAATGGCATTCGTCTGAATGGGCCTTAGTTTCACTGCAATAAATAATTGAAAATTGATAATCCCAGTGTAGGCAACCCCGCAATACATGTCAATGCTACCCAAGTATGCAGGAAATAACGCCATGTTCTCTGGTATATTTTTTATCTTACACTCATTTTCATTTGTTAATTTTCTCCTTAATGCGCATTGTTTGACTTATTAATAATAATAATAAATAGTAGATTCAATAATCCTGTAAAAGAGTTAAATTACTCTCCCAGTCAGATTTACAGCAGTTAGTGGTTTAATAAAAATTTTAACATGATAAACCCCAGGATATATGAGAGGATCCAAATTTTAAAGATATGCAAAGGAAAAACATAAAAAAAGATAGAGCATGTACATACAACATCTGGGATTCCTATCAAGAGCCTCAGCTGTGAGATGAACAATCCCATCACTTTTGCAGAGTTGAGAGACACCAGAGTGCTGTCTTTCTTCAGTAGAATGTCATAAATACTTTGTTTGGAATCATTTCCTTTGGGGTTTTCTACAGGGCTTCCACTCCAACGAGAACTGCATTCTTCAGATGTATTCACTATCTAAATGATTGAACATCACAAATTCACTTATAAACTCTATATGAGGAATACACACATTCAAAACATATTAAACACAAGTATTACTCAGGAAAAATAACATTTAATGTAGTAAATACCACTCTTCTTTCCACAAAATCAAATATACTTAGCATACATTTCAAATCGATAATTGATTAATTACTAAATCAATTATCAAAATAATGAGTAATGAAAATTTTTTACAAATTTAATTGCTTTAAATTATTTAGTTCATTTAGTTATCATTTAAATTGTACTAGCATTTTAACTATTCCTTTTCAACATGCCTACTCATTCATTGTACTCTACTCTTTATTACTTGTAAACAACTTAATTCATTATCATAGCAAACACCTGGTCTATATTTATCTTCGGAGTTAATGTAATCATATATCTAATATAATAATGTGTATGTGTGTATGTTCGCCTAAAACATGAGAACCATAATTTGCACAGCTTTTAACTTTCAAGATTGTTACATTCAAATGTACTCCCTGCATAGATAATAGGATACTTTATATTTACCTAAAGGTCCCCAGTTCAAACCCAGACAAGAAAAACCATTCTCATAAGAAATGAACGTAAACTTCACTTATATTGCTTGCAGGATACATTTATTTTGCAAAATTAAATTGGAAATAATTGGCTTACGAAATCAAGATAAGCACCAAAAGAAAGAGAAATGAATAAAGATTCCTATTTTGGGCATGAAATATCGTTATCGAATCTAAATGGTGAGAATTCTTTGTAAAAATAATTACATCTTTTATATTATATATATATATATATATATATATATATATATATATATATATATATATATATATATCTATTATATCTATTATATATAGCTAACTCTCCGGATATACCTATATATATATATATATATATACCTATATATTTATAGGGGATACGAATTCTGACCATGTTCCACAAGCGCCATCGACTTCAGATTTTTTCGACGTACTGGCCCTACACTCTAGATGCCAGAATAATGCAGACTTCGACGCTAGCTATCATGGGTTCGATGCCAGAAATTCCCAAAAATCGCAATTTTCCCATAAGAATGCATTGCGCGGATTTTTGAAAATTATTTTGAGGCACTTATCGTTAAGATAGAGTAACCAAAATTTCGGAGGTTGAAGTTGAGGTAGTCTTCTATGCTTCTCATGGAAAAAATGTAGCCAAATGACAGTGAGTTCGACGCCAGGTGGATGCAAAATTCTTCCATAAGAAATGCATTGCGGAAATCTTTTTAAATGCCCTCCCGATAAGCTGGAAAGATAAAACCCGGAATGGTGACAGAGGCGTGGGACCTTCCCAATAAGATATTGAATCGAAACTTTGGAACAAGTAAGGATGGCACTTATCTAATATTATTTTGCTGTCTTCTCTCACGATCGGGTTCTTAGTTCGTCGCCAGGCGGTCTTTGGCGCGAAGTTTTAAATTTGAACTGAGGCAGTACTTGGTATGATACTGTATTCAACGGATAGCTTGCAGTATGCAAGCAACTTTTACTCGTATTATATATAGCTAACTCTCCGGATATACCTATATATATATATATATATATATATATATTTATAGGGGATACGAATTCTGACCATGTTCCACAAGCGCCATCGACGTCAGATTTTTTCGACGTACTGGCCCTGCACTCTAGATGCCAGAATAATGCAGACTTCGACGCTAGCTATCATGGGTTCGATGCCAGAAATTCCCAAAAATCGCAATTTTCCCATAAGAATGCATTGCGCGGATTTTTGAAAATTATTTTGAGGCACTTATCGTTAAGATAGAGTAACCAAAATTTCGGAGGTTGAAGTTGAGGTAGTCTTCTATGCTTCTCATGGAAAAAATGTAGCCAAATGACAGTGAGTTCGACGCCAGGTGGATGCAAAATTCTTCCATAAGAAATGCATTGCAGAAATCTTTTTAAATGCCCTCCCGATAAGCTGGAAAGATAAAACCCGGAATGGTGACAGAGGCGTGGGACCTTCCCGATAAGATATTGAATCGAAACTTTGGAACAAGTAAGGATGGCACTTATCTAATATTATTTTGCTGTCTTCTCTCACGATCGGGTTCTTAGTTCGTCGCCAGGCGGTCTTTGGCGCGAAGTTTTAAATTTGAACTGAGGCAGTACTTGGTATGATACTGTATTTAACGGATAGCTTGCAGTATGCAAGCAACTTTTACTCGTATATATATATATATATATATATATATCGCCCGGCTCACTTCTCCTGGCTGTGGTCTGATATGTTAGGAATTCTACTAGAAAATTTCATGCAATATGACAGAAAGAGTGTGCTTTGAAATGGTCCCAGTCCAACTTTTTCATTACTCTCTCTTCTGTACACTGCTTCCTAAAAGGAGTTAATCCTGGAATCCCCGTTCACCACCTTCTTCCCATAAATGACACCAAAACCCCTCTCTCAGGACTAACAGTTACATATACCTCAATCTCCACACTTTCTTTTCATTATGCATTTAACCCCTCTTGATGAGAAAGGCATTTTCTCCAAAATGCACATTAGGTGTTTCTGAAAAGTGGCCCACGCACCTGGCGTTAATCCTTTTCTTAGGAATTGCATCCGATGGTTCCCAGCATACAGCGATTGGGGAGTTCTTGAATCTCCCATTCCCCAAAATACTTTTCCTCTTTTACCTTATCCCGATGATTATCAGTGTTTCAATCATGAAGTGGATGATTTCACTCTTTTACTGAGGGATACCAATATCCTAAAGAACATTCTAACCCCTTACCGTGTCGAGTGGTATTACTCTTTCTCGACCTCTATAATTTCCGTCTCTAATCAATTCTCTATATCGTCTTGTTTTGGATGGATAACTCCAATGAAGTGAAATATAAGTGACTGAAATAAGTAGAAGACTGAATCTAATCGATATCGTGATGCTTAAGCTACTTACACCTTTTTAATTAAATAAGCTACTAGTAAGTCTTAAATGATAGATTTTCCGAAATTCGTCTCCCAGTATCTTTTCTGAAGTAAGTAACCCTACATACATTAAAAACACAGTGTAAAATGAGTGATGCATGGGATATTAGGTATTCAACCTCAAGTTTAAGTTAAAAATACAGTATATAAAAATAAGTATGGTATAAAAGGAAGTGTAAAAATAGGGTTATTCGTACTGAATAAAACGTTTGAAATCAAACAAATATTAGCTAAAAGCTACGGTAATTTGTAAACAATTTAAGACCCTAATGAAAATTTTATTTTTAGGCATAGCTGCATTTTGACTGAAATAAGAGCTCTAAATAAAGTCCCAGGGATGTGTTATGATTATGTATACAAAGTGATACATAATGAAGGTTAAAGTCAACCGTATCTAATGGAAAATGTTTCATGATTTAAATGAGTTAAACGAAATAAGTATGGGGAAAAGGAGAGACTGTCGGAAAGGGAGTTAATGTGTTTAAGGGGATTTATCTACAGAACTGGGATAAGTAAAATAAAGTAAAAACATGTATTATCAAAAGAATTCTTCCAAGATACATTTATGAGATCGCCCAGATGGTCTCGATGAGGTAAACCACTTGTGTATTCCATATTCTTATTTTGTTGAAATATTATCCTACCATCCAAAGACAGGGACCTTCCTTCTCTTTTCTACAAAGAATTAAAACTTTACCAGAGAAATCCGACATTACTATCTCTATTGTAGGCTGAGGAAATAGGTTTGGTTCTAATGGTTAAAAATAACTTAAATCAAGGCATGAAAAGGTCTGTATGAGAAAAGCTCGAAGATGAACATAAATTATCGCGGAAGATATGTTACTAACTTGGACACTTATTGTAATGATTGGGCCAGTCAGAGCAGAGCACTCGAGGGCTTTTAATGCCAAAATAAGTGAGAGACTTCCAGATAGTCATATTAGCAGCGCGTTCTACTTGGATGAAAGCGGTCCCGGGTTCGATTCCTGGGACCGAGACCACGTGCGAAATGACCTCCGCAGTCAAATCCCTTTTAACAATACAACTCATGAAAGCGAGAGATAATGAATGTTTAGTTATTGATATGACTTGCTTGCCTGTGATTTCTTAGGATAATCGTAGCATAAATTTTTTACTGCATTTGTTTATGTAAATATGGTTTCAGCAGGCTCATAGCCCTCATGCATTTTACGATTTTGTCTTTTAACTACGACGAACGACATTGTAAAAATGATGGGTTCCAAACAGATTGAACCTTTATGGCTGCTTTTTTCAATCCTGTCAAATTTAACGCGATTTAAATACATTTCAGAATTCTCTTCCTGCTATTTGAAAGCCTGAGTCAGGACATCTGCGGGCAATTTGCTTGAATCAGAATCTTAATTCCTTTTCTTAGATTTAATGATTAATATTATTATATAAATAAGTTGTAGTCCTCAATATTCAAGGGAGCTGGAAATTATGCCAGGGTGGAAAATATTGGTTCTCGTAAATAATAAAGAGGAATTTGTTTCTAACTTAAGGCCATTGCCCTTTTAAAACATAATTCCTTATGATCTACTGAAAAATTCCCAGCAGTCGCAGGTATCGCTTTCCTTTAGACCTCGCGATAGCAGCCCTCCTCATCGGATGGAGTGTAGGCACATGGGTACGCTCCGGCAAAGGCAATATTCCGGTGTTGCCAAAATGTAATAGAAGAGCAGGTGGAAGGGGTAAAACCTGGAATTTGAAACCCCTCAATCTTATGCACCACAGAATACACCGTTCGATTTTTATTTGGAGTACTGTACTATACTATTGTAATTTTATACAGAATAATTTTTGGTGTGATTAATGATGTGATTTGGTGTTATGTATCTTTCACCTTGTAACCAAATGGGTATATCCCATTAAATAACTAAATAAATGAATAAATTTGGTTAAAATAAATGGAAATTTTGTAAAACTTTGAGGCTGTGAACAACGAGTCCCCTTGATGATCAATGTGATTGTTGAAACTAAAGTATTGCGTTTTCCCGTAAGAATATACAGAGAATTTATTTCTATATGAAAGTAATGGCTAGAATGAATGATAAGATACATTAACAGGTGGTGATGTTCTGAAATTTCAACTTTGCATTTACAAACAATTTGCAGTGTTGATTCTCAGGAAGCAAGGTACAATCATCAAGGAAATGTTTCTTAATCACGACAAATTTGCCAACCTTATTTGAAAATAATGAAGCTACTAAGTGTGATTTATGTTGAAGAAACTTTTAATTCATATGAGTATACTGCGTGCAGCCTTTCGGCATGTGGCAGGGGGTGCCTGAACCATGACTCTACTTCCTAAATCCTCTAATAATGCATATAACATTAGCATTTTGTGTAAAAAATAACTTAATTCAACATCACATTTTTTAAACGGGCAGTTTTTTATATTCATGAGAGCTGAGAAAGCTGCTAGTATTGTCTTGATCAAAATTTTCTTCCTGATAGAAATCAATAGGCAGCAAAGAATAGTAAGGAAATGGGTGTAAGTGATTTTTGCAAAAAAAAAGGCATGCACCCAGAAAAATCCCAAGGAAGAATCATCTTACAAATCTTAAAGACCTAAGAAAGAGATCAAATTGAACAAGAAATGAGAGGAGATATTGAGATGCAGCAGTTCCAAATAGTTTTATTAAACATCCACTTGGAAGAAGTTATTAAAGAATGTAATTAAAGGTGAAGTATAATTGAGGGGAAAAAGTCTGAATGTATGTGATACACATAACAGTTTAGGTTGCAACCAAAGAAGAATCATCAATAATTTTAGAGGACCAAGCATACAGAATAAAGGTAAAAAAGATTAAGTGTACAGTTATTGGAGGAAAAGATCAAAGTTGAAGAAGAATGGATTTGAGTGATTATAGATAAGACTGAAGATATGAATTGTGAGATTAGAATGGCTATAGCTAAAGGTTCTAAGGAATTGGGTTCTAATTTGTAGACTAAGAATAGAACAAATGTTATGTATGGAATATTATATAGATCCAAGACAATAAAGAGAGATTGGAAGTTGAAAGAAAATAAAAGGAACTCAGCATTCAATGAGTAAGAGACACAGGAATTCTCTAAGTGCCGAATATTGTAAACTGTTGGAGGTAATTCCTCAGAAAAGGATTATCACCCACGTGGTCACAAGTTTTCAGAAGATGCATTTCAAGAGATAAGCTCCCATCATCAAAAATTTCAAAAAACACTTCGCTCATATCAGACAAATCCACTGTTGCGTAACACATACAAGAACACAATCATAGGATTAATTTAGACAACTTAAAATTAAAGAAATCGATACAGAAAAACTCAAAACTTGATGCTTGTGAAAGCATCTTCATACATCAAAACAAACGAAACCTTATGAATGCCGACGACGGTCCCATTCCAACTTCTTCATTATACTCTCTTCTGGACACTGCTTCTTAAAAGGACTTAATTACCTCATTTCCATTCCCCACCTTCTTCCAGTACCTCACACCACAAAAACCCCTCCCACGTCAAACAGTCACAAATGCCTCACTTTCCATACTTTCTTCTCATTTGACCCTGCCGATTTTGGCACTTGGAGAATTCCTGTATCTCTTAGAGATTGGAAGCTCTAGAGATATTGAAAAAGAGAAGAGACAAAGCAAGAAATACAAAGAAAAGAAGAAGATGTGGATGAGAAAGATTGTGGAGAAGAATGGTGGTGAGAAAGTAGGAAAAGACAGTAATACAAAGGCAGGTGGAGAGAAACTTTGCTGGAATAATTTTCCATAAGAGATGATAAATTACTATGCAGCAATGTAAATTAATACTGTGAGGAAAAAATTAGCATTAAATTGAAAAACAAGAAATATGCATGTGGTTGAGAAGGCAAACTGTTTGGAGTATTGTAGATAGTAGTATTAGATAGAAGGGAGTCATAAATGTACACATTTGTGCTCGTTTTCTAAGCTGGGCTTATAGGAGCAAAGTTACCTAAAAAAAGGAATAATACTTTTGAAACTTTCTTGCAAAATATGTACTTGTGGCTACATGATTATCTATTATTTACATTTAATAATTGTCAATTTAAGAAAGTGGAATTTAGCAGAGATCTCAGAATGGATAGTGTTAATTGTTAGGCAGGGGGTACAGTTGATCACCTTCTTGCAATTAAATTTTTTTATATTTTCCTGTTAGTTATTCAATCAAATAAAAAAAGAAAAATATTTATGGTTTCTTTTTTCATTGTAATTCACTTTTTTGGGCCAAATGTCCCAATTAAGCAGAATCAACTGGTTTACATATTTTTACAGTAATTCATTAAAATTTATATCAATAAATCATTAAAATTAATAATAAACTAATTGGTAGATATTTCATCAAACATAGGCAATTGTGAAACATTAGAAGAATTCCAACACTAGAATAAGAATCTCTATTTCTTTTCTTAAAGTACTTGTCTATGTTTCATAATACTATTAATCCTTTTTAAATAAGAATTCTTATTCCTTCTCAAAATAATTCTGTAAAAGAAATTAAGCAAGAGAAATGAATATGAATCATTATATAATAAATAATTGAAATTATATAAGTGAGATGACCAAAATATATAACAATAATGAAACATCTAAATTTGAGGGAATAATCCCTTCTAAGCCCAAAATATGTGAAAGATGGAAATTGAACTCACCTGGACTCCTCCCCATTGAGGAGAAATGAAAGCACTTGTGAGCACTAACAGATTCTCATACTTTGAGAAAAGATGAACAGGAGTTTCAGCACAAGGCGGTACATACACAACTAGATTCAAAGTAGGATGCTGGGACACATGAGATGCTAAAATGAATCATTCATTTACACATTTCAGTTTTGAATATAAGTTTTATAATATGCTTTCAACTTTTAAAATACTCTTAAAGGTTTACAAAAAAGCTGTTTAAGAGATAACCAAATAAATATTTCTTATCTTACAGAAACAACGTGTCAAAAGGTATTTATATTTGAAAGAGAACATATTAAAGTACTTAACTTCAAAATATCTACTGTATTTGCAATATAATTTCCAAGACACTTAATTTTAAGAGCAAAAGGAACAACATAAAAAGGCTTTCATAATTTTCTATTTGGTTATTGCATATAATATATTAACATAGTAGAGTAAAAATTCATGCAATCCCTTTACAAAGTTAAAGCAACAATTAAGACAAAGGTATCCTGATAAGTGCATTTCTCAATTGGAAAGCGACTGACAGAGCAACCATCATCACAACACTTTGGTACGCTGTTTTAAAAGAGTTGATTGGAGTAGCAAAGGATACAAAAAGAAAGAATAAAAACAACACAAGATGCCAGACTGTTGTGAAGAGGAGAAAGTAATGAGATAGGGATGGGCAAGGGGAGACAAAAGCCAGAATACAATAAAAACTTGCTTAGGGCGCTTCCTGATCCATGTTATAAGCAACAGTTAAATATTCAGAGAACAAAAAAGTCTGCCTTTGGTAGAAAGAAATGCTTCTTCTCCTCATGGAAGAAAATTTTACTCCCAATATAAAAACCGCTATTAATTGCGTGCAATCCCCTTCTATTGGAGAAGGGTTAAGGAAAACCTTCTAAAGACAGGTTGAATAGCACAATATTACTAAATAGTTCAAGGGGGTGATATTTTTTATTAGAGAACAACAGGAAGGAGTGCATCTTTAAGTTTTAAATAAGAGCTTCACATCTTAAAAGTAAAAGGGCACCCCTTTAGTTAGCTTTGTTTTCCACAATACATAGGGAGTCCTCTAACTATTGTTGAATAATACCATACGTCTTCCTGACCTATTTTTTGATGAATGGTCTACTTAAAGAATGAAACTTCCTATCTTTTTTTTTGATTTTGGTCATTTTTCTCCCTTAAATGAAGCAATATTTTTATCAAATACTACCCAATTAAATATGAGTGACGAACAGCAGTGGTGAAGGGCCATCACAGATGATGAAATTTCAAAGACTACACTCAAAAGCACATAAAAAAACTGCACTGACTTCTGGTATATTTGATATAACTTGAGAGTGCTATGAAGAAAAACTCCAGCAAGCAAATTTTTAAGCTAAAGTTCTGTCCTGAGACTTAACTGATGAGGTCTCACTTTATCTCAGAGCTAGATATAGCCCCAACAGTGAGATGGAGATTGTTCTTTTCCTTGATATCTACTCACTAAATTAATCTTAATAACAAATAAATCAAACCCTTTCTGAGAGTTGGGAGAGCAAGAGTAGAAAGAGGAGTTACAATTTTTGGTCTATTAAATGAGTTGGTTGGATGTATGTGGAAAGGGAGAAGTGGTTAGCAGAATGTTTAATTTACTAAGTCTGTTGTGAGAAAGGGACTGGAATCAAAAGAAAACCATGAAGGAGCATGTTAAAAGGGTTTGACTGTATATGGATAGGATGAAATGGAGGGAAACTGATGAGGCCAAAGATCAACTGCAGTTCATTTGGACAAAGTATTAGCAGTAGTAAGTGAAGGTACATTTAATTACAGTAGAAATCCATCATAACAAGTATAGCATATAATGAGAGTCATAACAAGTGATGTTTTGTCCTTTGCATGTCTGACGGCAAAAATGATAGAAAGCCATGTCCATTGTAACGAGTGGTCATTTCTGAAGTATTCCTATAATGAGTGCCACATTTCTATATTTGTCCTCTTAGAGGAATATCTCCAAATCATCAACTGATATGAGAGACAAAGTCTGACAAGTATATGGTAATCTGAGGTGCATTATCTCTTCAAAGAGCAGGAAAAAATAAAATGTAAAAATTATTGTTTCCCTTATTCATGCATTTGTCTCCCACAACTCGCTTACCCCTCCTCTGCTTTGGGGAGATTTGATTAGAGACTTCTCATGAGTTTCACTTGTCCCTCCGCACGTACACTTATTGGTTATGGTTTATTAATCAGCGAAATGATATTTTTGAGGCAAACATTCGTTTTTGACACATTCTGAAGCATTTTCGTAAGAATTAAAAACCCTAAGGTTCCATTCTGCCACACTCGCTGCCCTTCAAGAGGACGGACATTAAGTATTCAGCTATAACGAGTATGCTTTATAAAGAGTACTTTTCCAATTTTTGTCAGCTCTCATTATAATGGACATCTACTGTACTGTAATTTTCTGGATAAGATACATTTAAAAGAAAAATACTTTATGGACTCTAGTTGGTGATCTAAAGTGGTGCTATTAGAAGATAAGTGTTCTAAAAGATTTAACCATCATACAAAATATATAAGAGATAAAATAGGCTTTTGAAATAAAGTGACAGGATTTATGGTAGTAACAAAAACCATGACTCTTCTTCTCGTTCAGAGAAACCAATTGACAGAGTTCTTCTTATAATAATCCTCTGGAAAACTACAGGTACACTTGAAAGGAACTTAACTCAAACAGTGTCTCATAATTATGATAAGATGAAAAGTAAGTCACACTGCCTTCCACTGACTCAAGAAATTCACTGGTAAAATGCTTGTCTTTGGGTAAATTATCAAAGATGTAATCATCAACTCCAAGTCAGTGTAAGCTGGTCAAGACAGCTTCTGTGGAAAAGCAGCTCTAATTAAGGAGAGTTTTACAGTGAGAGAAATGTCTAAGAAAAATTAAAGACTAAGCTATCCAAACCCCTTAGGAAATGCAGCAGTATAGGCAACTTGGTAGTTAGCTATTCAAAACAGCAGAAAGATAGCTATTGCTGGTGCATACAAGCAAATGGATTTCTCTAAACATTGTTACTGGTAGTGAAAGTTACTTCAAAAGACTGCTACTTTTTTGCTTTGATTTTTCTAGGAAGAGTATTTTTTCAAGAAAAGGTCTACAATAAACTTTATCAAAATTCCAACACATTTAGTAGATAATGGTAGATATAATAAAATTTCATTTTGAACGGAAAATCAAAATTTTGTTCCGAAATCAATAAACTTTAAATAAGATATTGGTGAAGCTATCAATAGACTCACCTATCTTCTTTTCCAAAGGTGTTATGATGTGAGGCAAAGATTCTTCATCATGGTACGGAAAGTAATCAACATTTTTATGGCGAGCTCCCAGCGAAACAAAGTACAACACTTGTGATTTGACGTTGAAGTCTGCCAGCACTGACATTTCCTTCAGGAATGGCATCATGTAATCTGGAAAATTGTCCCTTATTACGGCTAATGCTTAGGCCATCTTGGAAAGCCAAATTTAGCATTTAGTCTCATGAGAAATGATTCACTCTTAAATTACTCTTAAATAAACATTCAAACATCAAACAAGAGAAACAATTTCCTGAGTAAACAGAAAAAAAGACTCTCCACTATATTTTTATTCAGTATCATAAGTAGCATTAGTAATAATAATTAAAAGGATGAAAAAGTGCTCTTAGTTGATCCATAATTTCACATATAGATTAAATTCCTGCATTCCCTTTTTCATTTCAAATATATATATATTTGAAATGAAAAAGGGAATGCAGGAATTTAATCTATATGTGAAATTATGGATCACATATATATATATATATATATATATATATATATATATATATACACGAGTATATACACGAGTAGTACAGGTGGATGCAAATTTCTTCCATAAGAAATGCATTGCTGAAATCTTTGATGATTTTTTTTAAATGCCTTCCTGATAAGATATTGAATCGAAACTTTGGAACAAGTAAGGATGGCACTTATCTAATATTATTTTGCTATTTTTCTCACGGAAGGGTTCTGAGTTTGACGCTAGGCGGTCTTTTGCGCGAATTTTTGCAATCTGTTTTGAGGCCGTTCTCGATGCGATAGAGCAATCAAAATCACCGTGTTTGCAGATGAGATGGTCTTCCATAGTACCAAAGTTAGAAAGGTTACCAAATGACCGTGAGTTCGACGCCAGGTGGGTCCGAAATGATTCCGTAAGAAATGCATTGGTGAAATTTTGGAAGATTTTTTTAAATGCCTTCCCGATAAGCTTCAAAGATAAAACCCGGAATGGTGACAGAGGCGTTTGAGAAGATTCTTTCATGACGTCCACTGCTTTTCTAGTGGTCCTTGGTTCGATGCTAGAGCGTCATTCCGATTCTACCATGCATTTCAATCGGGAAGAACGGAATCTCATTTTAGGACCTTCCCGATGAGATACTGAATTGAAACTTTGAAACACGTCAGAGTGGCACTTATCTATTATTCGTATGCCATTGTCTCTCACAAATGGGTCCTGTGTTCGACGCCAGGCGGTCATTTACGCTAATTTTTATAAATTGTTTTAAGACCTTTCTCTATGCACGAAACTATTCAAAATCACAGCGTTTGCGTTTGAAGTAGTTTTCTATAGAACCAGTGGAAGAAAGGTTACCTTTGACTGTGAGTTCGAAGCCAGATGGATGAAAAATTCTCCCGTAAGAAATGCATTGCGGCAATTTTTAAGAATTTTGCTGGATAAGCTTCGAAAATGTTACCCATAAGGGGAACTTATAGTAAATTTTCACCAATTAGCTTGCAGTATGCAAGCAACTTTTACTCGTATATATATATATATATATATATATATATAGATATCTTATAGATTTAATAAACCTTTTTGTTGACTGAATAACAAGACTTTATTAATTCCTTTCGTCACGCAGTCATCAGAAACAAAAATCAGTTTAAATCCCAGACCACTTGCACTCAACTCTTTCTCCCTTACAGACTTATTGCAGACCAATACATTCAACATTTTGTGTGGTGGATCAGCAATTATTTCCATTTTACCTTCCTTTCAATTTTTGCACCTCTTACTTATGCACCTCTTACTTATTCATACTTCATTTTCTTCCTTTTACTCCCTTGATCTGCCACACTCCATGATATTTCTTCCACACTGCCTATGAAGATGAACACAATTTATTCCTTTCACTAATTTACCTGTAAAACACAATATAAGCACACTTTTCAACTGCCTTACCAATGGGTAAGGTTGATTATAGCCTCATGATCCTTTTTTTCTTCATGGGAATCTCTTTTTATCTCTTTATTCCCCATGCTGTGAATATCTCTGCTGTGAAAGAGAGTTGCAATCGTTCTGCATTGATGACAAAAACTTTTCTCAGTGTTATTTGAGCATCAAAGGTTAAATATCATTTATGAGAATATTAATTATTATTGTAATCAACTTTACTAACCCTCAATGCAATGTCTTGAATCAATTCAAATGGCAGAGAAAAAAATGATACTAACAAAGATAAATATAAAGTTAGCAAATAAGCTGATGTTAGTTGTGATCACACATTTTCTCATTTCTAGAATTTAAGCAATTTTTTTCTTTAAGTCTAAGGGTATCCTTGAGGCTCATACCAAAAATTAAGTATTAATATTAAAACACATTACTTTTGTTCACTTTGTTTTTGAACTCAATTACTGTGGACTGAGTCAAAATGCGTGTCATCCCACAGAACGGGTGCAGTACATCCCACGGAATGGCATTCATTCACATAACTTTCTCACTTTTTCCATCATTTTGGCTGTTCTCCAAAATTTCAACTAAATGAGTTAAAATGTCAGTTTCTTATGCAACTTCACCATTAATAATACAAAATAAAATAGTTGAATGGCATATCTACATAAATCCACAGCAAGTTGCCCTGTGGTACGTGGTGTAAACACCAAATATTGAGCTACTTTTTTACCTGTTATAATCACATGTCGTTTGTAGAAAGAATGAGTCCTTAAAACAAATTGCTCTAGCTTCTGTTTCTTTTATTTTATGTATGTTGTCAGATTGGCCAAAGTAGCATGGGGGATCGATTACGTCCTCTGTAAATGTGCTGTCTCTAAATTTATGGAACAATCTTAATGCATCTTCTATTCCTTTCAAGGTTTCCCAAACTGAGACCATCATGCTTTTCTCATTTTCATGTATCATTGCTTAGCACTATACTTTCCCAAGTTCACAGATACCAGTTTCAACCACTGAACCCCATACACTTGTCATGTATTCAAGATGGAGCTAAGTGAAATAACATTGCTCTCTTTTCATCGCATCTACTAAAACATGCTTTATAAAGAAAAGCTATTTACTTGATTTACCACATATATTTCAGATGTGAGTGCTCCAGTCTAAGTTATTTGTGTTATTCCAAGATATTCAACTGATTCAACTATATTTATATTTACTCCATTTATTATGTTTGGGTTATTCTGATGCAACTGTTCTTATGTTAAAAGATCTCAACTATGGAGCATTTAATGACATTGAGCTCTAGTTCCCATTTGTTGCACCTTTGAATAGTGAATAAATGGTTTGATATAGAGATATTTGATCAATCTGTGACATCACAGAAGACAATTTTTTTCCTCTGAGGATAACATTAAAGATAATAGCAGCAAATATGGAAAACAATTCCCAGTTGTCAAAATAATTGCACCGCTTAAGGGTAAAGAATGCGAAAACAGCCAAAGGAATTTTATTATTTGCAAAATTTTTGAATTTGACCAAATAATAATGAAGTAAATTCATAGTGTGTGTAAAAATATATTTAGAGAGAAATGAGTAAATATGAAATACCAGAAATGGCTTTTCTCACATTCCAGTGGATGAGAATGGCCTGAGGATCAGGAATGACAAGCGATATGAGAATGTCATAAGCTGTTGCAGGAACAATTCTCCTTCGTCCCCACAAATCTCTGCCAACTCTGGTTGGTGCTTCCATTGCATCAATTGTGAGCTTCATTGAACTCTCCTGTAGAATCCAGTCTTGTAACACTGCTACTAGTCTCACGTAATCTGGAATTTAAACAAGCACTCCTCAGATGAGACCGTTGACAAAACTAGTAAACAATATATATATATATATATATATATATATATATATATATATATATATATATATATATATATATATATGGATTTAATTTATCATGAAATATGTATTCTTCAAAGCTCTGAATATTCTTTAAAATACCTATGAATTTTCATGTGATTGTTTAACACAATATTTGAGTATTTTACCATGTTTAGCAGAAATTGAAATACAACAGAAAATTTCACCAGCAGGGAATAAGTGATATTTCATCTCTTATGGTATGCAGCTCTATGGAATAGTTTGTGTAAGAGGGGCTACAAAAACTATGGATAAGGACAGCCCTTAAGCCATGAAACATCTGAGCAAACTAAGGTCGTTAGTTTGTCTTTGGATAGAGTATGCAAGTGGAGTGCCATCTCAACTATCGATCAAAGTTTTGGAGATTTTTGTTAAATTTATTGAATTATTTTTAAGTTTGTGTAATCATCATATCCAAAGAGAAAACTTGCTTCTTGCTCTATCAGTAATTCATCTAAAAATGTTTTCAATTAGGCAATTGTTCCTCTTCCATTGGCGAAACCCAAATTGGCGGCTCAACAGAAAAAATGATCACTTTAAAATCTCTCTATAACGCAATTCTCCTGATGTCCTTAAAATGAGAACAAAGAGTATCAAACATTCAGGGAATGAATAAAATAACAAACTAAAGGAAAATCTTTCTTTATCTGAAAATTTAGTTCTTTAATTCCCTTGAATCTTTGGCACTTTTATGAAATTCAATCAGCAAAATGAAGTACATATATGAAAATAAACTGTCATTTTTTCACTATCAAATTTTCACTTTATATTTCATTTTCTTGAAATTCCTCACAATAAAGAACATATTCCTTCACCTTAAATATTCATTTTGTCATCTTTCAAATAAAATTTTCCAATTATAACTGGGAATCAGCTACCCTTTACATTCAATTCACAGGATAGTAACTGAAAATGCATTTTTATTCAATCATATGTAACCTGGTTTAAGTTCCTGGTTGTTGATTTTGCACTGAAAGAGTTGATGTGGCTAGTATATTTGACGAGGTTGACTGAAAATTTATGAACAGACAAAAGGAAGTTTCTCAAAAACTCCCAAATCAATGCGCACCGTCCTGCTTTCGGAAACGCGTACAATGTAAAATACCTTGAATAATGTTCCAGTATCCAGTTTATACATTAGAGAAAGATATAGAGGAAGTTAACTTACTTGAATCACTGGCGAAATATATTGTCCGACGACTTCCAACGCTTACAGATGCCTCAGTAAGCCTCGCCATGGCTGGAACCTCAAGAAGCAAAATATGACCTCTCTCATTGGGATGAGGAAGTTCAATGCTCGTATCAAGTTCATGTAATTTGAGGCCTTCCCCAAGAACTGCTCTTTCACGACTGCTCAAAGAACGGCCATGAAAACGAAGTGAAAAGAGTCCTATTTCGCAGGATGGAATGAAGATTTAGAAAAAATTCAACATTACTTAAGAGAATTTATCGAACACAAAACAAATTCATGACGTTTCAAAACAAATATATGACCAATAAATAGGTAAAAACACTGACGGAATCCAGCAACTTCTATTTTCATTAAAATACGAATACTAAGCATTCTAGTAGTTATTCTTAAGCATAGTGATCCATCTACAAAACCAAAACACATCATTAAACTCATCCAAACTCCGAAACCGGTCAGATTCTTAACTGGTCGGTTATCAGAGCAAGATACACTTACTTGAAGATTTGAATGCCTCTTGAAGATCTCGAACTATCTTTTGGCTTCTGTATTCATTACCAGTGATAACCATTACCGTCACTTCATGAGTCAAGTGAACATCACTCAATTCCCCAATTCTGTCATAGGGCAGAGGTACACGATGTACTTTCGTAGTTTTCCACCATAACGGTATTCCTATTACTATTAGGATGAAAGCAAACCCCAATGCCGCCAGCATTCTTCCATCCTCTGAAATTTTGTACACAAATGATTTATAGGAGATAAGGTAAGCAACATTGGTTAAGTGCACTATTAACACGTTTCCAATGTACCATCTTTACGATCATCCTTTTCTGGTTTCTTTTCGGCCATATCTTCTTTTACTTTGCTATCAAACTTACATTAATAAATTAATAATAAAACTTTATCTAAAATATGGAAATTACTTCAAAATATTCACGTTTCCTTGCATCCATCCCTCTAAAACAATTTCAAAGTATCAATATGACGATTGGAATGCGATACAACGGAAACAACTATCGGGAACCACCGGCCTCCGTTATAGGAGCGAAGTTCAAAATAAGTACTACAAGAGAATTCAGACGATTATGAAAATTATGGGTATGAGTCATGCATACATATGAAATACACATTATCGACATGATAATACGGTACATAATTTGCTCTTACCATTTCTTTCCCATATGTTGCTAATTTTAAACTTTCTAATGTAATCCCTGCATTTCCTGCGCCGAAATTCGTAGAGGCAGACTGAATGTAGGGTAATTTAGATTAGGAAATGGTAAAATACACTCAGTTTTTATATTTTCCTTCAGTTAAGAAACTAAGCATTCTTTCTTGGTTAATCCTTAATCGACCAAGGAATTTTCGGGATTTCTGAAACCCCCCACAGATATACAGAATCATTTTAAAAGACGATAAATTTATAAATGAAATGCTAAAAGAACAAAAAAATTTCATTAGTATCAACGAGATTTCTTGAGCATTATATCGATTTTTCAAATAATTTTATATAATTTAACAGTGACATCACTTCAATTTTTGTTATTTTTATCCAAAAAAAACGTAAAAATTTTCAAAATTGATTTGCGTCAATCAGTAATAAAACACTGGAGAGTGGGCAAACGCTGCAGGTGTCCACACAAATCTCGACAAACACCCATTGAGAAAAAGTAATTATGATTTTTTATGTAATTCAATTAAACATTCTTAAATCACATATAAACTTTATTTTGTTCATTTTCAAAACTTGCTGATGCACAGTTTTATTACCGATATTGTAAAAAAATTATGAATGTGACTAAATAAGATCTTGCTAAACTTGTTAGCCTGATCCTAGATTACTTAAAAATTATTAAATAGTTAGTTTTTAATTATTTGGTAATTAGAGCTCATATCTATTTTATTAATGTATTTAATTTTTACCAATTGATGATATAGTTTCATCATTGCTTAATTCCTTTTTCTCTGTTATAATCTTTCATCTATTTCTAATAGTCCTATCTCATCTCATGAATTTTTTTACTTTCAATATTTTTTGATTTATTTTATGGATTTCTCATTGTAGTATTGTTATATATATCATTTCATAATGGGTGAGATGGAGGAAGAAAATATCTCAACTCAAGACTTAGCTAGCTACAATATAGAAATTTTTAGCAAATAAATTATATACCTCCTAAAGAATTAGCAGAAGCTGCCAGAGGCATAAATAGAAACTGAAGCAGTTCTATCTTGACTATAAGTTAATGAAGTATTACTTTCAATAGTTAATTAAAACACAGTAAAAGGATTGGATTTCATTTTGCAATCCTTGGTTGCAAAAAATTATAGTAATACTGATATCTATTCCTTTGTTTTTGGAAACTTTCTCTATGAATTGGAAAAGTATAGTACCTCATTATTCCTAATAAAAAATTCAATCAATGATATAATGCTCTGAAGATTGTGGACACTTTGAAATTTGCAGCTCATAAGTAATGCAAGTGCTACCACAGAAATATGCAGATATTTTTAACTATCACTTCGAATAGATATATAAGATAGAATTTACAGAATAAAATGAATTCAGTGTAAAACCATTCTATGTCTTACACTGAAGTATACCTAATATGATAATTTATACTTCTCGCAATGATAAAAATTCATATAAGTAAGGATTAACGCTAGAGCTATGCTTAGAATTAAAATTAACGCCAAAAGACACACAATTCTTTAATGTTTTATTAAAATCAATTTTTTACAGTGTGCATATTGAACAGTGAAAAGAGTACAAAATTTGATCTGGATCAAGATTTCATAAAAGAGCTGTCTTTTTCTCAGTCTTCAACTTCAGCCCAATCACTGCTTGCCCACTTTGGAAGATCAGTTTCGAAACACCAATCTGGCCCCTGTCGGAACAAATCAAATAAAATCATGGTGGCAATTTGTCAAACTCCAACAAATTCTACAGAGTAATTGATACATAATTTCAGGATGTAGTTAATAGTTTTGCCTCACAAGACAAGTCCCCATTTAAATAAATAAGCAATTTCTTTCGGTGATTGTGATTTTAATTTGCCTTAGATCTATCTAATATTAAAGTAAGGTGTGTGTATATTGCTGCAATCAATGAAAGAGAGGTTTAAACCTCTTCTGGTTGTGAAATATCATTTTGGAGTCTAAATGGCGAATATTCGGTTAAAATAAATGAAAATTTTACGAAATTTAGAGGCCATAGACAATGAGTGCCCTTGACAACCAATGTGATTGTTGAAACCTATATAAAGTATTTTCCAGTAAGAATGCAGAGGGAACTGAGATCCATATGAAAGTAATGGCTAGAATTAATGATAGGATATATTAATGGGTGGTAATACTCTGAAATTTAAACATTTGCAATTGCGATCAATTTTCAGGATCTAATTGTAGGGAACTACACGGAATGACCATTTAAGAGTTTCTCTTAATCGGCTCGTAACATTAAGAATCTACGGGTAATTCAGCTATTCTATATTGTAATTTGAGTGTGGGTTTGTTTCCACCTTAAACTTGAGACCTAGAATTAGTGAAACATGAAATTAGTGAAACAACATTTTAATGCATATTATGATAATTCATTTCCTTAGAATTAATCGAGTTTTTTATCCATAATAGTAGTCCCCGGTTGGATCTTGGGTGTGGTAAAGCATAATAAGGTAATAAGGTAAAACCAAGTGGAGTTAATTTTAAAAGTTTTAATGCTCTCTTTCTAGAGGAAAATTAAAAGAATAATCGTACAAGCTTGAGACAAGTATCATGAGAAGTATATTCAAACGAGATTATATCTTCAGTTTCATAATTTTCTGGGCTATAAGTTACACTTTGGTTAGAAATGTTTAAACTATTAATCTTACAAATCCAATTTGTAAGACAAATATCATATTGTAATAATGTAAAATGCCAGAAAATATTAAAGATGCATTAGGAATAACTTTAGAATCTTTTTAACTAAAATTCATTGAGTTTAGTTGGTCATTAATTGGATTTTTTTAAAGATGCTTGAACATTATTTTCAGAAAGTTATGGTTTAATTTATCAATTTCATAAAATACCAATTAGAATGTGTTACTGTTTGTAATTATTTTTAAAGAATCATCAAATTGAGGTTCACAATAAGGAATGAGTAGCTTTACCTCCTATATCATATACGAAAAACGTCAAAAACATACAGGTGAAACAAAATGGGATATTCAAGAGGTCTATTTTAACAGATTCATCGAGAGTGCATATTAATCTTCAAAGTTTTAAATTGAGTAAATCATTATCCAAGATGCAATTAATATGGTAGATAGAAAGTTTTATTTCCCTGTTTCAGGTGTTTCAGCTAGTCAGTTATAAATGTATTCTTCTATATCTATATATAGATATGATTCAGAGTGTGCGGGTGTTGAACATGAGAGCTAAAATTTGCAAGTCTTATCACTCAAAGTCAAAACTTCCACAGAAATTAAGTTTTTTGTAAACTTGTTTGTGTTCATTTTGGTTCTTGATATGACAATAGATGGGATAATTACTATGTTGGTGATTATGTAAACATTTTGTAACAAACAACTTCCCACAGTCCTATTTACCATCCCCTCTCTCTATACCCACCAATCCTAATTCCTCTCCCACTGCCATCTCCTCTCCTCTATGACTATATAACGTGATCTGTTTGTGGTGATTTCCCCTGGTGATGTTACTCCATAACAAAACCTAGGTAGTTTAATAAAAAAGTTTTTGTGGACTCTACCCAGTGAGATTTTCTTGCTGTGTGATCATGAAGGAGTTCCACCATATCTCACCTACATCTGTCATGTTAATTGTCCCTAGTTTGATTCCTCTCACTTTCACAAATAAGAAAACTTGTGGAGAGCCTCCAGATGGCTAATTAAGTGAAAGCAGCTTGAGTTTGATTCCCAGTGGGGGCTAAAAATTATGTCAAAGCACTTCTACCCAATACTAGTGGAAATTGTTTTTTCCTAATAATAATAAAACGTCTTTATTCAGGCGAGATTGAGACTGAATAGTCTCTTCTTACATCTAACCCTTCAGAGTATTTCATTCTTTCATTATTTATTTCCTCAGAGTATTTTATTCTTTCATAAAATTAAAAATTGTTTATCTACTAGAGGATGAAGAATCTCATTCATATTATTAAACGTAGTCTTTGACAAGAAACTGCTAAAGTTGATTATATAAGGTTTTGTAAAGATTACTTGACTTTGAATAGGTATGCCCTTGAGGTATATTGTAGCAACAAGTATATATCAACCTTTGTAATGAATGAAGAGGAACAAGGATAAAAATCTGGATCTCTCACATACAATATGATAAAAATATATGGTATAAAATGAAAAGTTATTTTAGTTGTTAATATAATTGGTAATTTCAGATCAACAATCAATTTCCCATGGATTCTAGCTAGCTTGTGATTTATTTTGTGTATTACATTTCCATTTGATTGATGATTAATTTATGAAATTCACGAGGAATTTCTTTCTGTCCAAAGTTTTTCCTCACATTGAAACAATAGATTGTTATTATTTGTTAAATAAATGAGCTGTCACTAGAGTTATATAAAGATTTTTTAAACTTTAAAATCTCAATTGCGTGACTTTTTTTACTAAGGAAAATCCTTCACCTAACAATGCTACTGTAGTTATTACTGATAGAATTGTCAATGTATCAATTGTTAAATTCCGTGAATATCTCCAAATCATCAACTGATATGAGAGACAAAGTCTGACAAGTATATGGTAATCTGAGGTGCATTATCTCTTCAAAGAGCAGGAAAAAATAAAATGTAAAAATTATTGTTTCCCTTATTCATGCATTTGTCTCCCACAACTCGCTTACCCCTCCTCTGCTTTGGGGAGATTTGATTAGAGACTTCTCATGAGTTTCACTTGTCCCTCCGCACGTACACTTATTGGTTATGGTTTATTAATCAGCGAAATGATATTTTTGAGGCAAACATTCGTTTTTGACACATTCTGAAGCATTTTCGTAAGAATTAAAAACCCTAAGGTTCCATTCTGCCACACTCGCTGCCCTTCAAGAGGACGGACATTAAGTATTCAGCTATAACGAGTATGCTTTATAAAGAGTACTTTTCCAATTTTTGTCAGCTCTCATTATAATGGACATCTACTGTACTGTAATTTTCTGGATAAGATACATTTAAAAGAAAAATACTTTATGGACTCTAGTTGGTGATCTAAAGTGGTGCTATTAGAAGATAAGTGTTCTAAAAGATTTAACCATCATACAAAATATATAAGAGATAAAATAGGCTTTTGAAATAAAGTGACAGGATTTATGGTAGTAACAAAAACCATGACTCTTCTTCTCGTTCAGAGAAACCAATTGACAGAGTTCTTCTTATAATAATCCTCTGGAAAACTACAGGTACACTTGAAAGGAACTTAACTCAAACAGTGTCTCATAATTATGATAAGATGAAAAGTAAGTCACACTGCCTTCCACTGACTCAAGAAATTCACTGGTAAAATGCTTGTCTTTGGGTAAATTATCAAAGATGTAATCATCAACTCCAAGTCAGTGTAAGCTGGTCAAGACAGCTTCTGTGGAAAAGCAGCTCTAATTAAGGAGAGTTTTACAGTGAGAGAAATGTCTAAGAAAAATTAAAGACTAAGCTATCCTATTTTGAGGCAAACATTCTTTTTCGCGCATTCTGAAGCATTTGCATAAGAATTAAAACTTATTCAAATTAAGTAAATAATTTGGGGTTCTAGCAAAAGTTGCCTTTGCATACTTCTTAACATTTCCTTTGAAAATATTTCTCTGTTTCTTAAATATTTAATGTAAGTCCCCATCTCAAATTGTAAGCAAAAGCAACATTTCAGCAAATGAGAATAAAAATTATGAAAACTAGAAACTTAATGCAACACTACCATTCTTGAGGTTTATAAAGAGTTTACTATTTTCCAATACACCTTACTTGCTTACAATGTATTTCTTCATTTAGTGTGATATATTGTTACTAGGATTTCACTATCATTAACCACAGCTTGTGCATTCTCAGTAACATCTCAGTAATTATTCCCTACATCTTCTCCATATAAAGGCCTAGCAAAAAATGTTAGACCACGATTTTGCCTACTAGGATTAAAACGAACTTTGTAATACAGGCAGCCAATGAATTTATTTGTGATTACTGGTTTAGTCTTCAGGCTGAAGATGTCTATTTGTAGATGAAACTAGTCATCACAAATTCATTGTCAGCGAATATTAAAAAGTTCATCCCTTTCACAATTAAATTAAATCTACTTACCTTGTATTTCCAAGCATGCAGATACATGACGAGGTCTTTGGGCTTAGGATCTCTATAGCTCACTTTACATTCATGGCAATTAGGATCATAACTCATCAGAGTAGGGTCAAATGTTTCCAGAGGCTTAGGAATGAAGTTAATCTCAACTTCCTCTTCTTCTTCTTCAGCTGTTTGAGTGGCCACTGTCACTCTGCCAACGTCTCTTGATGGCTCTGATATTCTACAAATCACATTCAAAGGGCTCTTTGGTTTCTCTTGCTTCACTGGGTCTTTCACTTTAATTTCATGGTTCTTTCCGTCTTCCTTCCTAACCTCCACTTCACCTTCCAAAACACCCAACCAATTTTCAGCATTGTGAATGGAAATGAGATCTCTGATCAGATGCTCATCACTCTTTCCTCCAAAATCTCCACCACGTCCTTTATTCGGACCAAATACCGTGTGATTGTAAAGGGGGTCATTCACAATTGGATAGCCTAAAATAAAAATGCATACATTATATACACACACACAAACAACCATATATACAAACATACATACACACACATATACAAACAAGAACCAAATCTTGCTCAAACTTCAATTAGGAAACATTATTGACATATTGAAAACATCAACTATTTTCTACGATATTTCTAATGAACCTAAAATTCTGCAAATATTTATTTTTGATTTTTAGATTGCTAGAGATAATTTAATCAAACATGCTTGACAAAGATAATTTGCAAATTTCTCCTGCAAGTATAAAACTAAGCTCTTCATTAATTAAAATTCAACAATTATATAGTAATACGAGTAAAAGTTGCTTGCATACTGCAAACTAATCAGTTGAATACGCTATTGCACCGAGAAAGGCCCTAATACAGTTTTCAAAAATTCATGCAAAAGACTGCCAGATGTCGAACAGGGTCGAACTCAGGACCCATTCATGAGAGACAATTGCATATTAACGTGTGATAGGTGCCATTCTGACCTGTCCCAAAGTTTCAATTCAATATCTTGTCCTAAATTATTCTCGTTTGCAATGCATGGTAGAATCAAAATGAAGCTCTGATATCGAACCAAGGACCATTAGAGAAACAATGAACTGAATGAAGAAGGTTATCAAAGGCTTCTGTTCTCATTCCATGTTTTATCTTTCCCTGTTATTGGGAAAGCATTCAAAAAATTCTTAAAAATTGCCACTATGTATCTTATAAGGGAGAATTTTGCACCTGGCATTGAACTCACAGTCATTTGGTAACATTTGTTCCTTCAGTACCATGGAAGAGTACCTAAAAATTCCAACCTTTGAGATTTTGGTTCCTCTATCTTACCAATAAGTGCCTCAAAACAATTTTCAAAAATCCCAGCAATGCATTTTTATGGGAACATTCTGATTTTAGGGACATTCCGGTATCGAACCCATGATAGCTAGTGTCGAAGTCTGAATTATTCTGGTATCTACAGGGCGGGGCCAGTAAGTCCTAAGAGTTTCACGTCAATGGCACTTGTGGAACATAGTCAGAGTTTGTGTGTGTGTGTCTTCTACAGGTGAAAGTTAACCTCTGACTGTCTCCAGCATTGTGTATTAACTCTGGTATAAAATCGGAAGAATGGTTGCATTCCAGTATATGCTTGG
The DNA here is from genome assembly GCA_036926295.1 of Pachydiplax longipennis. Taxonomy (NCBI): domain Eukaryota; kingdom Metazoa; phylum Arthropoda; class Insecta; order Odonata; family Libellulidae; genus Pachydiplax; species Pachydiplax longipennis. The sequence goes on along the minus strand of JAVFKF010000040.1, from coordinate 2,608,303 downwards.
AGAAATAGGAATTGAAGAATTTATTCAAAAAACGTCTCTTATGCTCATTTGCTCTAATTAAGGATTTTCTCTAAGTTTTCTCGTAATATACTCCATCACAGTTATTGAGTTTAATTTAATTTAAGGATGTAAACTCCCAATCTTTCCATGGGATTGTATCTGTCCTTGCCATTGCAATTTATTATGATGCATGGTTTAAGCTTAGACACTTGAAAATTGCAATCATTTGCCAAAACATGTCGTATTGATCTTTATTAACAAAATTGTAGAAAAAGTACTACTTTTATCATTTCTCATAAATAAAAATTGCCATCTTCTGGTTATGCCACAATAAAGTTTGATTACAAATTGTGCCACAGTTAACCCTTTCGAGACAGCCACGTTCTCTTAAAATCCTCTCCTAGACACGGAAGCATTTTGCGACTGAGATGTTGGCAGGTATAGAATTGAACCCTTCTGAGTCCTAAGCGGGGTTCCTTCCTCGGCAACCGCAATCGGGGGAAAACCGTCACCTTCCCATCCACGGCTAACTAAATGTTATTGCTGACGTTTTGCCAAATAGTTATTTTAGCAGTGATTGTCAATATTAATTTGGAAATTAAAATCTTGTACCTTGCCAACTATGTACAACTTTCAAACGAAATTTTACCGTAAATATTAAGCTATTTAGTGTACTAACATAGTGGCAATGATGTAGCATAAGTTTTACAGGATAATATACTAAATACCTTAATATTAATGGTAGAATTTTGTTTAAAAGTTGTAAATAGTCAGCAAGGACCAACATTTCATTATCCAAATTAATATTGACAATTACTACTACAAAAACTCTTTCGCAAAAGTGTTGCAATAAAATTTCATTCACCGCGGCACCATGCAGTAAAAAGGGTTATAAACGACCCCGGGGGCTGAGTTTCCCCTGTGTGGTGCAGAAGGAAAGGTCAGAAATCCCTCAGAAAAGGGTCAGAATGGTAAGTTTATAATACCCTAATCCTCAGAAACTGCATCCACCCGTGATTTATACCTGCATCGTCTATACACAACAGCCGCCCTTTGGCATAGGAAAATTTCTGTCATCTATAGCCGACAACAGTCTCGAAAGGGTTAATGCTGAGAAATAACTTCCTAATAAGAAATGATAAGTTTTGAAACATTCTGAGATTATTATAGGATATAAATATACCTCTCATTAATACCAAATAGCACAAAGGGCATTCAATGGATTTAAAAGAATCAACTCAAAAACAAGCATTTAAAGATATTAATATTCAATTTTTTGATTCTGTTAGGTATCCAATGCATTTCATCAAGTTAACCTTATCCTTATAAATTTCACTCAAGATATAATAAGAATAAATTTAAATTTATATAAAACTAAAGACTAAAATATAAATTTTTGCCCACTGTTTTTGAAAAGTTTAAAGGAAAACACATAAGAAATTAGAATATTTTAAAGAGAAAACTCACCTAGATATTGCAGATGGACTCTGATTTGATGCATGCGTCCAGTATGCGGTTTTGCAAGAACAACACTTGTCTTGCCATTATAAGATAGTCTTTCAAAAGTGGTATAACACTGCTTCCCATTTGGATGAACCTTACTCACTCCTATTTTAAAACTTACCACATGAATTGGCTCATGACAGTCAACCTGAGAACTTAAGATCAATTAACTGCATTACATTTCAATGTGACAGAAACTATTTATTACAGAAATATCATCTCACTATAGGGACTTTTGGATGCTACCCAGACAGGTTCAAGTCATTCAATTTCATTTGTTTGAGCAAACTATTGATTTTTTAATTAAATCTTTGTAAATAAAACCGGTGAAAGTTGTACTCCCAAATATTAACCACTGAAGTCCAAAATATAAATTATATCTATATATTATATGTGTGTATATATATATATATATATATATATATATATATATATATATATATATATATAATGATAAAATAAGGTCACTGAAATGGATGTGGGCAGGCCATGTGGCGAGAAGAAACGACAACCGTTGGACAAGAGCGGTTCAGAACTGGACACCAAGAGATGTGAAGAGACCAAGAAGAAGACCAAAGGACCGATGGAAGACATTAGGACTAAGTACTTAGGTGTGACATGGCAAAGAGAAGCTCAGAACAGAAAGAATTGGAAAGCGCTTGGGGAGGCCTACGTCCGACATCGGATTGAAAATGGCTGATGATAATATATGTATACACAAGTAAAAGTTGCTTGCATACTGCAAGCTATAAGTTGAATGCAGTATCGTACCAATGATTGCCTCAAAACAATTTTGAAACCTTCGTGCAAAAGACCGCCTGGCGTCGAACTAAGGACCTGATCGTGCGACACAATCGCATATTAATATTAGATAAGTGTCATTGTGACATGTTCCAAGGTTTCAATTCAAAATCCTATCAGGAAGTTCCTAAAATAAGATTACGATATCGCGCAAAAGACTGCCTAGCGTCGAAATCAGGACTCTTTAGTGATGGAAAATAGCAAATTCATATTAGATAAGTCCCATTCTGACTTTTTCCAAAGTTTCAATTCAATATCTTATCGGGAAGGTCCTATAATAAGATTTCGTTATTCCCGTTTGAAATGCATGGTAGAATCAGAATGACTCTCAGGCATCGAACCAAGAACCGTAAGAGGAACGACGAACAGCGTATATGAAACATATGAATTGCCTCTATGTAGATTCCATATTATATCATTCCCGGTTATCGGATAAGCATTAAAAGTATATTTCATAATAACCCGCCATGCATTTTATACCGGAGAATTTTGCGCCCACTTGGAGTCGATCTCACGGTCGTTTGGTAACATTTCTTCAGTTAGTACAATAGATAACCACGGCATCTCGAACCTCCGTGACTTCACTGTTCTATCGCTCCGAGTAAGCCTCAAAACAATTTTCGAATTTCAAGCAACTTTTACTCGTGTGTGTGTGTGTATATATATATATATAAATATATATATATAAATATATATATATAAATATATATATATATTTATATATATATATTTATATATATATATATATATATATATATATATATATATATATATATATATATATATATATACATATACATACATACATACATACATATATATATATATATATATATATATATATATATATATATATATATATATATATATATATATATATATATATATATATATATATATACATATACATATACATACATACATACATACATATATATATATATATATATATAAGGATTGATTAGTTACAGTTAAATGAAAAACTATTACCAAATTTATTGAAACGACAGACAGTTAAAGTAGCAAAAATTGGCAAAGTAAATAAGGTTATCATTAAATGTAGCCCAAGAAAAAGTAAAATCTCATTTTATGAGAATGAAGATCGAGAAGAAAACATACCATATTTGTATGATAGTAATACTGCTAATAAAAGTTATGTTTTTATTTATTGAAAAAAGAATAAAGGATAAAATAGCTAAGCTATACAGTGAATGCATGTCACCAGTGATTACAAAAAAGATTTAAATTATAGTTTTACTGCTCAAAATATCATAAACATATATGTAATTTTAAAAATGTAATATTTTCCATTATTTATTGTTGTATCAGCATAAAAGAATACTGCTGAATTATAGTATTGCTGAATCAGAGAAGCTTTCAATTACTTTATTTAATCAGCTGCCACTGACACAGTATGATGAAAGAATCATATATTACCTAGGGAATTCCCCCTCCACCCTGCACACATATTCCTTCTGCACTTGGCGATTTCTAATTTGCTGTTCCATGGTCTTTGTTCTTTCAGGACTGCGGCCAAAGAGCAGTAATCCTGATGTGAGTCTATCCAAACGATGGATTGTCCGTAAACCTCTCAAGCCATACTCTTTGGCTAATATAAAAACAACTGTGTTATGGCGGTAACGACCACATGGATGGACCTGCAAGAAATACATTTGCCGACCTTTTTACTTACTTCATCTGGAAAAATATAATACATATTCTATATAAATGGTAATATCCAATGCTTTACCATCGGAGACTATTATTCAAGGGCAATGTTTTCTTTTTTTATCAAGCATTGAAGGGATGCCTGGACCCCTAACCTGGAAGAGCAGGGTTTAATTTCAGAGTTGAGTTTCTTCCAATCCCTTATGTCTCTTCTGCCCAACCAACTAGAATCATTATAACAAGAAGATGCCAGGAAAAAATGTTATTGATCTTGGTGGACATTCCTTCTTTGTGTGACATTTTAACCCAATTGAAAATCTGAGAAAAATTTCTAGCCACACTGCCATTCATTGTCTTCTCAGAAAAATTTCAGGGGGAAATGTTTTAAAACCCAAATTCCTTCTTTCTAGTGATTCTTTGGATTCTTCCAGTTATTTTGAAGCTGGGAATTTTTTGAAAATATAACATGGATTAAAGCTTATTTTGTTTGAAATCACTTGTGACCTATATGGCTTTAAAAAATCTTTTCTCTTGAGGTTTTACTGTAATTATCAAAGGGTTAATTTATGACAGATTGTGCAAATTCCGATTAAAGTTCTGAGAGCAAAATATACTATTTGTACTGCACTGCTGAGCACTGCTGCAAAACTGAGCTTGTAAGAGTTTTCCAAGAATGAAATATTGAGTTTTTATAGTAAATATTGAAAAGAAAATTAAAAAGTAAGAGAATCTATCCCCAAAGTGAAAGATCCCAGGAGCCTCTGGATAGCCAAGTGACCTTTAACTTTCATGAAAACAGTCCTAGATTCAATTCCCTGTGTAGGCTCATATGCAAAATGACCTCAACTATCAAAGCATTTTTAAAATTACTTCAAGTCCATGACTTTTCCTTTTCAGTTTATACCATTAGTGTGAAAATCTTTGGCCAAAGCTTTATGTGGTAAATCATAGAGTAAGAATATATATTTACTCTATGGTTAAATTTAAGAAAAAAGACAATGAAAATAAGTAACTTCCCAATAATAGTAATAAAACAGTTTTATGAATTTCCCTAGTTAAGATTTAAAGCTGTTAAAATGTGAATTTGTTTTTTACAACTGCCATATTTTTGAGCTAAATTTTCTTGAAGAAAAAGATTGTATATTACTTTCAAAATTATTTACTTTTTTATGAGAAAATTATCATAGCATAACTAGAGAATTTTGCATCAAAATCTGTTGTAGCATCTTTAATTTCATGATAAATGTGCATAAAAGCTACTGAAAGGAGTCGTAAATAACCATTTTAATTGATCAAATTCAATAAGAAGAAGATAATCATCATAATATTTCATTCTACTAATCATACCACAGCTAAAGATAGCACAAAATTGATAAATATCAAATTAAAAAAGTAAGTTGGATTCAGGTGGTGGATGTCTTTAGCACAAAAATTAAGTCGTCATAAACTTGAAGAAGTAAATAATAACAGAGAAATATTTAGCCTTCTTTAATTTTCATAAACTCAATTAGAAAATTAATTTAATTAGGCCTTAAAATGACCAAACTCGATGAATGTATTTAAAAAGATTTTATCAGTAACATAAAACTAGGATTATACCTCTATTTGTAACCTGTACAAAAGGACTTCCTAACTGTTAAGTTTTCATAGTAGGCTTTGAAGTGCTTGAAAATTGGCAGGAATAGCATAGTATCCATAATGTGGAATGATAATTAATAGGAAATTTATGTAAATTAGTGTCTTGGGTTCTATATAGATATATTAGGCAGTGTAAAAAAGGATTCTAACCAACCTCCAGATATAGAGGAAGTTGAAATTAGGCATACAGTTAGAAAAAGAATAAATTCCAAACTGCAGTTTCATCCCAGATCACTTTTTTCTTCTTTAGTACACATTTAAAACTTACAAAAACCATTTTCAACATTCAGTAGTATTTTCTTTTAGAAAATTAAATTATATTTATTAACCTAAAAAATCCAGACATAAGCCATTCTTCTACAGAGAATCTTATTCTTATCAGAAAATACTGTTTTTGGCTCAAATTTTATATGGATTACAACTTCAGCAATTGCTGAAGCTGAATAAATGTTTACTTCTTGCTGATTTCATAAGATACAGCTTTTTTTATTTCAATTTTGAAATATTTCTGCAACTGTTGATCAATTATACATTAATTAATTTACATGCTTTAATTTTCATATCAAACATTACACATTGTGTACAACTCCTTTCATTCTCACTATCTTATATTCCTGCCATTTATTGCAATGTCATTCATCATGATAGTACACTTCACACTTTTCCAATATAATTCTTCTCCATATTGTTGCCATCCTTCATTATCATCTCTCAATCATCTCAAATGATTTGCTGATCGATTTTTTAAAGTTGCTACCATACTATCAATGTAACTCTGTTTTATTTTACTTCCCGATGCAATAATGCCATTTTAATGCAACGTCATCACCAAAGTATCCTTTTCCATCATTCTTCGATAATAATAATCCTCAACACATTCTTCTACCATATGCAACATTCAATATGTTCCATCACTTTCTTTCTGGTTAACCTTCAATGCCACTGTTTTCTTCCTATGAATTTCCTGTATGCTATTGCTTTCAATCTATCCTTCACTCCCATCTTCATAGCCCACTTTGCCATCAGCTTCAAAAGATCATTTAAATTTCATCAAAACTAAACTTTACTATAATCTGTATTATCATAGATCTATCCTGCTATGTTTAAGATTATTTTTAAACTTTTCTCAGTCCAAAGTATATCACTTGATATCACTGGTACTGATATCCCCTGGATTTTCAGGAATCACACACTACTGCCTGATTAATGGTGTACTAATAAAAGAAATGTACTATCTCTTATTGAAGCCTTTTTATTACCTTTGGTAATTTCTACTTCTCAATTCATTTTCTTCCATTCCACCTTTAGTTTTCCTGATAATCCCTTGATTATCTTATCTATAATCAATAAAAATCAATTTGGCTATTTTATTCCAAAAGTGTTTTTCTAACAATTATCATTTATTTTACTTGGATATTGATTAAATTTAATGTGGTCACATATGTGCATATTTTATGCTGGAATTACTATAATACTCAGCTTCTACTTCCATTTTTGAGGCACCTCTTATCACAGCTTAACTCCATTAATATTTATTTTTCATAACTATGAACTTTACTTAATATATAATATTTTGATTGGCTCAATCAATATCTCACTCCACTGGCTGATTAATTCCTATTTATTAAATTTGATGAAGAAGTAGATGAATGGAGGGGTATGAAAAATGTGGGAAACTCACAGGTATTGAAGCTGGTTTGTTTACCACCACCAAGTCCTTGTCAGCATGGACAATAGTGATGGCCTCAGCAGTTACAGGAACTTCATGCCTGAAATTGTAATCTCTGCTAAAATAGAGATTTATTGCAAATATATCAAAAGCTTGGAAATATTTCAAACAATTCTTATTTTTTTAGTGCAAATCTTTTTTGAGGCAGCTTCTCAATAGCATAATTTAAAAATGGTATTGCAACTTTAAAAAATTATTTGTTGTAATAGCAGCACTTACTAGTGAGGTAAGGGAAATATCATTCTAATCATGAAATAATGCAGGTTAAATAAATCCCAAATTGGCTCTAGAAATAACAACAATTCATACCTATGAACCGTGTTGGAGAGCAGTTCATTGTGTTTCAAGCAGTAATCAACATCAACTTTCTTACAGTTGACTGTTAATGAACCATCTCTTATAGATTTCTCCTGCAAAATATAAAGCAAAAAATTATTCAAATTTCCGTAAACGGAGAATAAACAGATGAAACTAATCTTGCAAAACACTTTTTGAACACTGAATCATTGAGGTCAATGAGAAAGAACTTATGAAAATCTAAAAATAAATAAAACAGAAATTATTTGAACAGTAAATCATTAAAATAACCTGTAAAAAAAATGGATTTAGAATCATCTACATGTACATACGTACCCTACAATCTGCCTTTTGGAATGTGGCAGGGGGTGCAAGCACTATTCCTTCTATCTCACAGCTCTTTTGTCGTTTTAACCTCACCCATTAATTTAAGGGCCATTCTACACGAGTAACTCCACGGTTCGCCCCATCAACAACCCCAAAATATTTTCTATACTACATGAGCGGATGTACGGTGGGTTATCGGCCATTCATCAAACAGCTGTGATGAATTTTGTGGAAATAAGTTGTATTGCTTATAAGCATAATACCCGAAAGGTATAATGATTCATCCTTTTCACATATTGCAATAGAATCCCAGTCATTAAACTTCCTATCTCTATCCTTCTTTATCTATCGAATTATAGTCCAATATACTTAACGTCAATCAGTAGTAAAATAATGAAACATATAATTGTTGTTTCCTTGACAATCACGCAAGACAATGGACATAAATGCCCTCTCAAATTAACTGCCAAAAAAGTCCACAAAATGACAGAAGCTCATATTAATCATCGAAAGAAGCCCAGAACGCTCATATGATCAATTTTTAACATGGAAGTAAATTGTTACTGTTGTTTTGTTTTATTATTGTTTTTGCATAAGTAATGTTCATAATTAACATCATCGTATAAATTAAGCTTTAATGTAATGAAATTAACAACAATGATACTGGGTAATACTATGAATTATAACATATGACAGCATAATAACTTTGTACAATATATAGGAAGGCGAATGAACCTCAGCATCGCAAATAAACTTCCTGGTGTCGAACATAAACAAGTCTCAAAAGTTTAGAAGAGTGAATGCAGAAGCATCGGAGTACAACCGAAGTGTAGATACCTCAAATGGCCTCAAATTAAACAATATGGTTCTATTTCAGATGCAGTTTTGGGACAGCCCAAATGCTGCAGTTCAACTTCTCCTGTAAAATGGGCCTTAAACTGGACAAAGATTTCATAAATTTGCACACTATATCTGTAGAAATTCTTTTCTCAATTAGATTTTATTATTGCAGTTCTTTTCCAAAGTGATGTGATAATCTACTTGAGATACTCTGAGGAAATGCATTCACAGAAATGCTAAAAGGACAAAAATTGTCTATACACACACACACACACATGCTCACGCAAGTAAAAATTTCTGGCTTACTACAAGAAAATTGGAGGGCATTTCCAAAAGTATCCAATTACTTTCAAAAGTCCTAGCAAAAACTTTCCCAAGTTCACTTAAGCATACATATAACGGGAAAAATTGAACCAGTCTGGTATCGAAATAAGGTCCATTACCGGAGACATCACCGCCGATTAAGTTTCAGAAAAGACCCCTGTAACTGTATGCTGAATTTCAAGTCAATATAATATGGAAAAGATTCCCAAACTTAATACAGAATTTCCCCTTTATTTGTTTCTCCTATAATTGTATGTTAAAATGTAAAAGGAACCCTAATGTTAAACCAAAGACCATCAGGGAAATCGTAAACTGCATTTATAAAACATATTCATGATTGCTGTTTATATGTTTGATTTTGGATTTCTATGTTCTCGGAAAATGCCTCCTAAAATATTTTAACTTCCCACTGTACATATCTTATGAGAGAATAAAGACCACCTGGTGTCGAACCTAATAGCTATTCATGAAATATGATTAATAATTAATATTAGATAGGAACAGCTCTGGCCGTATCCAAAGTTTCCCTTCAATATCATACTGGGAAGATCCTACAATAAGATTCCATTATCATCTGAAATGAATGGTAGAATCAAAATGACACACTGGCACCAAACGAAGGATCATTAGAGAAACAGACAGCTGCTTACATGATAATTATCAATGACTTCTGCTTACATTCCGGGTTTTACTTTCAATGTTATCAGAAAGGGATCCATAAAAATTCTTAAAGATTGCTGCAATACATTTTAAAAGGGAGAATTTCACACCCACCTGGCATCAAACCCAAGCTCAATTTTTCATTGACTGGTCAATCAATCTTCTCCCATGAGGAGATGGATCTCCATTCTTCTCGTCTTCTTGCTTTCCTTTTCATACTTCTTAATTTTAGTCCAAGTTGTCTAATCATTCCATCATTCTCTTTCTTACTGTCTATCCTTCCAGCACTGTCACAATTTGTTCCCCTGATGATCCCTTGAGTGTGTTAGCGATGAGTAATGTGACGTCACATGGAGGTATATATTTGTGACGTCAGGGATTGCTCCGCGAGGGTAAATAGTACCCTGGGGCCGGGATACCGATTACAATGTTACCACAGAAACACGTCCTGCTACCTAACGTAGAGGTCACTAACATCTGGTACCTTTGATTCATTTGGTGTGTCATAACCTTTTTCGAGCTAACAAGTGCATCTTCTGCATATTTCCACTTTAACCTCATTCAATTGGCTATATCTGCTTCTGTTATTCTCCATACTTCTTCATCGGTTATTTTGTCTGTCCAGTCCACTTACATATCAACATTCTTCCAGCAAACCATATGTCCAATGCATTTGTTCTCTTTTCCATACTGGATTATCCACAAATCTGAATAACATACTGAAGATTATCCACAAATCACACGCATACTGGCCAAACATGACATCTCAACATTTTCAGTTTTGACTTTTTATTGATCTCCATTGCTAGTGCCATCGGTTTTAATAAACAAATGGTGGAGAAGATGATATCGAAGAAAAGAAGAGAGGCAGCCTTGAATACAATCTTCTAAAGAAGACAGCAGAAGATAAAAAATGTTGCCTCATACATTTCCAAGGAAAGTATTTCCACTCATTTAGAAGCAGATTCCCCAAAAACGTGAGTTGCAGTTTCAAAACCATTGTTAAAGTAAAAGAAATGTTTGTGAAATGCTAAGACCCTCTAGATTTGATGGACCGCAGTGGTGTGTACAAACTAGATTGTTCCAACTGTGATGCTATGGCCACACCGGGTGCCGATTTGCAGAAAGGAGGAAAGAACACTTACAAGCATTTGTAAATAACAATCCAGACATTTCTCATTTTTCAAAAAATTACTAGACTACTAGGGACTGAGGACATACTAGGAATTTCCAAATTTCAGTCTGTCATTTTTGTGAAAAGGGCAACATATTTTACTATAGTGTATATATATCTATTATAATATAGCTAACTCTCCGGATATACCTATATATATATATATATATATATATATATGTATGTATGTGTATATATATATATATATATATATATATATATATATATATATATATATATATATATATATATATATATATCTATTATATATAGCTAACTCTCCGGATATACCTATATATATATATATATATATTTATAGGGGATACGAATTCTGACCATGTTCCACAAGCGCTGTCGACGTCAGATTTTTTCGACGTACTGGCCCTACACTCTAGATGCCAGAATAATGCAGACTTCGACGCTAGCTATCATTGGTTCGATGCCAGAAATTCCCAAAAATCGCAATTTTCCCATAAGAATGCATTGCGCGGATTTTTGAAAATTATTTTGAGGCACTTATCGCTAAGATAGAGGAACCAAAATTTCGGAGGTTGAAGTTGAGGTAGTCTTCTATGCTTCTCATGGAAAAAATGTAGCCAAATGACAGTGAGTTCGACGCCAGGTGGATGCAAAATTCTTCCATAAGAAATGCATTGGACGATTTTTTAAAAATGGCTTCCCGATAAGCTGGAAAGATAAAACCCGGAATGGTGACAGAGGCGTGGGACCTTCCCGATAAGATATTGAATCGAAACTTTGGAACGAGTAAGGATGGCACTTATCTAATATTATTTTGCTGTCTTCTCTCACGATCGGGTTCTTAGTTCGTCGCCAGGCGGTCTTTGGCGCGAAGTTTTAAATTTGAACTGAGGCAGTACTTGGTGTGATACTGTATTCAACGGATAGCTTGCAGTATGCAAGCAACTTTTACTCGTATATATATATAAATATCCCCTATAAATATATATATATATATATATATATATATTTATAGGGGATACGAATTCTGACCATGTTCCACAAGCGCCATCAACTTCAGATTTTTTCGACGTACTGGCCCTACACTCTAGATGCCAGAATAATGCAGACATCGACGCTAACTATCATGGGTTCGATGCCAGAAATTCTCAAAAATCGCAATTTTCCCATAAGAATGCATTGCGCGGATTTTTGAAAATTATTTTGAGGCACTTATCGTTAAGATAGAGTAACCAAAATTTCGGAGGTTGAAGTTGAGGTAGTCTTCTATGCTTCTCATGGAAAAAATGTAGCCAAATGACAGTGAGTTCGACGCCAGGTGGATGCAAAATTCTTCCATAAGAAATGCATTGCAGAAATCTTTGACGATTTTTTTAAATGCCTTCCCGATAAGCTGGAAAGATAAAACCCGGAATGGTGACAGAGGCGTGGGACCTTCCCGATAAGATATTGAATCGAAACTTTGGAACAAGTAAGGATGGCACTTATCTAATATTATTTTGCTATCTTCTCTCACGACCGGGTTCGTAGTTCGTCGCCAGGTGGTCTTTGGCGCGAAGTTTTAAATTTGAACTGAGGCAGTACTTGGTATGATACTGTATTCAACGGATAGCTTGCAGTATGCATGCAACTTTTACTCGTACACACACACACAGAATATTATACTGTGGTTTAGTAAAAAGTTATTTAAAAATGAGTCTCGTTATTTTAATTCCAAGTTTACAGATTCCCAAATGGTCATTGGTTTGACTCCAGGGCATCATTTGCATTCTACCATAACATTAAAGGGGAATTACGTTTGAGGGCCTTTCCTGTATGTACTTCAAATTCTGCAGAGGGCTCCTTTCAGAAACTTAAAATGCAAGACATTTTCCCAAATGGTTCAGGGTTTGACACCACGATGGTTAAACTATCCCATTCGTTGCTCTGATTTCATGCATTTGTATAATAGACTCATCCATTTGAAATATCAGTGATACTCACATATTCTTCAGCTGGATGAGAGCGGAATTCTTTTACAAAAACATCCAATATTTTCTGTCCTACCCATCTCCCTTTGGTGAATGTTGTGAAAGTGAAATGATATGGGTATACTTTTCTGAGCCCTATAACAACAAAGAAGCATCATTGAGTTTTTAAAAATTATTAACATAGTAATAAGGTGTACTTTCACTCAAACATATGGGTTCTCTAAAATTATTAATACTCTCAACATCCTTATCTTCAGCTATAACTAACAGAATAACTCTCAATTATTTAGTTGGTTGCCTTGCTTAGTAGTTGATAAGTGGAATCCTAAGTGAGGTTTCCAACAATTCTGGTACCTCCCTTAGTCACACCACTTTCATTCCAAAGAAATGAAAATGTTTTAAGATCAAAAAAATGTGAATGAGCCAAATTATTATACATATTATACAAAAATATATTGTCAGTCATATACAAATATATACAATTTTATCAACAATAGACAGAATTGATGCATAAAAAATTTACTTTTATTCTAACAAACTGTTTCTCTCTAATTCTATCTTATCTTTAATCTTATCTTCTGCACCAATCTTGCAACTGCATAACATTTAATTCATGAATACTTAATCCAAAAGATTTTTAGGAATAGTTAAATGAGATAAGGTCCAGTTTGGCTTAAAATGGCTATACCTCAATAATTTTTATAGATTTCATGCAATTGACCTGAAGGTTAAATTTTTGGAAGAAAACTTTTAATCTACATATCTATTGTCTGTTTCAAGATTCCAGTCAGTATGGAGGGCTTACAGGGGAAAAACTCAATGTAATTTGCCATAAGCGAAGAATTTAGCCTTGCGCCGGGTCGCCTTTACGCGGAGCTACGGATTCGGACGGGCATAATTAAGATTCGTAGTCTACATTGACTGATTCATAGTTAAGTTCTGAAGAAATTTGAATGAAAATAACTCTATCAACACAACAATGAGAATTTTATGCATTTATAGTAGAAACAACAAAGTTAAAAGCAAAAATTGAATGAATTGCCGAGTTTTCACCCGTGAACATTTTTGAAACTGCCATTACTCTCTTACTATCTAATATAAAATGCTGACTTTTTCTTCAATTGCTCACTGTATCATCTGAATGCATAAATATTACATAGGATTAATTATAGAGTAACCACATCTTAGTAAAAAATTATTTAGTTGGAACGTAACTCAAGAAAAAATTTGTAGTGCAGTCCAATTTATACGTTGCCTAAAACCTTTTGGTTTCTCACGTGAGGAAGAACTTGTCTCGAGAGAAATCGAGATAAATGTTGTAATTTTCATTTGCAGTTTGTTTCGATGCGATATCTTAAATAGAACTTGAGTTTTTGACTTTTATATCAAAGAGTGTAATCCGCTTCGCGCTTTGAATTGCTGACGCTTCAAAACCTCACAGTTTTACAGAAATTTCAACGTCACCTCACGTGAAGTAGTAGTGATAATTTAGTCTTCATGTTTTATTTTTAAGTAAATAACTCAGTAATTTATTTTTAAGTGAATAAATTTTGAGTTGATATTGTCAGTCACCTGTTTGAGTTATAGTGTATTATTAAAATATAAAAGAACTAACTAAAAAATTTACTAATCCATCAAAATCATAATTGATAGCTCCAACACTGGCTGTGAAATCTTGAAAGTATAATATCCATGTAGAATATCCTGCAAAATTTTCCACTATTTGCTAAATGACAATTTAGCTTTTCTAACAGCAGTAAGTACTTAAAATTCTCCCATAGTTTCAATACTGGATGGGTACATATTCATTGATATCAACATCTATCAATACAAACAAGGCATGTCGAAATGAAAACTGATGCAGAATATGAAGGTGTATGTATTTTTAGGTATGTTTTAATGATTGTGTATTTGTTTATAGTGATAGGAGTATTTGTTGAAATGTATTTGGGTAAGGAAAGCATCAGCATTTAGAGTTTCAATGTCATCAAAATGTTCAACAGGGCAATTAGTTAGCTCTTATTTCCAAGATACTACAAAATTATCAACTTAAAGAAACTACTTTTTGAGTTAATTTTGACTTTTAACTAATGTTTTAATTGCTGTCATACTTTAGTTCAATTAAAATGACGGAAAAATAAGAAAAATTATAGAATTTTCCAACAACCACATGCAGAAGTTTTGATATCAGAACTGAAACCGAATAGAAATGATAATAAAAGAGAAACCAAAGCTAATAAAAATCATTAAAAGTCGGATTTGTGTTTTATAATAAAAATTGCCTACAATAAACTGATTTCTTGGAAGCTTGGAAACAGAAGAAAGTCCATATTAATAGACCAATGTAATTAATGCTTTTAGTAACTTGCTCTGAGTTAAGATGAAATAAAAAATCACCATTTTCCAGGTAGTACGAAGTCTCATTATAGCGGTCATCTGTAAAACCAGGACGTTTCTCTTTCAAAGCCTTTGTTTCCAACTTTGCCTAAAAAAACCAAACAGAAAAACATACTTACAAGCAAGAGCAAAGTCATCAAAGCAAGCAAAAAGTCCTTTACCACATACTAAAACAACATTATACTCACATACAAATTACCTTAATTCTAAAACTATACAGAATCCATAGCACAAATTGTTTTAACCAAATTACAATTTTCAGTTTTGCCATTCAGAAATTTCAGTTTTGCAAATAACCATGAATAAGCAGAACTACAGAAAAACGAACAATTTATAAACATATAAGACAGGATCAATATCCAAATATAAAAGTTATATATTTATCCATGACTCTTGGAACAAAATCATTTAATTTTGAATTGGGTTAATGTTTTACATATAGAACAAAAACGATCTAAAACTAAACTTTGGGTTTCTATAATATCAATATTAAAATATATTAATAAATTGACCCACCGAAAGCCAGTTTGAAGATTCTGTAAATTTCAATAATCAGAGAACACTAGAGAAACTTTGAGAAAAAACATAAAAGACTTGCAAGTACAACCTGTTTACATTAATCTTGATTAAGATGCTTAATATGTAGTTTTCTGTTGGTCCCTAAGACCCTCTGTTACCCAATTACATGGTGCCATCCCCCTTTCACTGATCCTTTACCACACTTTATGTCTTTATGAATTTTGGGGAGACCGTATAGATTGGAGGAATGAGATTTGATTTGTTGAATCCTTGAATAATCACTGAATTCGAAATGATAGTTTTCACTTGCTGTTGAAGTTTCTTGGTAGGATCACTTGTAATCAAGGAAATTTTATTCATAAGGATGAAGTCATGGCACTTGTTCAGGTAATCATTCTTGTCAAAAATAACTAGGCAATTACCTTTATCCGCCTTAGAGATAATTAGGTCCTCCTCAGCAATTTTTCTCTTCAGTTGTTTGATGGTGTGAGCGTTACAGAGGGCTGAAGGATCTGGTGGAGGTTGATTTGATCTCCAATTATGAATCACACTTGCACATTGGTGTTTAAACATGGAATCTTCGCGGGAGAGAGCTGCTTCACAATCTACTGCAACATCAGTCGCATCTCTAGGCAATAAAGGTAGTGGTGGGGAGTATTTCAGGCCCAAATTTAGGAAATTAATTTGATCAGTGGAGAAATTGGAGTGGGGTAGATTAAGGATGCGATCATGGAACTGATGAGGAGGTTCCGTATGCACAGTAGGCGGGGAAGGAGCGAGAGAAGTATTGCCAAATTGCTTACGTTTAAGTGCTGATAGCTTCCGATTTAGTTTCTTCAGCTTATCCTCACTGATGGTCTTCGTAAGGGAACGGGTCTCGTAGTCCCAAATATCCCATTCTACTGGATGGAGAAAGTGGGTGAGTTCCGAGTGGAGGAGCTTCAGGTAGTAGGAGATGTTGTTCCGTACCACGTACCAATGTCTTAACTCCCATTTTAACCAGTGTATGGAATGGCACCCATAGACAACTTGCTGCTTTCCTTGCAATTTTGAACTCCCTCCACCCTAAAATTTCCTTCTCCCATGAGACCAATTGTAATAATATCTTAAACTTCCTTGACCTAACATTAATTCTTAAAAATAATAAGATTGATTTTAGCATCTATCGTAAACCCACTTATACAAATAGTATTATTCCTGCCTCTTCTAACCATCATTACTCCCATAAATTAGCCTCTTTCCATAGCCTCATCGATAGATTGCTTCAGATACCCCTTTCCCCCAGTAACTATTCTCACGAATTAAGTACTATTAAAGCTATAGCCAGTCCCACCACTTTAGTTGACAAATTACTTTCACAGAAACAAAAGACCCTCATTACCAGACGAATTTTTCCCCTTGCATCTGTAACTAATATAGAAAAGACTTGGCGTTTTGAGGATTCAGTCTGTTTGAACCTGAAGATGGTTATACACCGAAACCGGTAGTTCTCAAATAAAACATTATGTGGAAAAGTAAACATCAGCTTTCAAATAGTTATTTCCACCACATCACGGCCGAGACTATTGAGTATAGTTGTGTTTTGTTTCCTTTTATTGTTTTTAATAAAATACTGTGGAAAAAGTGCAAATTGTTCGTCTTCATAATGACATATTTCCACAAGACATCGCCAAAGACTGTCAAAGACTAAAAAATTGCTGAAGGAGTGGGTGTTTATGGGCAGAATGACTATAAACCATAGTAGCTTAATAAAATATTGGTGGTAAAGTGCTTTTTAGCCATATTTCTTTATAACTTACTACCGTTACTAGAGAAAACAAAATGATACAAAATAAATCACATTCACCATAAATTAAAGGAAATAAAAGAAGTGACCTTCTTAGTATCACCGGTATCAGTTTCTGATGAGCTTCTGCGTTTGCCAGGCCGCCACAGCGAGCCACCGAGGACCATCTGCAATGAGAGACATGAGCAAATGCTTTTTACAATACCCAATTTTGTTAAAATTTCTCAGAAACTATGCCTTTTCTTCATCTAATCATGGATTAATATATGGAACCTTAAATAATGATACAATTAAATCAATGTAATAACATCAACTCATGAAGCTTTAAAGTTCAACTGTAGAGATTTGTTTTAACAGGCAACCAGTTTCAGACTATTTGTTCAAACATTTGTGTGCCTGATGATGGATTCCTTTGTCTAACAAACAGGCAACTGCATTGTACTCATGCCTGATCTAAATAATATAACATAAATGCACTAATTCCTAAATGTGTTAATACTACTTCATCATAGTAATGTTGCTAGTCGAGGCAGATTGAATTTATGGGAATTTTTATTTGATCATTTCATTAAAAATCTTACATAATAATCATCACTGTGTATATGTTTAGGAGTAAAAGTTGCTTGCATACTGCAAGTTAATCGGTGAATATTTAAAAAATATTCAATTAGGAACTACTTGTGTCAACATTCCCAAGTTCACCTAAGCATTTATCAAAACGGGAAAATATAACCAGTCTGGTATCAAACCAAGTTCAATTACAGTGGACGTCGCCTCCCAATAAGTTTTGATGAAGACCTTTCTTACTGTATTCTCCATTTCGACTCCTTATAATATCAGGAAGGTAATCAAATTTTGAATTTGCCCTTTAATTGTATAGTAGAATGTAAATGGCATCGAACAAACAACCTTTAGAAAAATGGTAAACTGCTTTTGTAAAATGTATTCTTAACTACTGCTCACATGCCAGGTTACAGACTTTTATCTTCTCGACATCACATATACTAAGAAAGGTAATAACTGGTGATTATGATAATGGATTAATGGGCATGATGCTGTTGGTGGAAGTATAAATAAAGAAGTGGGGGTGACGAGGCTAGGTGTAAAACGCTTAACAAAGACTTTGATGAGATTATTATTAGTTTGCAATTCAGGATGTGGGAAAAAAGTAAATTTTGGGGAGAGTTGAATTACAGGAATGAAGGTGCAAACATCAATGATGGAATCGACAGGAACCTAAAATCGCCAAAGGACACTGCTGTTTTTGGAAATACTATGTGAGAGAATGACGAAGATATTAATGTGGTTGATAAGACAAAAGCTGCAAGGAAAGAGGGAGAACATAATCATGGACCAATGAACAGGATAAGGAGACACAAGATACTGATCTTAAGGATACTGTGTACAAAAATGACACAGGTGAGGGGTTGAGGATACTTCAGGTAAATTGCCACAGTATTTCAAATAAAATTGAAGAGATTGAAACAACGATAGAATCATGTGATTCCAATATAGTAGTTGGTACTGAATCATGTTTAAGGGACGATATTTCCTCAGGGGAAATCTTTCCAGCTGGTAACAATGTATACAGGAGAGATTGCGCTTCTCAAGGGGGTGGGGTTTTCATATGCATTAGGTAAACAATTGCTAGCACTTTGTTATGGGTCAATGACAAAGTTGAAATGCTATGTGTTAAATTACTCGAAAGAGGAAAGCAAAGATCGGATAATATTATTGGAGCATAAAGGAAACCGGGAGATGACTATACCGTTCTGGAAAACTTAAGTAAAAAATATTCTGTGAAAGTGGACAATACAATAACGGTAATTGCAGGCGACTTAAATCTACCCAAAGTAAATTGGACCTGTAGCAATAGCAAGGCACTAAAAGAGCTAGTTCACAAGGGAGGCAGATAAACGAGGCACCCAGCAGGGGAGACGTTTTCCTTTTAAATACATATGATTCATTCATTTCTTGTGAAACCTTAAAAGGCATAAGTGAAGCAGTGGGTATTGCTTTAGATGTATAGACAAATAAATACAAGCGATCCTCTAAACAAAGAATTTGGAAATATCATAAGGCAAACAAACAAGGTTAAAAGGAATTCCTTTGTTCATGTCATGTATAGATAAATACTAAAATCTAAAAACTAAATCTGGTGAAAGAATTAATTAAGCAAAAAAAGATCGCACAGGACTCTTATTTGGAAAATCTTTTGACAGGAACGGTTACAGTTACATCTTTTATAAACATATGAGGCACATAAGGAGAAAAGGTAAAAATTAAATGCATACAAAATTCCTGCGGACAATATCTGATGAATGAACCAGAGATTGCAAATGAATTCAGCGAATACTTCTCAAAGGTATTTCAGGTACACAATGTAGATATAGAAACAAAAGACAGTCATACAGAAAATGCACCTTGCCTATAGTAAGCAGAATAATATTTTTTAAATTTCAAAACTTCCTTAGTTAAAATCTAAAGGTTCAGATAACTTGGGCTCTGGAGAATTAAAGCTAGGTAGCGACCTTAAGTCCCTATTCAAAATATCATTAGCAAATAACTGCAATCTGTTACAAAGGAAAACAAGTATATTAATCTCAATATACAAGGAAGGAAATGGAACAGATGTATGTACGTTATTACACACCCATAAGCATTACTTCCGTCGTTTGTAAATTAATGGAAAAAATAACAGCGGATTATATTAGGGACTTTCCAGAAAACAAACACTGGTTTTCAAATGCTCAATTCGGGCTTAGAGAGGCTTACTAGTATGAACTGCAGTCACTAGGGCTCTGCCAAGACATTGCAGTAACACTAGACAAAGGGAAAGAATCTGAGGGAATTCTATTTGATCTCACTATAGCTTTTGACGTAGTTCCTCACCACTTACTGATGACAAAGCCACAAAACCTTGGTTTGGATCATTGGGTAGTTTCATGGATTTACGCTTTCTTAGAGAGTAGGATGCAAAAAGTAAGAAAAGGTGACAGTGGATACAAAGGTGACTTCAGGTTTACCACAAGGAGGTTCTGGGGGCCCAGTTATATTTTATTTACATAAACGTCCTTCCAAATGCAATTAAATCCCAAATAAGACTATTTGCTGATGTTTGCCTCATTTACAGAACAATAAAAGACGATGAGTAGTGCAAATTGCTACTGGACGATGTGGACGCGTTCGTGAACTGGGTGAAGGTTAATAAAATGATAGTTAATGCTACGAAAAGTAAATATATTTGCTTCCACAATAAGAGAGTGCAAAGAACACACTTGTATTACATTGATGGGTTACCCCTGAACCAAGCCAACCATTTAACTAACTTAGGCACATATCTAACTAGAAACTTAGATTGGAGTATGCAGATCAATCAAGTCATTGCTAAAGGCTTCAGAACTTTGTTATTAGAAACCTTAAAAATAGTACTAGATGAGCTAGGGAACTTACGTGTAAGACATTAGTCCGGCAGATTATAGTATACACTGCCAAAGTTTGCCACAATTCCCATAAAAATAAATTAGAAAGAGTTCAACGAAAGGCTGCCAGATTTGTTTTAGGATACTCTGAGTGAGATATATAATGAATTGGATTGGGATGAATTAAAATCTTGTAGAAGACTAAACCTAAATGGTAATGATATAATTCTACTAAGTGTAGGATTATATCAGGCTTATACAAGTATACCAAGCTGGAAGAGAGTGGCAATAAATTGACCAGTCTGAAATTCATTGATAAAAATTACCATTCTTATAAAATATACACAGAGCCGGCAAAAAAGGATTTCGGTAAATTTTCCTATGTAAACAGAACCGTCAAAGAATGGAATGAAATACCTGAAGACATTCTTATCCCATGAAATTATGTTACATTTCGACGAAGGATAGAGGGACGATTAGTAGTGACGAAAGAAGGAAGTGAAGTAGGGAATAAGTGGTTATGCAAATTATTAGTACATCATTTTCTGTGATGAATTTATGTTACCTTATTGATATTTTAGTCTTGATGATGTAATTTGGTGACTGTCATCGTGTGACAGCAAACTCTGCCACCTGGTTTATACTTACCTTCAGATTTATTCGATTAATAATAATAATAAAGAAATTCAGTTTCCCGCCGCACGACCGCCTGAAGCCGAACCTAGGACCTTTTCGTAAAATAAGATTTCATGAAACTGTTTAGAAAGGGCAACAGCGACCGAATCTATAAGTCGCCACCGACTAAATTTCGGTTAAAAAAACACCCTTCACACACCTACTGTATCTAGTGTTGATATCATATCGGGAAGGTCCTCAAATGTAAGTCCGAATTTCCTATTTGTATTTCCGGATTCTCCGTTTGAAATGTGTGGTAGAATCGAAATGACGCTCTGGCGTCGTACCAAGGCACATCAGGGAAACTATAAGCAGCGCATAGGAAAGCATATTATAAGCACTATCCACATTCTGAGTTTTACTTTTCTATTTTATCGGGAAATTATTAAAAAGAATTCTTAGAAATCACCGCAATGCATTTTAAAGGGGGGAAATTTGCATCCCATAAGAAATGGACGGCGGGAAACTAAAAGAGACGATTTTCGAGAAGATACAAGTCCGGCATAAGAAAGCAGCCGTGAATTTGTTTTACGAAAGCAGTTTACCGTTTTCTTTATGGTCCTTGGTTCGATGCTAGGGTACCATCACATTCTATCGTAAAATTAAATGGGAAATTCGGAATTGCATTGGAGGACCTTCCCGATCTAAACTCTAAATTCAGTATGCGGTAAGAGGGGCCTTTACCAAAACTTAACGGGTCCACGGTAATATACCTTCGGTTTCCCGTTTCGATAGGTGAACTTGGGAATGTTTATGCGATTAGTTCTGAGTGTAGTCGGATGTTTTAGATATATTCATCGATTAGCTTGAAATTTTTACGACGTACTGGCCCCACCCTGTAGTCACCAGAATAATTCAGGCATCGACGCTATCCATCATGGGTTCGATACCAGAAGGTCCTAAAAATCGGAATTTTCCCATAAGAATGCATTGAGCGAATTTTTGAAAATTGTTTTGAGGCCATTCTCGGTGCGATAGAGAAGTCAAAATCATGGAGTTTGCATATGATGTGGTCTTCTATAGTACCACTGGAAAGAAATGTTAGAAAATGACCGTAAATTCTACGCCAGGTGGGTGCGAAATTACCCCGCATAAAATGCAATGGGGTAATTATTGACAGTCCCGATAACGGGGAAAGATAAAACATGGAATGTATGTACAGTCACTTACAAAAAAGTAAGGATGCAAACCGCTTAACAGACGTGGAGAGTACATAAAGGTGATTCAGATATTTTATATACGCAGTTCACCGTTTCTCTAATGGTCCTTGATTAGATCGTCATTATAGAATTTCAAATGGGGATTCCATATTCTTATTTATTCATTCAATACATTTCAAATAGGGAAAATGGAATCTTATTTAAGACCTTCCCGATACAATATTGAAATGAAACTTTGGAACTATTCAGAGTGGCGATTATTTAACATTAATATGCAATTGTCTCTCACAAACGGGTTCTGAGTTCGAGTCCAAGCGGTCTTTTGCACGTAGTTTTGAAAATTTTTATGACGCCTTTCTGGGTAAAACAGACTCATTAAAAATCACACATTTCACAGATGACGTGGTCTTCTGTATTACTAGTGGAAGGAATGTTACCAAATGAGTGTTCGTTCGACGCCAGGTGGGTGAAAAGTTCTCCCCTTCATAATGTATTTCGGCGATTTTTAAGAATTACTTGGAATGCTTTCGCGATAATTTGGCAAGATAAAATTCTGAAATGTGAACAGGAAACATATATACGTTTCATATTTATTGTTCACTATTTACCTACTAACAAGGGTTCAGAGAGCTATTTACTCTTTAAAATACATTTATAAAGGAGATAACGGAATTTTATTTGAAGACATTCCCAATATGATATGAACTTAAAACTTTAGAAACAGTCGGTGTTGCCCCTACCAAATGGTTATATGAAATGTTATTTATGAGAAGGTCCTGGGTTCGGCTCCAGGTGGTCCTGAAAATCCCATGAGAAATATACGTTGGAAAAATTATATCTATTTATGAGGTTATTGGCGAGAATGTCCGTGGCATGTGAACAGCAGCCGTGGGTGTTTACCGAATCGGCGGCGACGTAATTGACCTTGGTTCGATAACAGACGGCTTACATTATCCCGTTTTGATATATATTTAGATGAGCTTGGGATGTTTTTGCAAGGAGTTCCGAGGGTAATCGGATTTTTTGGTAAATATTCACCAATTAGCTTGCAGTATGCAAGCATTATTTACTCGTAATTATATAGGTGTATCCGGAGTAGTAGCTGTATTTAATAAATATGTTTATTGATTAGATGTCAGTAAGAAGTACATGGAAGAAATTTTTTAACATTAATTTCACACAGTTCACACGAGATGAAGCTATATTATTTGTTAGATGGGCAATGGACTATTGCATATACTCGTATATGTAATCATGTTCAAGGTATCATGAGTTCGACTCTTGACGACTTGAAAATATTCTCATAAGAAATGTATGAAAGTGTCAGTTTGATCGCTTGCAGACTTTTTCTTCCTTTAAAGAGTTAAATTAGAAATAGTGCAACAGAAAGAACGAGGGAGCACATATAGAATGTATGTCAGTGTGTGATACATTTTTGAAAATTCTTCGTTATATTTATAGTTGGGATAAACGAAACGTAGTTACGACCAATCAGATTTTCCGGATATTTTGTCACTTCAGAAGCGTAGTCCTTCAGAAAGAATGTTTTGTTGTCTTCCGTTCACTGGCTGAAATCCAAGTGAGACAAATCTTCTTGGGCCGTCTCCAGCCGACATTTCAGCGAAAAATCAACAATTGTTTAAAAGAGGAATCACTACAGTGAACTTGGAAATAACGCTTCAAACTGTAAATTAAACCATTCAATGCCCATTACACTTAAGTCGTTGAAAACGTTCCGAAAGAATTCGTGAGCAAATGGATTTCGTTTAAAATGATTTGTCTCATTAACAGATACTTTCTTTGCTCACAAACACAAACTATTACTTTCATTATAAAAACCCACATCGATCTTTTTGCAGCAGTCTTTATTAGAATAAGAGTTCATATCACCGTTCATATTTTCTAGCGATCTTTATATAAAACCCCCCACTCGAATAGGGAGGGGACTCTGCACTCGGCTTTTTGGCACTCTTTCCTCAAGTGATTCAAAAGGAGTTAATAAATTCCAGAGTTTGGGATAAACATATTCGCCAGAAAAGTTTTAGGGCATCCTGGCTTTTTCGTTCCGTTCCTCATTCTAGTCTGTGTGTCCGACTAACTTTTAATCCGAAAAACATCTTGAACAAAACCACTATTTTTGTTAATTCAAAATTAAATTTCCCTAAAAACTCAATTCTTTAGTCAAAATGCAATAATTTGACCTTGTGCGTGGTAGAGGTTCAACATAAAATCATAAATACTTATTGTTGAATCCTTGTTACTACTATGTCTGATTAAAGAGATACAATACTTCTCTTTGAAATCATTGTTGTACAGAAATATTTTTTAACACTTCATCGGAGGTCTTGATATTTTCCGCCGATCTGTCAAAAATCAAAATAAAAAGAACCGAACGACTTCGCTTTTAAAAAGTTTCACGACCAAAATATTTCCAAGCAAAAATGATTCCTTATCAATGAAATATCTCGAATCTTTTAAATCAAACATAGAAGAAGTAATATTTCAAAAATAGCTATTCATAATGTTATATTTATTTCTTTCTAGTGTGACCTACCTACAACTTTCGACTAAAGAACTGAGTAGTAAATTAGTAAATTTCGAATTTCCGAAAATTGTAGTTCTCTTCTATCGGAAAATCCCATCATCCTGTCACATTATTTGGCAGTAGACATCGGTGAATGAAATCAAAGCTTTTCTAACGCTAACATTCAGAGAAGTGAATGGAGAAAGACAACTTCTATTGTATTTGCAGAAAAAGATAACCGAATGAATGAAACTGAATTTACATTTTTATAAAGCAATTGCGATGAAAATAAGGTGAAATAAAGAAAGTGGATGCGCAAAGATTAAGAAGGAAAGAGAAGCTGTGGATGGCCTTAAAAAAACTAAATAAAAGTGAAAGATGGAAATTGCATTGTACAAAATGATGATAAAATTTTATTAACTCCTTATGGCCATGATGACTTGAAGTATTTGAATAAGAACAAACAAATGATAAAAATACCACTATAAAATTGAAATACAGTTTTAAAAAATTAAATAAAATTATATAATATTAAAATTACTATTTAATTAAAAAACATAAAACAAAGCACAGTATAAGTGACCATAATAAATATGTGTTAAGAAGGCCGTTAAATATAACAATTCTCACTTACGAATTCGCTATAAAAGAAGTTTATCAAACACATTTGCTAGCGTGTTTTGGAGGAGGTCCTTTTAATGAGAGCTGAAGGAAAAGAAGAAGTTTTTTACAGATGAGGATATAGCGTGTTTATGGAGCATGAACTCAATGGTATAAACCGACTGCAAAAGCAGGAGAACATATTTTTTCTTTTAAGATTGGTAGAATTCGTGTCGTCTCATCAGATATTTTTTATCAATCCGGTTACTATTAGATGTGCGTGCTCTTATCTTGATAGCTCAAGGAGATTAATCTAGCAAGATGTATTTGAGAAGTATTACAATTCCCTCTAAAGGCTCTGAAAATGTATTTTCAAATGCTCGACGAAAATCATCACGCCTTATCGTATGTATTTTGCTATTCCCAGCATCGATTTAAGGCAATGTCTTCCTTCCACGGCAATTTTATTACAAATGATGTTTGAACATTTTGCGAGAGAATTTGATTGTGAATCGAGCAATTTTCTCCTCCGAAAGAGAACAAACGCTATATCCGAAGCAAAATTCCTATATTATTAGGAGAAAAGGCGAATCTGGGAGCGGAATGCTGTGCTTCTATTCTTTCCGCAGAAAAACTCGAATTTTTCTTTTTTGGGTCTCGGAAGATCAGCCTCTTTTCGACGCAGAAGATTCTCAACGAAGCAATACCACGAATGCTTTGATTCATGCCAAAAATAGAGCAAATTATTCAGAAATTACGAAAAAAAACATGGATCTTGATTTCATTAGTTTATTACGACACTTAATACGATAAATATTACACTGCTCAACTAATTTCCTATAGTTAAATTATCATTTCAAAAAAGTATGGTTGGGTATTATACAATCACTATTTCAATGACACTATTATGATGCACTTAATTCTACATTATTAATGTTAGATTTAACTAAAGGAAAATTAACAACCTACGTTAGTTAAATATTTCGTATTCATTCTTCTCTTGTCTTCTTTTTTCCATTTCGTACTTTGATATTGTGTGTTTGTAGTGTTGTTTCTATGTGATGATTGTCAATTATACACACATATGTACAGTACAGAATGTAGTAATAAATTATATCTATTATTAAATTATTGTACTCTGGACATTGGGTAGTTTATCTAAGTATCAATGCTTTGCATTTTGTATGCAATGGACACGGCGGAAATCCATAGTAATAAAAATTCATTTAAGTTTCCAATTATACTAACGAATTCCTTTTTCCTTTCAGTAATTCTTTTGCGTCACATTCTCATTTTCTTCATTACACTTCGAAATCGTCAAAGATGATGGAATATTAATAACCGGAGAGTAAATATTGCATTTGATGGGGGAAGAAATAGCAATTAAGTTGGGAAATATTTTCGAGCGTGGTCCCCAGATCACTATTCTAAAACAGCTCCGAGCATTCCCCTTCTTAATGCGTGCTATTCAGCACGTACGCTAGCCAACCTGTTGATAGTGGGATAGAGAGATTTTCTTCATTTCGGAGAGAAATATGCATTCCTTAGCAATCGGATGTCTAATATTTTATTGTCTCCTCTTCTCGATGTCACCATAATTGCGATTCATGTAATTATCAATTGGTGTTTAACACACTCTCTTAAATATCTATTAAAAATGTAAGATGGCATCAAATAATGACTTCCAATATATTGAATTGCCAAGATGCATAGGAAATTATCAGAAACACTATGAGAAGGCGTACATTCCGTTATAAAATAATGTTACCTTTAGCGAGTCTCATCTTCCATTTAAAATCAAGTGAATAAGTAGCAATTAAATTTGAATTCAAATCAAAAGGGGAAAAAGATTAATTTGGTTCTAAAATCAACCTGAGTGCAGCTTAGGATCCACAGCAATTTAACACCCACAAAGGAGGAGGGTAGGAAAAACCTACTCAAAAGGGTTAAATAAAATAAATCGAACATAAAATCCTTACCATAATCTGTAAATAAGAAATACACTGCAAAATAATAAGCACATAGATTATACACACTACCGAACTAACCACTAATATATCAGATACAACAAAAATAGAATGATAAATGTAATTTAAATTACTTCAATTATTTGCAGACACTCATGTTAACTAGAGTAAGATAAGGATAAGCATCATTTGATTAAAAGTAATTACTTCCAGGTGCAGATTTCAAACACTTGCTCCCTTTTTTGGAGAGCACCGATTAGAAAACACGCGACGCAGGCCTTTTATATTTACATTAATACCCCCGCCGTGTAGCGTATGGCAGGGGCTATCTCATTTATCAGGAAAAAGGGACCGTTCTCGCTATAATCTCTTTCACGTCTCGAAAATTGCGTTCACGACGTAGCGTATTTCATCACGTAAATCACTGCTCAAAAATTTATCGAATAACTTATGACTTCTATCGTCAAGAGATTCGAACCTATGGCCTCTCATAACGAAAAGAGCCGCTTTAACGTCGGCAACCTTTTATATTTGCTTGGTATAATATATGGGATTTTGCTATGGATAAATTGTTTTTTTCCTCAAATCATTTTTACCTTTATGAAAAATTATATATTTAGCAATATTTTTAGATAAAATTTTCGTGTTACGTATTAAAAGCATAATATTTATATTTTAATTTACCAAAGTAGTTAATGCATACAAAATTGTGTCTCCCCTCTAAACAGCGTCTCATTAACAGACGACATTTCTGGTCCGCTATTTGACTGAATTAGAATTATAATAAGTATTCAATTTTCAACTTAATATGTTCTAACGCGCTAATGTTAACGTAACAAAATTCCACTTTTCGTTATCTAATCATGGCATTAGAAAGTATTTACATTAATTGATGAATCGTAGCAATTTTATTTAATTCTAACAATAAATTTGGTGCTGCTGCTCGCTAAATACCATCAATTATATTTCCAATAATATTTGTGTGAGACTAAATATTCTCTATTGATCACATTTGAGAGAAAGATGCACTGAAGGAAGCTCATTAGTAAATTTAAAAAGCTGAATAAACGCTTAAAATAGTTCATAAAAGAGAAACATCTGCAAGATGTGCATGGATGTGAAAACCCAGCACAACATAATGATATATAAATAATAAATTTTACAGAAAAAGGCAGGTAGAGATATCTGAAAGTATGAATAAATAAAAACAAAGAAACAAAAGTTATAAAAAAAGAAAATTCACTTTGTGCATTTAAAACCATTAATGACTACAAGATATGTCAGAAATGAAAAGTAGCAATAAAATCTGAACTGAATACAAACGAGTTAAAAATATCACTTTTAGTGTCGAACTTTTTCAGTGATCATTTATATAATTAATAATTAAATGATATGTCTATATATACGGAAATGCGATATTAAATATATGAAGATAAACACAGTATCACCTACATAGGTGAACGGCTCGACAATGAGAATATAAAAGAATATAATGTATTGAGACTGATTGATCGGCACAGGCTGTCGTTCAGGCGGAACCATAAATATATTAACTTTTGCCGCGAAATTCTTTTCTACATCGCGATCGAGAGTAAGAAAGGAGATAAATGAATCGGAAAAGTGACGATTTTCTTATTTTATCTTTATCACGCTGTTATGAGCAAGGCCTTCCATCATTCGACAAAAAATTAACACAGAAATATCTTCATACTTTACTTTCTTTATCTGTAAACTTCAAATTATATATTATTTCGTTTGAACGTTTCCTATAAAATATTTGAATCGAAATTTCCGAATTATGCATGCCAACTCAGTTTCGTACCGCAAGAGATAACTCCTTGAATGCTGTGTACGAAATGTAAAGTCAGATATAAATACATTTTTGGCGAAGTAATGAGGACTTTATCTTGATAACAAAAGGATTTATGAATTTTTCCGTTTGTTGATTTTTTCTGCGCGCCAAAATTTCGCAGCACTGCTCCAAGATGCCTTCATTCTGTGATAAGTGTGAATTATTATCATGGAACTGTAAGAGTGAATTTTTATCATAGAAATTCGAAAATAAATTACCTATATTTTTAGGTTTTAAAAATGCTCACACTTTCAATCAAGCCAACCTTACCGGCGATGTTGCAGCCCAGAAACAACTTTTGTTTACCTATTAAATCTCCAACTCTCGTAATTTTCGCGAAATACGGCGAACATGAATTATTTCGAAGGGTCATAATTTATGATCTGAGTAAGAGATCTGGTTCTTTCGGTTATTGATATGGATTGAAATTATCATATCATATGAAAACATCAAAGCTTTGAATATTCTTTAAAATTTCTAAAAAATTTCAATTAATTGTTTAACACAGCAGAAAATTTCGCGTGCTTGAAAGATGTAACAATTCATCTCATATGGTACGCAGCTTCATAGGATAGTTTTCTTGGGAATTGAGGGTTTACAGTTCGCATTTAGTTTGTCTTCGGATTCTCGGAGTGTAGAAGTGGAGCGGCGTCGTAAGTTACCGAACAGTGTTGTGGAGATTTTCCCCAAGTGGTTTATTTTTAACTTTGTGCGATCATCGTGTCCGGAAGGAAAAGAAGGCTAACAGAGGCAAGCTGTGAAGCAAACAGGTTTCTTTTTTACATCTTGCAACAAGTCTCTCGGTGCTATCGAATTCTGCGAAGAAGCCGCAAAAGGAAGTCAGAAAATTACTGGAGAAGGAAAGAAGGATGCTGAGACGCGTAAATTGCTCGACTAGAAAGCTAAATAGTTTACACAGCTTGGCGTTTTGCCCTTTTTTAATTTAATGAGATATTTATTTCCAAGCGAAAATTAATAACATTGTGTAAATATGATCAGTATGATTGCGTTGCAAGGAAATACTAATAAAATTGTTCTTGTCGCCGTTGTAAATGAGAACATTCAAGATAATTCATTCTTCCTGTAAAGCAGTTCTCTATTAAAATATTTTCTGATTTGTCAAATTTTACGTGAAAATATTCCCATCATTTGGGAAAATAATTTTCCTTCTAGAAAGTTACGGCAAACTGCAAAACTGCCAATAATCCATTTTTATTCTATGAAATACCTAGTTTCGAGAAATTCACATGGCATTTATAAAATTGATAATTAGCAAACCGAAAATATCGCGTATAAACACCGTCTTTTTCTTAAGGATTACTTTAGGAAATTTTTAACGAGCTTTCTCTTAACGTATCAGGAAGCCAATTCAAATTAGGCGCGTGAATCGCGAGTCGGAGGGTAAGTTTGGCAACAGCGTCCGCCGTAAGGACAATACTGTCAACCAAATGTGGAATGCTACTTAAGGATCTTGCTGGTTAACTGTCGTAGCGTTTGTAATAAATTCAAAGAATTAGGTACATTAGTAGACTCGTGTAATGCAGATATAGTAATTGGAACAGAGTCATTTGTTTAATGATGACATTAGTTCAGCTGAAAATTTTCCAGAAGGGTTCAAGGTGTATAAGAGAGATAGGGTGGGTGAAGGTGTGTTTATTTTCATCTCGAAACAGTTTCGAGTTTTCTCATTTTGAGAGATAACGAATCTGAAATATTGTGCACTGAGGTTGAGGACAGAGTAACAAAGAGAAAAGGTAGTGAGAGCACCCTGTCAAGGGGTTAGAAGAAATGACAGTCTGCGATAAGGACGTTAGTAAATTGCACCCAATTGCAGGAGATCTGAATTTACCACAGGTTAGTGAGGGAAGGTGGGTTCACATAGATAGTAAAAAATCTCACTAGAAGGAATAGTACATTGGATAATTTCTTTTTTAATCACCAGAGCACTTCAAAGCTTGCGAGGTTTTACCAGGAACTGGCGACCATGAGATAGTATATTTAGAGCTCTATTGGAATGTCAGTACAGAAACTGAAAATAATGCTCAGTTTTCATCGACCTGATGTTGATGCTTTATGCCCTTAAGAAGAGTTTGAGGGATGGGCCAGTAAGGGATCAAATATAGAAGAGGTATGGGTAAGCTTTATGCAGATTCTAAATAAAGGAATAGAGAGAGGTTGAGTAACAATAAAGAAATCAACACAGAATTCGAGTGTTATAAAGCAGAGATTAGGAGGTTGAAAAGGAAATCGAGGGACTTGCAGAAAATGTGAAAAATCAGCGAACAAATAGAAATCAAATTCAAGGAGGTAGTGAAATTGTTAAATAGTTAAAAGAAAGAGGCTGAGAATAAATTTATAGAAAATGTAATGATCAATAACGTATAAGTATGTCATACAAGAGGAGGACTTGAAATGGGAGCAATAGAGGGCGTGGGTGGAGAGATGCCAAAATTTGGATGGAACACAAGATTCGGAGGAAAGAAATATCTATTCCTAGCATCGAAAATTTAAGCAGAAAAGTTATATATATATTTTATTTATTAATATAATTATTTTACTTCACACAAATACTGCTGCCTTTTATTAAGGAAGTTGCTTTATGGAATTGGCTTTCACTTGAGATAATGGCGTTTCTTTGGCATCCCCTAAAGCAAATTTCAGCGCACGGCTATGATTTCATGGAAATATCGTAACTGAATGTAGTGAAATTGCAGATGAATTATCTTGCAAGCACTCACAAAGCACCGGATACAACAGCTTATTTGAATTCCATCGACTCCAAATAAATTCACACGTACCCTTTATGATTTTGAAAAGAGGTAATAAGTTAAAACATAATGAATCACAAGGTCCAGACTGAATATGAAATCAAGCCTTAAAGCTAGGAAGTCGAGAGATTAATCCGTATTTAAGACGAATATTCAACATCAATAAGGGTCAGAAACCCAAGGATGAATAGGCTTGAGAAACCGGGATCCCCAATAGCTGTGATCATTCGCCATTTCTCATGCTATTCGGAGGACTTTGTGTGCAAGTTCGTTCGCTGTCCATCGCTTCCGGTTTTATTTGTAATATAGTGCAGCTGATGACATATTGTAGTTATTGGGTAGGATTTTGTTCTTTTTGATGTTCTGTAATTTAGATTTTTGTAATATTGTTTGTGTTTTGTAACCATAAATTGATGTCGTCCTTAACTACGGCAATGTTGTGCATAATGATATAATTCAACATAGAATTAGGCGCGCTGAAGCGAAAGAGCACACTCAAGCAAATTTGGAACCTCAGTAAGTGCGCTCTTGAAAGAAGAAGAGAATCCAAATGAACCATAAAAACTCAATTCGAATTGACAATCGAAATTGCAATGAATAGTAGAAACAAAGATAACATAAAATCCCTAAATAATTATCCCTATAATTATTCGTGATAGCATTATATTTGAAAGCAAAGATTCAGGATTTTTATTTAAAAAGAAATAATTTTAGTTTAAATACAATATTTGGAAACATTTTGGCTCTTAAATCAAATATAGTCGGACTTAGCTTTTTTGATAATGTTACTACAGGCGGAAAATATTAAAACCGTAAAAAAGTTTTTATCCTTTAAAAATTATTTCTAAACGTGTATTTTGGTGAGCGGAGCTTTTCTCCCTGAACACACTATACAAATGACTGGCCATTTGAAGGTGAAAGTGTTCCTGCTAAAACCAATAGAAAATGTACGTATCTACCATTTGGTCAAATCATATTTGACTCATCGAGTCTCGTCCTGGATTTCTAGATATCGGCGTTGTATTGTTTGGAGTTTATGGCTTATTGAGTTACATTTGTTAATAGTTTTTATCATCGGACAGTGGTATTTATTCTCGGATTTAAATTGATCGAAACAGTTTTCGAAAGTAATTTATAATCTCCATAAACGAACACCTCGTACGCAAGGGGCTCGTTTTTAAATTCATCGATGGATCCATCAAACTGTTTATTTTCTATTCACCGATAGATGCTTTCCACCGATGTCCATCGTGATTAATACCCGTTCCGATGACAGTGGCGGGTCATTCAAATGTTAATACACGCATCCTCATAAAAAGGAAGTAAATGGCAATTAACAATGGGGAATATAACGTATTTATAATGCAACGAACACAAAAGATGGGATGATTAACGTTTTAACAGATTTTAAAGATTTATGTAGATGTAACTAGTTGTATGAACTACAACAGCAGCCATCTTGTCAAGCAGCAGACAAACCAACGGACTGTTCTTAAATTCATCAAGATAATCGATAATCCATGGAAGTAATCAGACAAACATCGATGTAATCCATCAGTTCGATGAATTTAAAAACGTGATCAACCATAACAGTGTAATAAACCGACCGTCTTTTGGGAGTCAACCACAGAAACATGAACATTGCCAAATATGAACTTTTGTTTCACGTTAGTATCGTGTGGTATGTTTCAACAACGTTGCATCGTATCACTTCCCGGTCGTTTTAATTTAAGAACGACCTCATAAAAAAATCGATTTGGGGTATCATGATTAGATTTTGGAGTAGACATAGAATAAAATTTAGATTTTAATTATGAGTCATGCGGTTACCTAATACCGATAAAAATAATCAGGTAGCTCAATTCAAATTAATTTTGGTGATAACTCCGTCTGTTGCAGATTATCTATATGAATCCAGGTAAAAATGTCACACGTAAAAATGCCACACTGAAAATGCCACTGGACAAATGAAACACTTTGTATGAAATTTCACCACTTTAATACACCACCACAAAGGACCGGTTTCGACTATTAATAGTCATCATCAGGTGAGGAAAGCAGAAAGACACAACAGGAGACCTTGCTTATTAAAGGTGTGGAATTTGATACAAAGTGTTTCATTTGTCCAGTAATAGAATTCCGTAAAGTAACGGTATTACTATTGATTTTGAAAATGTAACTATCTAAAAATGTACTACGTCTACTTAAGAAAAAAGTTGGCAGAGAAATAATCCCTTTTGTCGAGGTTAACATAATCGTTTCTGCAAGATATTTTAACAATTTTTCACGAAGCCTCAGGTTTATTTTTTGCTAACTATGTGTTGACTTAAAATTCGAAAGTAGTGTAGCGTTACACTATACACTCAAAAAATATATTTCTCCATCAATTTTGGCATTTATCACACCAGGGGCGTAGTCAGAATTTGATTAACAGGAGAGTTTACACAGTCGGCAGCGATTTAAGTGGTAAGACTCTGTAATTTGATAGATATCGAGTCAAGATTGATGGATCACCCCCAAAGTTGGGTTTTATGAGGGATAGTTTTCACGGAAATTGAACTTAAAGTTTACGAAAAATTGTCAGCTACGCTATAATGCTAAGCGTAGCGCTCTTTGCTAGAGGAACATCTGGCGTAGTGGTATGGTAGCCGTTTCCGAAATCGTTTTTGTCGAGTTCGAGCCCATCTGCCGAAAAAATTTTTTTCTTTCACGTAGTCTTTCGTAATCTTAATATATATTTTTTCTTCTTTTGGTGAATTTTGAACTTATTTTCCAAAAGCTAGAGAATTTTTTATCGCTGTGATTTTCTTCAAATTAAGTGCAATTACTTCTGTCCGCATTTATTAGCATACTTCTGAATTCCTGTAATCCGAAAATTACAATACTAGAAAGGTAACGCAGAGGACTATTTCAAACCTCTCCTACATCCAGCTGCTCGCTCCAACGGCAACTTTTATTGCACTACCCGACTTACATTTACCAATTCTGAACTCTGAACACAATATCTAAACTTTATTCTTTGTTTTTATTTTTATTTATTTATCAATTATTATCGATCATTCAAACAAATAATTCATGGCGATGGAAATATTATTGTTTTCAAGGTTAAGTAGATTTATAACATCCGAAGGAATGGGAGCTCAATAGAAATGAATAAATAAAGGGTGAAGTTTAATTTTAGAATTTACCATTTAAATCGCTGCCCTCGGCGTAAACTCTCCTGTAAGTCCCAAGCCAAGTAGTGAATTCAGGGGCAGCAAAGCTTTCGCTCAACACATGGATTTAGAATCGCATATTTTATGAGTTATCAGTGGAATGTGCAACTGTATTTGTGTAAGCATTTATATAATTATTTTCACTTTCAAATGCTTCGATGAATGAGCATTTCGTAAACGCTGCAGTTATTGTTTGTCATGTTATGTGATTTTATAAAGATTACGAAGAGAGAAGGAAACTGTGAATTAAAAGAAAATTGTTTTACTACACGGCTGCAATCCAAGATTTGGGAAATAGAATTATTCTACAGAATTTGCAAAATCAGGGTTTCGGAGATCTGGTTTTCCCGTGATAAAGTATAATTATTTTGTCTACAATTATCCGTCGTAGAACCCGTAATTTATGCCCACCGGCAACCACACTCGGGTCGGGAATATGACGGAAGCATTCTGGTACTAAATATTTACAGATTACCATGAAACCTGAAATTCTATAAAGAAAAGTTACCATAATTAAATCCAGTGCGAAAAATTAGAAGACAGAATATTTCATGTGTATGCTATGTAAGTTAACAAGCAGAAATAAAACCGTTCCAAACCGTGAATAAAACTTTTCTATACACATAATAACCCTGTTTCTTCCTCAAGGAAACCCGATTCCTCTTAGGAAGGGGAAAATTGAACTCAGTTTAGCAATTGACATATTTTGACGGAAAGTGGCTTCTATTTTAAGGAAATTTACCGTAATGCAAATGAATTATAATCGAAATTTGTGTTTAACATGTAGAATCATTTCGAAAGCTGCTTTTACTTAATTTGTGGGGGATGAATAAATAAACGGTATTTGGGCTTTTGTCCCGCGATATACTGCAGACTCACTTGTTTTGGACTCATAGTCGCTCTTTTGAGATATTTTGGACGATAGTTAATCTACTGGGCACAGCTTCATCAGACAACATCTATTATTTTGGTCAACTGCTCCTAATCTGCAATATTTTTCTCAGATATCTAAAAAAAAAATTTTAATTATTAAGCGTTACGAACTCCGACTTTTACGAATTTAGTACTGTTTTGAAACGATTGGAGAAATTTCATCTTGTAATAAACTAGAAAAAAATTATACATGGTGAATATAGCCAGAAGGTTCAACGAAGTAAAGGCGGAAGTAATTCATTATGTTTTCAACTGGAAAAGATTCTAGTTTTACAATGGGATGAAACTAGAGGTGGGCCGCGCCGCCGATAATACAAGGTACGCCGCCGAAGAAAATACTAAACTGCCGCTGGAAATTTTATTCGCGGCGGCGCGGATTTAAAAACAGTCCCACCGTCGAAAATGTGCTGACAAGTGGTTTGAAGAGATACGCTTTGAAATGATAGAGCTCATCTTGGGCTTTCCATCTTTAGACGTGATATCGGTGTTACGATTAGGATTAATTTTCGCGAACACACCCCTCTCACTGCCAGTTCGTGTGTACGCGCAGCTTCGGTTGTGACTTC
The DNA here is from genome assembly GCA_036926295.1 of Pachydiplax longipennis. NCBI lineage: Eukaryota > Metazoa > Arthropoda > Insecta > Odonata > Libellulidae > Pachydiplax > Pachydiplax longipennis. Next base: position 2,571,009 of record JAVFKF010000040.1, on the reverse strand, counting down.
GGCATGACTTTAAAAGTGCCTGTAGACGATGTAAAGGAACACATTAAGTACATGGTTGAACCGTTGTGCAGCTCACGTAAAACGAGCTTCGCTAGAGTTGACTTGCAATCACAAGTGTGTCAATATGCCTCACCGTGAGGCTGTTAAAATGCGGTTCATTTTCTTTTTTAGAAGCAGAATGTCATCGGTCCTGACGAACCTTCACGCTCTACAATGGCTCTACGTTCTTGTGTATCCCTGCCACCAGCACTCCTATTGATAGGAGTTTTAGTATCTGTGAGCTCACTCTCCATGCTAAGAAAAGCAGAATAGTGCCACAGCGTTTAAATAAAATGGAATTCATCCACGTAAACTATGCCTTGTGCAAACATTTTGTTCACAGAGTGTAACCTGTTGCTGTCTTTATTAATATACGAGTAAAAGTTGCTTGCATACAGCAAGCTATCAGTTGAATGCGATATCGTACCAAGTAATGCCTCAAAACAATGTTCAAAACTTCGCGCAAAAGACCGCCTATCGTCGAACTCAGGACCCTTTCGTGAGAGAAAATAGCAAATTAATATTTGATAAGTGCCATTCTGACTGGTTCCAAAGTTTCGATTCAATATCTTATCGGTAAGGTCCTAAAATAAGATTCCGTTATCCCCGTTTGAAATGCATGGTGGAAACGGAATGACACTCTTGCATCGAACCAAGGACCACTGGAGAAACGGTGAACCTCATGAAAGAAGGATCTCAAACGCTTCTGTCACCATTCTGGGTTTTATATTTCCAGCTTATCGGGAAGACATTGAAAAAAAAATTTCAAAAATTGCAGCCATGCATTTCTTATGGAAGAATTTCGCACCCACCTGGCGTCGAACTCACGGTCATTTGGCAACATTTTTTCCATAAGAACCATAGAAGTCTACCTCAACTTCAACCTCCGAGATTTTGGTTCCTTGTAATTACCGATAAGTGCTTCAAAATAATTTTCAAATGCATTCTTATGGGAAAATTGCGATTTTTGGGACATCCTGGTATCGAACCCATGATAGCTAGCGTCGATGTCGCGCTGCGCCGCCGATTGAACATTCGGCGTTCCGCCGGCGGCTTCATTTTCCCCCTACGCCGCTGCTGACCAAAATCAAGACGGCGCCCATGTCTAATGTATACCCATTGTGATCTCCCGAAGTGTTGAATTCTCATCCCCTGGTTCAACTATTATTGGTACAACTCTTTGTTAAGAAAGAAAATCACTCCCAACCAATTACCTTGACAAAAAATAAATAAGTTTAAACCAGAGGCTGGCATATCCAACCCCCTGAAGTTTCTCTCGAGAGATGAATAGGCGGAAAACCGAGGTTTTTGGAATATTTTATTAAATTCCTCCTTTCTGGTGACAGTAAAATCTGTCGACGTTACTACAACCAGTGCCTTCAAAGACAGATTCCGCAATCATAACTACAGTGTCTTAAGAAATAGAAGTAGTTTTGAAAGCCAAAGAATGACATTACATTAAAACCGAATGAAACAGCAAACGCAGTGCACAACCTTAAAGAGAGAGCTTCTATTTTAAATTATATGAAGTTATCGTAAATTTTATATGCAATCCTATGTCAAATTTGACTGTTATTTAAAAAACTGATAAGGGGGAATAATGTGGATTGCTTCAATAGTACGATAACAAGTAGAATATAGAGCCGCAATTAATATTATAGAGGATTTTTATCATACTTAATGCTTACTCTAAAGTACCGTGAACTGTAAAAACTCTACCATCAAAAATTTAGGAGCAAGGAATTCAAACATAAATTAATACTAAAAAATCATTGAATTCCCTCCAAAATCGTCGAATAGATATTCCAATCAAGGCTAGGTTAATTTTTCAAATAAGAGCGGGAAATATTCCCAATCAAATTTAAAATCGCGTAAAATATCTGGAGAGGAAACGAATTAATACATTTTTCCCCCTTGATAATTGCCGACACGGCTGTTTCTGGTCGAATAGTTGTTAACAAGTAAAGAAGATACTCTCGGTTTATTTACCTAAGAGGAATTTTAGCAAGAAGTAATCGGCATCGTATGCTGCTTGTTTTACGACCAATTGCAGAGTTAAATACGAGAGATTCGGTTGAGAACGAAATAGTAGAATGGTCTGAAACGCCAAAAGTGATGTAAAAATGGAATCATTACATTACTTGAGTGGAATTTATATACGTAAGTCTTTTATAGCTATAAGACGCGGCTTCGTCCACCAACGCTTTTTTTCGTCCTTTCACGATAATCGTGAACAAACATTTCGAGGAACAGAGCTTTTCACTGATCTCTTAAATGCAATCGACAGCACATACGAAGCGGTACTCGCCAATCGATTGGGAGCAATATAACACATCAAAGATGGCGAATACATCGATTAAACGACTGTAAAAATAAAACACATGATAGCGTAAGGGCCCGTTCACAGCAGAGATACGCTTTCACTGATACCGCTTAAGAGATAATTCTAGTTTTTTTCAGAATTCAGCCCATTCATTACTGAGTAATTCGCATTCTGAATTCGCAAAGTCACCGAAAGCAAAATGCTCAAATAAGGGGCAGAATACAGAAAACGAGACAATGACGAACACGTATAGAGAAAATGGCAGATATGATTAGAAAAAGAAGAATTGCATTCGAAGAACAATTTCAATGAATCCCTACAGACTCACTCTTTCGGAAAATTGCGAATGAAATGGAAACTGAGAAGGAAATAGAAAATATTAGAAATCACAAATTAAAGAAGTGCGAGTACTAAAAAGAAGACTGCTGAGCCACGGAAGGATATAAAATAGTGGCTTACATAATTTTAAAAAAATTAAACGTTCGTAGAACAACGAACTATTCGCGTGTAAACAAGTGATGCAACAGTCATACGATAAATACTTGAAAACAAAACGAACCTTCTTAATGAGCTACTTTTCATTAACACGTTTTGAGACCGTATATTTTTTAAGTTTATTAAAAGTGTTGTATTCGCCAATTACAATAAGCTAATACAATATTGGTAAAGAAATGCTGAGACAAATCGGTAAGAATTGCTTCAGGATGGAGAGAAGATAAATTCAGAGATGGGTCCTCATAGGCCGAGGCAAAAAGATATTCATTCTTCCGATACGCGAATTAGGAAAGTAGAGTTGTTTAAACCCTCTGATAAATTGCGGATAAAATGGTAGATGTGTTTGAAGCAACGATCACGAATTCTCAAAAGTGCATCTAATTATCATCACTTTTAACTTAACTGAAAAAAATCAACACACACACCCATATCTAATGCTATGGAGACGAAGTTTATGGAATCCCATGGTGAATCCATTCTCAGTGGTAATACCGAAGCAGATGAAACTTCGTTTAACTAGCATTCCTTTGATTTCGACTTATTTTAAATGCATCTTTCACTGAATATCAAATTTAAACGCATGAATCAATAAAACAAAGTCTTCGAGAAAGAGAAGAGCAATTTGTCCGAATGCTCATCTTCCGTCGCATTGTCAAATGTCTTTGATCGATAACTACCCTCACAACATAATCACTGCTATACAATCTAGTGGCATTCTTAAATAGTCAACCAATCTTGAGGGCATACTCTCTCATGAATACAGCCTTTGAATAAAAGAGTTAATTAAATATACATTTTAAAATTTGAGGCTAAAAGAGGCGGGAAACTCCTTGTGACAGCACGTACATAAATAGTGCAACTAAACACTCGTATAATATACAACCCCGAGAACAAAATATATCGATGAAGTGAACAATCCGAAGTTATTCCAACCCTATCCTAATTTTGCACACAAAATACTTCAACTCGAAATGGCTCGAGCGTTGATCTACGGGCTCATAATTATGTTCTTTCTAATGTCTGTCCTTATGCTCTCTACTACACGCATTTATTAACCGCATATAATATTAAAGGAATGATCTCGTTAGACAAAAATAAAGAACTTATCAGCGTTATGAATGTTCAAGTGGCAGAGAAAAATACTTCCCCGAGTCACCAAGATCGTCTCTTTCAAATTAGAAATATGTGTTCGCGTAATGAGAGGTAAAGAAGGCTCACCTGTGGATTGTGGGCGATGGGAGAGTGGATGAATGCGGGAAAGTACCAGAATGGGGTGAGGGGCCAGTGGTGGTCCATGTCGGAGGTGAGACTGGGGACCGGCAGGGAAGGAGACTCTTCTTGTAAACAAACGGCGAAAATAGAGGGAAAATAATGGAGGGGGACACCATTCAAATGAAAGAAAAGGATAAAGCGATATTAAAAACTCTCTAACATTTGAAAGAAAGAGATTTGTGGGTTTAAACAGCTAAGTTAGCGAAAAGAGTAGAAGGGTGTGAAACATACAGATAGAAAAAGGCAGAAAGAATGAATCAATATATGTACGCTTTTTATATCTAATCCAAAAAATAAAAGATTCTCGAGTAGGAAATGTTAAGTGAACTGAATTGGATGCAAATTGTGAAGGAGAATCCGGAAGAAATATCGGATTCATTTTGGTTCGCGGATATGCGGAAGGCACTTGGAAAATGGTTTCTTATATGAAATATCGAATGCAAAGAATGTTTGATTGAGCTTTCTATGCCAGACGTTTCTTAAGCATTCCTTAAAAGACGCAAAGGAATACTATTCCAAGTATCATTTAATCGTCAATATTACAATTCATGCCTATTCGTGGATTTTTGCTTTACTGCCACAAAGCGGTGGAATTACATTTTAATTTGTATCATTAGGATACGAAACTCCCTTCTTTGCTCGTATTGTCAATCAAATTTGGCAAGGAAAATGGCTTAATGGTCAAAAATGGCTCACATAGAGGCTCGCGTACAGCCAATCGGTTCAGCATGAACACATTCTGATATACGTACGTGTTTGAAACTAATCGGTCCATACCATCAGCCTTGGACAAGCAGTTTATGGCAACAAAACGACCTCATCCTTTCCTCAACAAATAGTAATAAATATAAAATCGACTCCTCAGCCTTTTTCTCCTGAAACTTGGCAATATCGTGAGAAGAAATATGCAAAGCATTTCGGTTCCACGAACCTCTATGAACGAACAGAATTCGGGTTTCAACGCATGATCGAGAGATATCACTTCAGAATCGCTCCCATTACAAAATTTTGTTTCTTTTATCCTCAGAAACAACTTATCTGATAATGACTTACTTCCAATGAATTCACCAATAATTTCTTTCACTGAACTCCAACCACTAATTCACGCCTTCAAGTATTACGATAGAAGTCTTGTGGAAATTATGCCGTTTTCTGAAAAGCACACCACACGACTAATTTCTCATTTTCCTTCAAAAAAGCAAAAATTATCGCAAGTTTCGAATCGGACGTGTTCTCTCAACGAATAGATGCCACGAACATAAATGCACTCTGTTTGGGGGTCCGCATCTATCGAACATTCTTCCATACCGTTATCTTGGGTTCGAGCCCCGGTCCAGTCGGACATTTTTCACCTTGAGATGATTGATTTGAATTAATCAAAAACTGTCCGCCGAAAAAGTAGTACCAAAAAGTGCCATTCAGAAAAACGATTCGACAAAGCTCATCTCTAATATAAACGGAGATTTGACGTTTCCAAAATTGTTCTTCTTTTGACACAATGTGTCCAGGTGGTATAAAATCAATAATTCGTTACAAATAAAAGCGACTAAATTCGCACAAATCACAAAATTGTGGTGAAATTTTTCGCGGCAAAAGATTACTCCAACAGACTGACAGACGACTCAATGCTAAAATACGACGAAATAATTATACGAGTCTTCTTCGGAGTAAATAAAAAACCAAGTGATCAATCGTGTTTACTACAGCCATTTTACTCGCCATGTCCGATCAATGGAATATTTTCATTGGCTTTTTGTAAAAGATAAAGAAAAATACTCGTTTCTCAATAAAGGAGAAATGGACAGGAATATGTCACTGAAGAGGCCTCATCGAAAACAAGAGTTTATACAGAGATGTATAAGGTTTTTATAACAATTCAGCGCACTTAAAATAATATTGCATGCAATTTTACTTCAGTTAACATATATGCTCTAGAATTTAGTTTTTAGCTTATGAAGCAAACTGTAATCTATCTGTAAATAGTAATGTAATAGGTTATGTAAATCTATCTGTAAATAGTAATGTAATAGGTTATGTTTGGGGGCAACAAATATTGTAGATTACCAATATTTTCTATCACCTATATTCCTATTATGGCATAGGATATGACTGAAAACCACTCCATTAAAGATCCAAGGATTTTCATAGTTTAAGTAGTTCAAGGATGAATACTCTTTAGTAAAACAATCCAAAGCTAAAATAGACCAAATAGAGAAACTAGTAGATAATAGGAAAGGACTAAGAATTGGGAGTTGAAAAGTAAGTTCGATGTTGCACTGTGGAAAACTAGAGAATTTGAAGGCAGAAATGAGGATAGATATGAGGTGGCAAAAGAAGGTGATTTCTGGACTTAATTATAAATGCAGGAAGTAGACCAGAAATCGTAGGAGTAGCAATAATCATGAATAAAAATGTAGGTAGGAAAGTAAAGGGATAGCAATGATAAACTAAACTAATCATAGAGTTATAACGACAACTAAATGATAGAGTTATGCTGTATGTTATGAGTAATGGACACTACACTAGTCCAAAAATATGCACCTACAACTAGTCACAGAGATGAAGTTAAAAGATAAAAAATAGAAGATGTGATAAATGATATTAAAAGAGATGAAAAGTTTATCATGGGAGACATGAATGATATTGTAGGCATAGATAAAAATTTAGATAAAATTATGAAATGGTGCGACGAGTGGTAATTGGAGCTCACTGTAGACAAAGTTTTGATAGTTAACTTTTTCAAAAGAAAATCCTTTGCCAATGATAATTCTTATAGCCTTTGAGGGAAAACACTATCAACAGTCAATTTGGTGAAATATCTTGCAATAAGCCTCATGAATAACTTAACTTGGGGTACCCACATCCATAATATAAGTGGGTGAGCTCAGCTTTGTCAAGAGAATACGAGCAAAGAAAAAGTCCACCAGAGATGTTACTTTGCATTAGTTTAGGCCTCACCTTGAGTATGCATGCAGTGAATGGCCTGAAAAGTAGTAGAAAAGGTACAACAAAAGGCAATACATTTTGTAAAATATTGCTGCAATAAATCGGTAAAGTGTTACTCAGATGCTTCAGGAGGCAGGATGAGAATCTTAAGAAGAAAGAAGGCTCAATCAGAAATTTAATTTACTTTATAAATTAAGACAGAGTACATTCATAGAAGATATAACCAATATTATGCACCCTTCTTGTTATATGGGCCGTTCTGATGAGAAAGATCAGAGAAATAGATGCTAAAACCAGTCGATTCAAGAATTTATTTTCTCCTAAAATAGTTGACTAGGAAAGTAGAGTCATGGCGCTTGCACTCCCTGCCACATGCCAAAAGGCGGCTTGCAGGGTACATATGTCGACAAAGTGGGTGATTATGTACTTGGGAAAAGGAATGTCAAACTGATTGAATTCTGCCTGAAAATGCAGCAAACACCTTTTTCCGTTACCATGTTAGAGGATGGTATAATGGAAAATGCCTCGAGACAAGAGAAGATTTCCAACTGATAGCTTAATGAGAAAAATAGGCTTAGAAATCAGTGTAAAGATTACAGAAACTATCAAAAACAGATAATTATCATGGAAAAATTGGGGTGATGGCAAAATTTGATCTAACTTATAAAAACAGCAGAACACAAATAGAGAAAATTGATAGCATACAAAGATCTCGAAATTGAACCAACAGACATTGAATGAAAGATTCATTAGCAGAGGAAGGCACAGAAAATGTTAAAGAAGCATGAGAGGGAATGAAAGAAGACAAACAGCTGAAAAAGGATCAAATCAAAGGAAAAGTGATCAAACAGAGAGGAATGGATTACAGGAGGTGTATTGAAAAACATCAAAAAAGGAGAAACTCACTGAAACCAGAGGATCAGCCTTATACTAAGAAATGCTATATAAGAAATCTAAAGAGGTTAAAACTGAATACATTGAAGAAAGATGCACAGAAATACAAAGTTGGTGATAACTATTTATTATTGCTTACTCTGGCTACATAATGTCTTTTGATTATCACTTGTATGCTTAACTATTTCACTTGTGTGTGTATATATGAGAGGTCATTTACCACTCTAGGTAGCAAGCTCACAAAGGATGGAGGAGAGATATTTAAGGACAAACAAATGGTGCATTTAACAATAAATATAAATTGGTGACAGCTAAAGAAATCAACCTGAAAACAAGGATAATTTTCCAAAATACATGTGGAGCATAGCACTATACGGCTGTGAGACATGGACAATGAGAAGGGAAGACTTGAAAATTTGTAATTTGGAGTTCAGGAAGATTTTGAAAATACCATGGACTGATGAAGTTAGCGATGACGAGGTTCTCTATAGAATCGGAGAAAAATGTGCCACAATATCAAGAAAAGAAGATGCAAACTTATGGATCACATTCTGAGGGAGTTGTATAAACTATACAGGAATTGAGGAAAGAAGAGAAATGCAAAGGGCAAATAACGTCCTAAATGAACAGAACAGCGATTCTTATGGAGAGCAGTCGAAAACCAATACATGGTTTGAAGATCGAAGAAAATGAATCCGTAGTTATTTATATAACTAAAGAAGCCATAATTTTTTTGAAGGGAATTAATGACTATTCTAAACAAAAATTACACAGACAAAGCCATTTTTACAATCTACACCACCTTCAACACTTCTGCCATAAATAAAAATGTCAGTGCATATATAAAAGATGCATATATTTCACGAAAAAATCTAGGACAAAAATCAGGATGCTTCTGAAAGGAGGGATTTTCCATTGTATTTATTATCATAGATCAAGAATAGTCCCTAAAATATTATAAACAAGGGTACATGCAGGGATACATGATAATTCTGTAGTCAAATGTGCAGTTATGAATAATAGTACAATTTACTACCTCAGCCTAATCTCAGTAACAATTCTTAACTGATCAACAACAATCAGAAGCAAAGATTTAAATTGACTGCTATTGAAAATATCTTCTTCGACACAATAGATGAGGAAATGGAATATCCTCAGTGTTCCTTTTCTTGTACCAATATTAATTCTTTGTTAAAATCAGTTTACTTTGTATAGATATTAAGTAACTCTCCTTTAATGAGGAGTAAATATATTAGACAGGGGTAACTTTTTGAAATTATACTGAAGTTATTTTGGAATGTAATATAGCAAGTGTGGAATGTTTACTGACAATTTTCAGGGCCAATGACAGTTTCACTGCACTAAATAATTATAATAATAAGAATAAATCTTAACTGGGATTCCCCCTCCATTTGAGTAGCAATACAAATTGATCACTTTCTCTAAAATATGCCATCCATATTTATTTTTTCATACTTAAATTCCACTGTCCAGCTTTCACATTAGTCTTCCATAAACAGGAAAATAAAAATTGATGATTTTTCACAACAACCTGAGAATTCTATTCACCAACAGCATTGTCCTTGCTTTATTTTATTTTCCTAAGTGTTCAAGCAGTCTAACCTTGTTAAATACAATATAAGCAACAAATGTTCAATATTAACAATGAGTTACATAAAATAGGCCTTCTTGCATAGTGTATGGCATTTGTACATGGGTCAATAACTTTAGAATTGATTCCTATTGATTCAAGAAAAGGTAATGAGGATTTTGTGATAAAATTAAGAAACACTAAAAGCCAATAAATTAATTAAAAAATATAAGTGTGTGAGTGGTGTTACATAGAGTATCCAAACATTACTAAAGAAAATCCAATTGAACCAAATAATAAGTATGAATGTATCCTTTCATCCTCTCAGCGATCCTCACTATTCTATAATCGAGTTGTTTACTCTATCTTTTATACTGCAACACGTTTTTTATTTTTACAAGGACATAGCTATTCAACAAATTAAAGATTATTATTTCAAAATAAGAAAATGAGAAATTAAAAACTTAAAATAGAAAGTTGGAATAGTTAGCTTAATGGATCATTCTATAAACTGGATAATTAAATATATATATAGTGTTCTGGCATAAGGTATAAAGAAAGGTCTTTTGAATAGTTGAATTGTGGATTATTCTAGCCTAATGGACTATGAAGAGGAGCATCTATTGAATGGTTTAGTAATTTTATTAAAACATTCAAATTAAACATCTTTCTCTTTTTATCCAAATAAGGTAAGTTAAATATTAGTCATATGCCATCGTAAGGTATATTGTAGTGAATATAACATTTGTTGTAACCTATCATGTGAATTAATTTTTTGTGACCTTTATAGACTATTTATATGAATGTAAGGGACCAAATAATGATTGAAGATTCAAAAACAGATCTTACTAGAGTTTTACAAAATAATATAAGTAAATTTAATTCATTTTAATCGTACGAATACATTCTTTATACAATAATGCCTTCAATAGAAAACATGCTAAATCGTACAAGAATTGAATTAAATGATTCTCTTGCTCCTTTTTGCTTGAAGAACCACTCTCACCCTTATAGAACATAATGACTGGTAAACTAACTCCTTTGTACACTAAAGCTGGTTCTGAGAATACTTACAAATTAGGCCATTATCATCGGGGTTTCCATATTTAGTATAATGTCGTGTATTAAGCAGAGGTAATTAATCTATTTCGAGGAATTGCAATCAGTTTCTTAATTTTCTGCGTAACATAAACCTATAACACTATTGTGTCATCTTAAACTAAGCGAGGAAAGCTTGAATCATTGGCAGAGGATGACAAGTAAATAGATATTACCGATAGGAGGGAATATCTATTTAAATTTAAAAGATACGGAGACATATGAGGAAAATGACTGAGTTGCAAAACACACATTTTGTGAACAGTTAACCACATTTAATCAACAAATTTTGAAAAATTATTATGTAAAGAAAATAATCATAGAGCACCATCAATATATTTCAACCATCAGCATGACAATAGAAAATTCAATCTGTTTTAAGAGGCTTAATATGCGTTCTTTGGAAAACAATTCTGGAAGCACGTTGATGATCTCCCCTTGATAAATAAAACGATGATGTCTGAAGTGCGCCGCAGGATTAGCATTGGTATATTAAGAAATAATCATACAAGGAAATTACTCAATTGTAAATAAAGAAATACTGAAAGATTGTCTGTACGAATTCTGAATTTGAATAAGGCATACCTTGTCTCTTCCAATGGAACACTGAACTGTTGCACAGCACGTTTTGTTGATTTCACCTGCTAAGTCAGAGGTTTCCATCCTAAGAGCGGTTTTCACAGTAGCAAAAGCATATAACAATCCTAATATTCTGTTTGAGATGAATATTTTACGACTCCGGAAAATTGTAGGAAGGACACCAGTCGTAAACGAGAAGTTTCTAAAAGGTAATATCTTGACTATATATTGTTCACACTTTATAAGAGTCGCAAACATAATACGCACAGGGATCCAACTTAATACTGAAACAATTTATACATGATTTTAGAATTACAACAAGTATCACGAGAAAACAGCGAATGGTCAAATTTATCTATTTACTTGATAATAATAAAATAGAAAACCAATCACTATATCAATGAAGTTAGCCATGGTAGATTGCGATTCTCACGATAGATCGATTTGCGAGAGAAAAGTTGGCGCGAAAATAAACCAATTATAATTTTTCTGTTGTTAAAAATGGCTAAACAAGAGTTTTTCCGCAAGTATATACATCCGTTCAACATTTAATTGACAGTACGTGTTCCTACGGAAAATTGTTTCCCGTGTATTTCCTAGAAAGGAGCAAAGCAATCATGGCAAATTCCAGCGAAAATTGCTCTTTTCATTTAAAAATTCTTTTTTGGTGCAGAAATAAAGGACGTATCGAACGGTTGAATTTATCTCTCAATATTTAAAGAATAAAATTGATACAAATTATTTCTCTACAATTTTACGAGTAAGACGATTTTCTTATTTTATCTTTATCACGCTGTTATGAGCAAGGCCTTCCATCATTCGACAAAAAATTAACACAGAAATATCTTCATACTTTACTTTCTTTATCTGTAAACTTCAAATTATATATTATTTCGTTTGAACGTTTCCTATAAAATATTTGAATCGAAATTTCCGAATTATGCATGCCAACTCAGTCTCGTACCGCAAGAGATAACTCCTTGAATGCTGTGTACGAAATGTAAAGTCAGATATAAATACATTTTTTGGCGAAGTAATGAGGACTTTATCTTGATAACAAAAGGATTTATGAATTTTTCCGTTTGTTGATTTTTTCTGCGCGCCAAAATTTCGCAGCACTGCTCCAAGATGCCTTCATTCTGTGATAAGTGTGAATTATTATCATGGAATTGTAAGAGTGAATTTTTATCATAGAAATTCGAAAATAAATTACCTATATTTTTAGGTTTTAAAAATGCTCACACTTTCAATCAAGCCAACCTTACCGGCGATGTTGCAGCCCAGAAACAACTTTTGTTTACCTATTAAATCTCCAACTCTCGTAATTTTCGCGAAATACGGCGAACATGAATTATTTCGAAGGGTCATAATTTATGATCTGAGTAAGAGATCTGGTTCTTTCGGTTATTGATATGGATTGAAATTATCATATCATATGAAAACATCAAAGCTTTGAATATTCTTTAAAATTTCTAAAAAATTTCAATTAATTGTTTAACACAGCAGAAAATTTCGCGTGCTTGAAAGATGTAACAATTCATCTCATATGGTACGCAGCTTCATAGGATAGTTTTCTTGGGAATTGAGGGTTTACAGTTCGCATTTAGTTTGTCTTCGGATTCTCGGAGTGTAGAAGTGGAGCGGCGTCGTAAGTTACCGAACAGTGTTGTGGAGATTTTCCCCAAGTGGTTTATTTTTAACTTTGTGCGATCATCGTGTCCGGAAGGAAAAGAAGGCTAACAGAGGCAAGCTGTGAAGCAAACAGGTTTCTTTTTTACATCTTGCAACAAGTCTCTCGGTGCTATCGAATTCTGCGAAGAAGCCGCAAAAGGAAGTCAGAAAATTACTGGAGAAGGAAAGAAGGATGCTGAGACGCGTAAATTGCTCGACTAGAAAGCTAAATAGTTTACACAGCTTGGCGTTTTGCCCTTTTTTAATTTAATGAGATATTTATTTCCAAGCGAAAATTAATAACATTGTGTAAATATGATCAGTATGATTGCGTTGCAAGGAAATACTAATAAAATTGTTCTTGTCGCCGTTGTAAATGAGAACATTCAAGATAATTCATTCTTCCTGTAAAGCAGTTCTCTATTAAAATATTTTCTGATTTGTCAAATTTTACGTGAAAATATTCCCATCATTTGGGAAAATAATTTTCCTTCTAGAAAGTTACGGCAAACTGCAAAACTGCCAATAATCCATTTTTATTCTATGAAATACCTAGTTTCGAGAAATTCACATGGCATTTATAAAATTGATAATTAGCAAACCGAAAATATCGCGTATAAACACCGTCTTTTTCTTAAGGATTACTTTAGGAAATTTTTAACGAGCTTTCTCTTAACGTATCAGGAAGCCAATTCAAATTAGGCGCGTGAATCGCGAGTCGGAGGGTAAGTTTGGCAACAGCGTCCGCCGTAAGGACAATACTGTCAACCAAATGTGGAATGCTACTTAAGGATCTTGCTGGTTAACTGTCGTAGCGTTTGTAATAAATTCAAAGAATTAGGTACATTAGTAGACTCGTGTAATGCAGATATAGTAATTGGAACAGAGTCATTTGTTTAATGATGACATTAGTTCAGCTGAAAATTTTCCAGAAGGGTTCAAGGTGTATAAGAGAGATAGGGTGGGTGAAGGTGTGTTTATTTTCATCTCGAAACAGTTTCGAGTTTTCTCATTTTGAGAGATAACGAATCTGAAATATTGTGCACTGAGGTTGAGGACAGAGTAACAAAGAGAAAAGGTAGTGAGAGCACCCTGTCAAGGGGTTAGAAGAAATGACAGTCTGCGATAAGGACGTTAGTAAATTGCACCCAATTGCAGGAGATCTGAATTTACCACAGGTTAGTGAGGGAAGGTGGGTTCACATAGATAGTAAAAAATCTCACTAGAAGGAATAGTACATTGGATAATTTCTTTTTTAATCACCAGAGCACTTCAAAGCTTGCGAGGTTTTACCAGGAACTGGCGACCATGAGATAGTATATTTAGAGCTCTATTGGAATGTCAGTACAGAAACTGAAAATAATGCTCAGTTTTCATCGACCTGATGTTGATGCTTTATGCCCTTAAGAAGAGTTTGAGGGATGGGCCAGTAAGGGATCAAATATAGAAGAGGTATGGGTAAGCTTTATGCAGATTCTAAATAAAGGAATAGAGAGAGGTTGAGTAACAATAAAGAAATCAACACAGAATTCGAGTGTTATAAAGCAGAGATTAGGAGGTTGAAAAGGAAATCGAGGGACTTGCAGAAAATGTGAAAAATCAGCGAACAAATAGAAATCAAATTTTCATCTGTGTCAAAATAAGTTTATTTTCTGCCACCCCATTTTCTAATGCGCACTTGAAAAATTCCTTGTTATTTTGTTAGCTGCTTGATAAGATGGCTTTAGTAGCGTCATTGCTATTCCAATATAACACCCAAGGAAAATAAATGTTTTAATCATGTTTTTATGAGCTAATGTACAGGAAAATACTATTGTATTGATTTGAAGGGACTACACTCACATATCACTGGCCATCCCTTGTTACTACATTATAAAGTTTTTTATACGTTTTTATAAATGAAGAATCGATTTTTATGAGTCAACTACAAAATATTGATCATGGTTTGAAGGACCACTCATAGGTGTTTAGCTAGTTAAAATAAAAAAGCCATTTCTAGGAATTAACAATTCAATCTAAACTATATAAAATATTGGATTGTTTTCTTTTATGTGACCTCTTGATGAGTATGGGATTTACTGCCATCATATATGTACTTGTACGTATATAATTGCCATCATATATATATATGTACTTGACAGTGATAAGTTCAGATTTATTGTTCATGTAATCAGATAGAAAGTTGAGGGAGCTCTAGCACTTAGAAGGAAAAGAAGAGGTCAATTATTGGAATATTATCTAATATTCTACTCAGATTGGGCAGAAGCATATTATTTGGACAAGATTTTTTTTCATTGTTAAGAAGTAAACTGCAGTTGACAACAATTTCTCAAATCTTAAAAGTCAATGTAATGAATATTGAAGTTTTTAAAATTTTAGTGAAGATGATGTTTATGAAATAAGAAGTTGTATTTTTTTAAATATACCACAGCATTTCTACCCTTTGAAATTCAATATAACAAAGGGTTTGAATTAAATTAGCTTGACAGTAATGGATGAAGCAGTTTATCTTCTAGTCATTTCATGGGTGATAAGGGCAATAGAAATTCTTTGAATGCTCTTTCTTAATCTCTGATACATTGACCACATATCTCACACATGTATTGTACCTTAAGTAAAGAGCAGACCTTTATAGTCATGTACTTTCCAGGGCTGATGATCCTCCAATTTGGTGGCAAATGTATAAATATTTCTCACCATACAATTGGCCTTAATCCATCATCTAAGACAACCTTCAACTTCCACAAATTATTTAGTCATGAACAAAATAAAAACTAGTTTGTAGCTTAATGAAGTGCCATATAGAAAACAAAATGATAATATTCACTTTAGTAGGAATATTTCGAAATCCACTCAAATGAGATTCTATCGCTATTTACAAGATCTTACAGAAATTAATTTTTTTTTTTGGTATTGCATGTTAATGGTCCTTTTGTTCATTCAATAATTTTCAAAATTAACACAAATTTGAAGCCTTAAATTAGATGCAAAAAAATAACCATTTTTTACAGATTTGTTTTTAAGTTCTTTCTAAATCATAACATCAATGGTGAAAAATCAAATACTTATCCGGAATTTATGATATTTCCCTCACTAAGTTGGGAACTCACATTGAGGGCATTTCAATAAAATCTCTGAAACTAAAGAGATTCCTCTGTAGAGAATTTTGTTAGAACCTTCAAGGTCTACAATCTTAAGTTGGTTAAACTTCGAATGCAGGACAGGCAAATCTTATTTTTAGTTGTCCTTGATTCCTCAAACAACTACTTTTATGATATACATGCGTATTAATTTCAGATTTGCTTAAGAATTCAAAGTATCTGAATTATCGGTATCTTATTCTGTCATCAGTAAGGCAGATGGTGGAGGAGAAATAATTTCACTGAATTAAATAAACTTGTGTATCTTTTTGTAAGGATGTATTTTTCTAATTCAACAAAATGAATAGGAAACATAGAAATGGCGATAAAGGCCAGCTCTCAAATTAAAATGTAACACAGTTACAATCGATTCTTGTCACATACATGTTAGACAAGAGAAATGCACAAACACTTTCTTTGGATGAACACCGATTCCTCATTTTATTGTCCTAGAATCCATGAAGGCCATTGTATGACCTGTGGTGTGAAGTTTGTTTCAATATTTCCTTTAACGCTGAAAAGATATACCACAAATAATTCCAATTACATACATGCTGAGGAGAATAACTTCAAAAACATTTCCATCACCTTGCAGATTTTTAAAATTAATCTAAAAATGGAATCATTGCAATTATATAGGGATTTTCAAAGAAAACCAGATTCTTACTGATATATTTTTTAAGGTCCAAGGTAATTTGTAATTACTTACAATTGCGTTCCTCATCCGTGAATTCTTTTTTAGGGAACTCAACATCAAATGTGATGTACATAGTCCCAAATAGATTGTTGTTCTCATAATTTGGCATTCCTTCTCCTTTCTTACGGATGCGTGCACCTGGCCAAGTCACCTTGTCTCTCAGAATGTTCACCTTATGTCCATCCAAATGCTCGATATCCATCTGAAACACATGCATTTCTTGTTAGATTACAGGAATACACAAGGAATAGTTACATCTTGGATTGAAAACCTCAAACAAATAATAAAATAATTTGCCTTTCTTTTCTGGGAATAGAGAAGCGGCAATTGATTAAAATTCAGGTCTTCCAATCCAAAATACATTGCCATTAGGTGTTTCATAGCCTTACTTTAGTGAGAATTCCACAGGTGTACATACAATTGCTACTATTTTTATTGTCTGGTTCATTATTTTCTATTTCAATAGCAAAAGTATTCTAAGTAACTTAATCGTGGCCCAGGAGAATTTGTGTGTAATAAAGATATGCAAAAGTGGCACCGCAAAGAAAGGAAGAACTTAGTGCCAGAAGTCTTTACGAGTCTTTTGGTCACCAGATTGGTAAAGTACTGGATGAATCAGACAATTAAGGACCTAAACAGAATAAACATGAGATGTCAGAGTGATTTTGCAGAAAGCAAGGATCCATCCAAAAGCGAAAGAAATGCTACATTAACCAAAATGAGAGGAGAAGAAAGTAAGAATTATCTAGGAAAAATGCACCAAATTTAATTACTTTTCCATGTTTTAGAAGATACTGAAAATTTCCATCTTGTCTCCAATGTTTAAGTAATGATTATATATCAATATTTTTTTACCAAAAGTATTTTTACTTAGTTCAACTCGAGATGACAGGAAAATACTCGCATGAGAAATGCATTACTAACTTTAGCAATAATGGCCCTAAGAAATTGAGACAAATACCAAAAGAAAGGAAATTGAATGAATATTCTTATTATATTAGCATCAGAATATATTAGAAAAGAGTTCATGGTCTAAATTTCTACAATTCAGACAAAAATAGCAAGAAGTTACTTTATTACTTTTGCAAGTGTGAACAACCAGTCACCACAACGATAAAAGTGATTGAAGAATTGAGTTGAACTCATTCAATTTTCCTTAAGAATACATGGGAATATGTGCCCATATAGAATAAATAGCAAGCAAATGTATGCCCTTTTTGAAAAGGAGACAATTTTGTGTGATACCCATTCTACAATAAACAAAATGTATATTCATATAACAAATGGAGAGGCTCATAACCAATTATATCTCAATCAGCCTGGTTTTGCAATACCATATATTTGATGCTAGCTATCATGGGTTCGATACCAGAAGTTCCCAAAAATCGCAATTTTCCCATAAGAATGCATTGTGCGGATTTTTGAAAATTATTTTGAGGCACTTATCGGTAAGATAGAGGAACAAAAATCTCTAAGGTTGAAGTTGAGGAAGTCTTCAATATTACCAATGGAAGAAATGTTGCCAAATGACCGTGAGTTCGATGCCAGGTGGGTGCAAAATTCTTCCATAAGAAATACATTACTGCAATTTTCGAAAAATTTTTTGAATGCCTTACCGATAAGCTGGAAAGATAAAACCTGGAATGGTAACTGAGGCATTTGAACAAATTCTTTCACGCATTTCACCGATCCTCTAATGGTCCTTTGTTCAATGCAAGAGCGTCATTCCGATTCTACCATGCATTTTAAACGGGGATAACGGAATCTTATTTTAGGACCTTCCCGATAAGATACTGAATTGAAGCTTAGAAACATGTTAGAATGGCACTTCTCTAACATTCGTATGCCATTGTCTCTCACGAACGGGTTCTATGTTTGATGCCAGGTGGTCTTTCACGCAAATTTTCGAAAATTGTTTTGAGTCCTTACTCGGAGTGATAGAACAGTGAAAATCACGGAGGTTGGAGATGCCATGGTTATCTATTGTAGCATCTGCAGAAGATATAGTACTCTTCGCAACCATGGAAAAGATCAAGAGTATCAAGAACTGAGTGCTCCAGGACCAAAGATAGGACTCAGGATAAACTTATTAAAAGCAAAGGCAATGTATTTCTCTTTTGCAGTGAAAGAACCAATCAAATTTGAAGAGATGCCTCTGGAGGTCTGCTCAGAATACATATACTTAGGAAAACTAGTAACAACAGGAGAGAACAATAGGATTAACAAAATGAACCGAGGAAATAAACTTGGCTGGAGTGCCTTCGGAAGAAATGCACATATTCTAAAGTAACAAATGCCAATGGTCTTGAAGAGGAAGGTCTTCAACCAATGCATTCTACCAGTGTTGACATATGGAAGTGAAACCTGGGTGCAGCAATAACCCAGCGACTTCAGATGACGCTAAGAAGTATGCAAAGATGCATGCCTGGGATCACAAGAAGAGACAGGAAGCGCAACACCTGGGTAAGGATGAAGACCGGAGTGACAGACATCATAGATAAAGTAAGGTCACTGAAATGGATGTGGGCAGGCCATGTGGCGAGAAGAAACGACAACCGTTGGACAGGAGCTGTTCTGAACTGGACACCAAGAGATGTGAAGAGACCAAGAAGAAGACCGATGGAACAGAGACATCATTAAGTACTTGAGGGTGACATGGCAAAGAGAAGCTCAGAATAGAGGATCCACACACACTCACAAGTTAAAGTTGCTTGTATATTGCGAGCTAATCAATAAAAATTTATGAAAATATCACATTACTCTTTAATGGGTATCAACGTGAGAGATTCATGTTTGTTTTTGCAAACATTTTCACGTTTTGTATCGGGTGAACTGTTAGTGGAAATTGGTATAATTATGTTTTGATCAAGAATGATGATGATATATCCAAAGGACTGTTCTAATCACTGATTGTGGAAGATGTGTGATGAGGGGATCTTCAATTGCACTTTTGTGTTTGTTTGGATTGTGATTATGGTGATGTTGTTCTTAGACTTTCTATATTTATTTGTTCAAATCATATACAAATATTTTTGAGGCATTTACCAATAAGTCTATAACCTGGCATATGAACAGCAGTCTTGAATGTGTTTTACAAATGCAGTTCCCCTAATGGTCATTGGTTTGAGGAAAGGGGACATTTGCTTTCTACCATTCACTTAAATGGGAATAAAATGAATTTCACTTGTGGACTTTCTCAATATAATATCGTTTTGAACCTTTCGATATGGTTTAACTAGCCCTTCCCAATTTGACACATACAATCTCATCTTACCAGCCATAGTTCTAGATTTGTCTCCAGGCAGTCTTATTCCTCCTGCATGAAATTTATGGTCATTATCGCAAATATTTTTATGAAGCACCTTCCAAGAAGATAAAAATCTATTTTCCAGCATCTAAACAGCAGTCAAGAAATTATTACCAAACCTAGTTTAAAATTACCCAAATGGTCCTTGGTTTGACAACAGGATGATTATCTGATCCTGTTTGTTTCACTATGGTGTACTGGGGGATGCTATTGTAAGCATAATCAAAAATGTATCAGTTTCTTTAAACTATTCATTGATTAGGTTTACAAGTATGCAAACAACTTTTACTCTTATATAAAACATACACACACTTGCTCACAATGTAAGCAAGGCAATTAAGGGTGTGAACAGATGATGAACTGAGGATGAGCAGTATGTCTCTAAGTTCTTCAAAAGCTGAGATAGTTTTGCCCATGAAGAATTGAATTCATTTCACCAAAGCTGAATGTGCCACACACTTGTCATGATGGGACAGTGTGGAAAGGGAACAGAGGACAAATTTACACAACTACAGTACATTTCACAAAGATTTGATAGAAGAGATCACAGACTATTTTCTGGCTTACAAGATGCATTTTTTTTCATGAAGACGTACATGGAAAATCACTATATTTTACATGGTCAAGGTTATATTCTACCCAATGACGTGTTTTTGGTACTATTAATCTGAAGATGACCTATAAAACACCAAATTAATGACACCAGTCAGTAAACCTCTTGGTTTCCTCTTCTGTAGTTAACCTAATAGAAGGGTTATTACTTTTTCCAAAAACTTCTAATAAGCTGGAAAATATGGTAGGCTGGATTATGGTGGTCAAATAATGATTAAAAATTAAGAATTATCAGTAAATGAAGTAATCAGTTAGGATGACTAGGTGAACCAATCCTCGGAATGTTAACTCGAGATGATGAAATGAAAAAGTATTCCAATGAACCCTTCATTGCTTTGTGAGTAAATAGTGCACATACCTGAAAGCCGACCAAAGCATCTTGGAGAGTGAGGGTTACATTAGTGTAAAGATCATCCCCTCGGCGTTCAAATACTGGATGAGGCAAAGCTTTGACTCGCACTATCAGGTCTCCTGGTTCACCATCTACATGAGGCTCTCCTTCAGCAATGAATCGAGATTCCTGGCCATCTGCCATTCCAGCCTCTATCTCTACCTCTAGAGTCCTCTCTTCATTCACCAACCTGAAATCGATGTATACACACTATAAACAGAGAGTTGTTAAGAACATTATACTATAACAACTATATATATACAGCTATTATATATAGCTAACTCTCCGGATATACCTATTTATAGGGGATACAAATTCTGACCATGTTCCACAAGCGCCGTCGCCGTCAGATTTTTACGACATACTGGTCCCACCCTGTAAATGCCAGAATGATTCAAACATAGACGCTAGCTATCATGGGTTTGATACCAGAATGTCCCAAAAATCGCAATTTTCCCATAAGAATGCATTGCGCGGATCTTTGAAAATCATTTTGAGGCACTTATCGTTAAGATAGAGGAACCAAAATCTCGGAGTTTGAAGTTGAGGTAGTTTTCTATGGTTCATATGGTTACCGAATGAACGTGTGTTTGACGCCAGGTGGGTGCGAAATTCTTCCATAAGAAATGCATTGCTGCAATTTTTGAAAATTTTTTTCGATGCCTTACCAATAAGCTAGAGAGATAAAACCTGGAATGGTAACGGAGGCGTTTGAAATCCTTCTTTCAAGAGGTGAACCTTTTCTCCAGTGGTCCTTGGTTTGATGCAAGACTGTCATTCCTATTTCACCATGCATTTCAAACGAGGAAAACGGAATCTTATTTTGGGAACTTCCCGATAAGATATTGAATCGAAAAATTGGAACAAGACAGAATGGCACTTTTCTAATATTAATTTGCTAATTTCCCTATCACGGAAGGGTCCTGAGTTCGACGCTAGGCGGTCTTTTGCGGGAATTTTTGCAATTTGTTTTTAGGCCATTCACGGTGCGATAGAGCAATCAAAATCACAGTCTTCGCAGATAAGATGGTCTTCCATAGTTCTTTAGAAAGAATTGTTGCCAAATGACCATGTGTTCAACGCCAGGTGGGTCCGAAATGCTTCCGTAAGAAATGCATTGATGCAATCTTTGACGATTTTTTTAAATGCCTTCCCGATAAGCTGGAAAAATAAAACCCCAAAATGTGACAGAGGCATTTCAGAGCATTCTTTCATGAGGTTCGCTCTTTCTCTACTGGTCCTTGGTTCGATGCAAGTCTGTCATTCCGATTCCACCATGCATTTCAAATGGGAATAACGGAATCTTATTTTAGGACCTTCCTGATAAGATATTGGATCGAAACTTTGGAACAAGTGATGATGGCACTTATCTAACATTCCCATGTCATTGTCTCTCACTAACAGGCCCTGTGTTCGACGCCAGGCAGACTTTTGTGCAAATTTTTGAAAATGGTTTTGAGTCCTTACTCGGAGCGATAGAACAGTGAAAATCACAATGTTGGAGATGCCTTGGTTATCTATTGTACTACCTGAATAAATGTTACCAAACGACCGTTAGTTCGACGCCAAGTGGGGGCAAAATTCTCCGGTATAAAATGCATGGTGGGCAATTATGACATTTACTTTTAATGATTATCCGATAACGGGGAATGATATAATACGGAATGTACATAGAGGTAATTTGTATGTTTCATATACGCTGTTCGCCGTTCCTCTGACAGTTCTTGCTTCAATGACTGAGCGAAATTTCTATTCTGCCATGTATTTCAAAGGGGGAAAGCGTAATCTTATTTTAGGACATTCCAGATAAGAGATTGAATTGAAATTTTGGAACAAATCAGAATGGCACTTATCTAATATTAGTATGTTCCTGTGTCGCACAAACGTGTTCTTAGATCGACGCCAGGCGGTTTTCGCAAGAAGTTTTCAAATTTGATATTAGGCATTACTTGGTATAATACTGTATTCAACGGATAGCTTGCAGTATGCATGCAACTTTTACTCGTACCTATCTATTATATATAGCTAACTCTCCGGATATACCTATATATAGGGGATACGAATTCTGACCATGTTCCACGAGCGCCGTCGACGTCAGATTTTTTCGAAGTACTGCCCCACACTCTAGACCACAACTATCATGGGTTCGATACTAGAATGTCCCAAAAATCGCAATTTTCCCATAAGAATGCATTGCGCGGATTTTTGAAAATTATTTTGAGGCACTTATCGGTAAGAGAAAGGAACCAAAATCTCGGAGGTTGAAGTTGAAGTAGTCTTCTATAATACAAATGGAAGAAATGTTACGAAATGACCATGAGTTCGATGCCAGGTGGGTGCAAAATTCTTCCATAAGAAATGCATTGCTGAAATCTTGGACGATTTTTTTCAATGCCTTACCGATAAGCTGGAAAGATAAAACCTGGAATGGTGACAGAGGCGTTTGAAAAAATTCTATCATCAGGTATACCGTTTCTTTAGTGGTCCTTGGTTCGATGCACGAGAGTAATTCCAATTTCACCATGCATTTCAAACGGGGAAAATGGAATCTTATTTTGGGACCTTCCTGATAAGATATTGAATTGAAACTTTGGAACAAGTAAGGATGGCACTTATCTAATCTTATTTTGCTATCTTCTCTCACGGAAGGGTCCTGAGTTCGACGCTAGGCGGTCTTTTGCCCGAATTTTCGCAATCTGTTTTGAGGCCGTTCTCGATGCGATAGAGCAATCAAATTCTCGGTGTTTGCAGATGAGATGGTTTTCCATCGTACCAAAGGAAGAAATGTTACCAAATATATATATATATATATATATATATATATATATATATATATATATATATATATATATATATATATATATATATAAGAGTAAAAGTTGCTTGCATACTGCAAGCTATCCGTTGAATACAGTATCATACCAAGTACTGCCTCAGTTCAAATTTAAAACTTCGCGCCAAAGACCGCCTGGCGACGAACTAAGAACCCGATCGTGAGAGAAGACAGCAAAATAATATTAGATAAGTGCCATCCTTACTTGTTCCAAAGTTTCGATTCAATATCTTATCGGGAAGGTCCCACGCCTCTGTCACCATTCCGGGTTTTATCTTTCCAGCTTATCGGGAGGGCATTTAAAAAGATTTCCGCAATGCATTTCTTATGGAAGAATTTTGCATCCACCTGGCGTCGAACTCACTGTCATTTGGCTACATTTTTTCCATGAGAAGCATAGAAGACTACCTCAACTTCAACCTCCGAAATTTTGGTTACTCTATCTTAACGATAAGTGCCTCAAAATAATTTTCAAAAATCCGCGCAATGCATTCTTATGGGAAAATTGCGATTTTTGGGAATTTCTGGCATCGAACCCATGATAGCTAGCGTCGAAGTCTGCATTATTCTGGCATCTAGAGATTTTGATTGCTCTAAAACATCGAGAACGGCCTCAAAACGGATAGCAAAATATCGAGCAAAAGACCGCCTGGTGTCGAACTTAGGACCCTTATTTGAGAAAAAATACAATATTAATATTAGATAAGTGCCGTTCTGACTTTTTCCAAAGTTTCGCCTCAATATCTTATCAGGAAGGTCCCAAAATAAGATTCCGTTTTCCCCGTTTGAAATGCATGGTGGAATCGGAATGACTGTCTTGCATCGAACCAAGGACCACTAGACAAACGGTGAAATTCATGAATGAATGTGTTCAAACGCCTCTCTCACCATTCCAGGTTTTATCCTTCCAGCTAATCGGGAAGGCATTTAAAAAAATCGTCAAAGAATTCAGCAATGCATTTCTTATGGAAGAATTTTGCATCCACCTGGCGTCGAACTCACGGTCATTTCGTAACATTTCTTCCATTCTTAATATAGAAGACTTCCTCAACTTCAACCTCCGAGATTTTGGTTCCACTACCATACCGATAAGTGCCTCAAAAAAATTTTCAAATATCCGCGCAATGCATTCTTATGGGAAAATTGCGATATTTGGGACATTCTAGAATCGAACCCATGACACCTAGCGTCGATGTCTGCATTATTCTGGCATCTACAGGGTGGGGCCAGTACGTCGTAAAAATCTGACGTCGACGGCTCTTGTGGAACATGGTCAGAATTCGTATCCCCTATATATATATAGGTATATCCGGAGAGTTAGCTATATATAATAGATATATATATATATATAATAATTATTATATTATAAGAATAATTCATACTTCGACACTAGCTATCATAGGTTCGATACAAGAAGGTACCAAACATAGGAATTTTCCCTAAGAATGTTTTGTGCGGATATTTGAAAATTATTTTTATGTCACTTAGGGGGTAATTATTGGTAAGATAGAGGAAACAAAATCTTGGAGGTTGGAGATAACATTGCCTATTATATTACCAATGGAAGATATGTCACTAAATAAGCATGGGTTTGAATGCAGGCGGGTGCATACACACACACATGTATAGCAAAAGACTGAAAATATATAAAGGGTACTTTTGTTTTAAATATTTGGTAAACAAGCTTGCAAGTTTCATTGTGACTGTTAACTCACAAGTTAATTTGTGACTGTCTTCTTCTACCTTCTCTTTCAAAATTGTTCTCTGATACTTCATTTGAGTAAAACCTCCTAGCTCAATGGAATACAATTCATATGTTCGATATTGTTCAACTTCTCCAATCTAGAAATATTAGCAACTTACTTAACGTTAGGACATTCATCACAGACATTTTGTTGCATCATCTGGAAGCGGCCTGGACCCAAATGACGAGTGACCATCTCTTGACGACAATTGCATTTTCTAGTCCCTTTCGCTGGCCTCACCACTGGCTTATTACGGGTTATCTAAAATGAACCATTAAAGTAGCCTTCAGTACTTCTTCCCATAGGAGAATGAATTTCGTTGACATATTAGCACCTTCAAATTAATTAGAGAAATGAGTAGAAAGGATTCTCTGGTTCCTAACCAGGTCTTCATATTTAAGGAAAATTACACTATGGAACATCAAGCAATGATTGTCTTGTTTCACAAAATTAATGGTACAGAAATGAAAAACTCGTCAGTACTCAGACAAATTAAGGTGAAAAAGGCTACCTGGAGAAAAAATAATGGTTTTAAATAAGGCAAAGAAGTTGAGTAGTTTACATCACATGGGATGAATATGCAACAAATAAAAAGACGTTGTGATATTTCACAGCGTACTTATCAAACTACAGCAGTTGGATTGGATCACAATATCTCAACTTTAACACACTGGTAGATAGATACTGAGCTGACTTTGCAAAATGCAAATCGTACCTTCTAAAGAGCTACATACCCTTTAAATTATTCCGTAAACACAAACCTCGACAAAATTTCCCGTATAAAGCTCTTCTAAGGTGACATACAAGTCCATGACAACATTTGCACCTCTGGGAGTTTCTTGCTCTCCACCGCCACCTCCTCCACCGAACGGAAAACCGAAATCTCCAAAAAAGGATGCGAAAGGATCACCACCACCACCACCTTCACGTTTCAAACATTCTTCCCCGCATCTATCATAAGTAGCTCTTTTTTCAGGATCTGAAAGCGCTTCATATGCAGCATTAATATCCTGGAATTTTTGTTCCGCATCGGGATCTTCTTTATTTTTATCTGGGTGTAGCTCTTTGGCTAATCGCCGGTAAGCCTTCTTAATTTGATTCGTGTTAGCGTTCCGTGGAACGCCAAGTATCGCGTAATAATCTCTCCTGAGGAAAAAACAATATACAATTAAATATTTACATACTTACGAAAACGGTAATGATACTTAAAAACCAAAGCGGAATGATTTTCAATCAGTCAAGCTTCAACTGACCCTGCTATCACTATCAACGAATAAATAACAAGGCACAAATATAGAATTAAATGACATCCTAACTTCGCCATTGACGTTTCCTATTAAGTTTAACTTTTCCCTAAAATTGACTAGGTGTACCGCGTTCACATATGTGGACGATTTTGATAGGCTACCTAAATTTCAGTTCTTCATGTGTTTAGCATACGACCGCAGTAGCTACAATACATTGGAAAATAGCACATTAGTTGAGCGTACGACTTATAGAGGGCAAAGTTATTGATAAAGTCGACCTATATTTTCAATCGATTTTATAATTTCCGTAAATAAACAAGCGAAAAAAATATTGTTATACAAATAAAGATTTGTACATCGACAGTGGAAATCAATCTCTTGCTAATTACCTTGGTTTATCGTCTGATGGAAAAACATTTTCTTAAGTCTTAAGTAATTTAAATTGGACATTTCTTTATTTCCGTATGTAGGATTTTCGGATCTAGAATTGTGGTAATTTTTTGCGAGACATTGCTAAAGAGCAACACCAAAAAATTTCTGCCCTGATAATACAGCTGCATCTGTGACAATAAGTGCCTTGGGTGCCAACCTAATGTGTCAGCTAACCAATATAGCTCAAGAAATTGAAAATTTTTTCTTGAATAATTTTTAAATGTGACATAAACCAACGAAGACCAATGAATCCAAAATTCCACCATCTTTTATTTAATATATCTAGCGCGCTATGGAATAAATTTTTACTGAAGAGTAGCTACAGAACCAGCAATATGATTACATAAGTGAGTGAGCTTATGAGAGTGATGAGTAAAAATAGTAAACTAAAAACGTCCATCAGTTTATAATTATTAAAAACTGAGAAAATGAATGTAAACTTGTGTTTTATAGGTAAAAGTCGAGGGAAATGAATATAACAATACACTCCAAAACTATATAATCTAGTTACAATGAAGCTGGTAATATAAATTAATGAAAATCTCAGAAATATTATGAGATGGTTGGAATCATCCAACTATGGAAAAACCAAGATGAAGGGTTCAACTGTTTGACAGCTGCCATCATCTACTAATGATATTGGCCATCATCAGAAAGGGTTAGATGTAAGAAGAGACTCTCAATCTTGCCCTAAATAAGGTACACTATTATTATATCTTTCTTATACTTATGGTGGTCTACATTTTTTTCATTCACATATTAAAAACAAATCTGAGACTAATAAAGTTAATTTATGCAACAAATAGTTCAACTGCAACTGAAATATAACTACTAAACTAATAAATGTTCTGTGCATGTGATAGGAAAATTTTCAAAATATTTCTGAAGTTTGAGAATAGAAGAATGATCTTCTTGCTTACAATGTGGTATCAGATAAAGAAGAAATGCCAATATTTATAATAAAATCTCCTAGTAAACTATGGCTTTCATGAAAAAAACTAAAAATATTGCATCACAACTATTGATACACCTTTTTGAAGAGACAGATTTTGTATAGTATTTTCTGCCACATAAGATGCTCCTTTATAATACATTCATATCAACAGCAAACTAACAACCACATACAAATATAAAATATACAACCATAGCAACAATGTGGTTGAATGAACCAAGAAAACTAGTTATTCTCAGTCGGACTTTACATTGAGCAATAGGAAAATGATTTAGTATTACTATACTACTGTTTTTTCAATTATTTAATTCAGAAATTGTGAAGAAGAACTGGGAAAGTCTATACAAAATAAAAGTCACATGGAATAATATCGCTTGAAATAGAATTATTCAAGGGATAATTTATATAAAGCCAATTTCTTAACAACAGAATTATATTTATTAAAATAACAGTGTGAGTTCCTCATGAATTCTACTTCCTTTTGAAGTAGAAGTTGAACTTCCTAATGAAGTATAAACCTCATCTTAACTAAGTACACTGCAGAAAGACCTTAGAATTACTATTCAGATGTAATTACATCTATTAATAGTAAAGTAGTCTTTAAATAAAGAGAGTCATTAATCTCCTGTATTCACAAAAACATTTAATTGAGCTTAAATGCACAAAAACTTCATTTGAAATCCAATGTAATCAGTTAATCAAATTGTGAAATTAAGAAAAATGTATTTCCAAAATCAATCTGATATAAAATTTTTTCTTAAAAAGTCGGCCATTGATTCATAATAAATTAATTGTGAGATAATTAAAATAACCAATTCAGTTTGGCTCTGAAATGAGAATTCAGACAATCATGGACTGTATTAAAATTCATTAATTAATGGACTTAAAATACACCAAGAAGCATGAAAAACAATCAAAGGATTTTAAAATTTAGTTTTAAATAATATAAAAACCAACAAATAGAGCTCATCTAAAGAACTTTGATAACTTGTTCTGGAATGGAGACAAAATTCAAAATCTTACTCAGAGATTATTCTGCTCCAGTCCTCACTTTGGTTCATTCAATAATGTAATTACTAATTATATGCCCCTGTCCTTTATGAAATTATACAAGCTTAATACACTACTTATAGGAATGAATCTTACACCAAATTGAAGCAAATTTTTTATTCTTTTAATAGCATTTTTTCACTGGCGCAGATAGAGCTTTTAAACTTTAATGCCAATTACCAACAATTTAATATGTATTCAGATTCAGAAATTTTAAAAAGCTCATCATAGGGAGACAGCTAACATGCAACTCAGGATTAAAATTGCACTGCATTAAGTGGTTTGTTTTCCTTTCAATTTTATATACCACGAAAAAGCTGACTTGCAAAAAGTGTCATTTTTTAGATACCTTTATTAAAATGTTTCTCTGTAGCCCTTCATCTGTGCCAGCAAAAAATTATCACTAAAAGAATAAAGAATTAGCTTTAATTTGATGTGAGATTTCCTGTGTGTTGTATATTAAGCTTACAATAAATTTACAAAGGCACCTAATCCTTTAGGATTAGGTGCCTTTTGAAAATCCAATAGTAGTCAAGTTTTCTCCTTATAAATGAGTGAGTGGTTATTATGTAAATGCATTAATTCCATCAATAGGTCCTTAAAATGAGTGAGTTTATGACTATCTTATGTTATTAAAAATATTTATGTAAAATTGCACTCTTAAAAGCCATTGCTCTTCAAGGAGAATCATCAGAATGGGTTTGTATGCAATAACAATGTTGAATAGAGTACAATTTTAAAAATATTTGAATTGCAATGCACTCACTATATCTGAAGTAAAACTCTTGATTATCACCTCACCACAGTTCATGACGAGGAATTAGACACTTTAATTACAATTAAACTTCTGCAAGTAGACTATATGATATCCAACATATTTTTACTAAATATTCAAACAATTCTTAAGACTTTTCAATGTTGTATTTGAGATGAAATTTGTCTCTTAATTCTTTAGAGAGATTCCAAGCTATTCCTTACTTCCTCCAAAATAACAAATATTTGAAGCAATGAGTAAGGACACACGCAAGTTTCAATCCAGTGGAGGAATTTAGAAGGAAATTCTACTTATAATAACTCTTTTCTGTTTTGTAATTGGAGCTAAGACAAACTCTCAAAACAGTTTAAAAATTTTTACAACATTTTGTATCTAATTACATCATCTTCTCATTTCTCTATTTATTATGAATAAAAATATAAATTGACAGCAATGATAACTTCCTACAATAAATCTGCAGGACTACACAAGGTCAAAATGGAGAAAATTTAATAAAAACTGAAGGAAAGCCATGTTTTGCAACTAATTTGGAACTACAATTTTTACATAAACTTTTCTGATAAAAATTGAATATTGCTTACACCATGGAATATGCAATTAAGTGCTCACATAAACAAAAATGTGAATCAGCATCAACAACAATCTGTAGTACTTCTAGGAATTCTTCTTTAAAATAACATTCACCAGTGCTTTCAATATTTCAAAAACAAAAAATGAGCTTGTACTTTGTTGAAAACTCTGTTCTATCAAGTCATGGTCATGAAGTTTCACATTTATAATTATTCAGTGGAATATTGATAAAATAGTAGAAACTGCACAGGTAACATTGTTAAAATAAATTTCACTTAGCAAGAAATGTCACAAACTTTTACTTTGTAAGAAATCAAAATAATGAGTTATGCAATAAAGTTTTGGAGAAAACCTGTCTCAAAGAAATATTTATCGAGGATTTCTAACAATTAATCCTCTTAAATAATTTTTCACTTTGCTGCCTGCCATAATTTGGCTTAAAATATTTTCTCACAATGAAAATACTTCTTTTGCATTTTCAAGTTCTTAAAATTCTTTTTCATAATCACCGCTCATCTTCATATTTCAAGAATAGTAAAGGCACTTATTTTACAAGACAACATTGTTTAATATAAAAGGTAGGAAATGGCCATAATGTCAGGTGAGAAATGCAAATGCCAATTGGTTGAGCTAATATGGTTAAGAATAAGGCGGTGTTAATATCAACCCATCCCATACCCTAATGGAAATTTCTCAGTGCTCCAAGAGTGTGTATCAAAGAGATGCTTGTATCTTTCTAGTGCGGTGAAATCTGGAATCTCTTCCATAGAGCACAACCTGAGAGAGGACACAAAAGTCTACTCCAACCTGGAGAACCCCACACCACACAAACTGCTCTGGAGTGTTTCTTTCCACAAAGTAAATAGTCTTGAAGATATCTCCAACTGTCCACATTAACACCATCTTTACACTGAAAGGAATAAGAAAGCCACCACAAGAATCTCAGAATAGCACTAAGATGAAGTACTTTGCCTCTTACTGAATGCTCACAGCAAATTCATTAAGTACAACAATCCCATGAATGAGTAACACTTTCATGGAAACTATTAGAAAATGCACAAGGAAATAAATATAAAACAAAATAGGTATATCTAAAGTCTTTATGCACATTTCCTGTATGTACCATTTTAAAGGGAAAAGTTTTGTTCTTTATTCCAGTGATGGGCTAATGCTGCTATCTGTCCTTGGTGGCAATATCTGAATCAAGATATACTAGGGAGGCCAAGGCAATTGCTTCACTTCCTAAGCCTTAATCCCATTAGGTAGTAAAGAGATCCTAGAAAGCATTTTGTAACACCCTTAGAACAGTGGGCTAGAATGGAAAAGGAAGCTGGTCAAGAGGCCAAAAGCAGATTTTTTAGAGGGAGAAAGGCATTCTTATTAAAATAAGGCAGGATCTTGTTTTCAATGTATCATTTTTCATTACTTGCTCATGTTTAAGAGTGTAAAACTTGGCCCATTCAATATTGAATGAAGTGAGACAGAAGTTATCTGTGCCACAAAGGATGCCAATATTGAAGTTTATTGGGTGAAAAACAAAACAATGTTTCTTACTTTCATGCTGCTTACCAGAAATAGGTATAATAAACACTTTTTAAAATATAAACACTTTATTTGGGATGTCTTCCATCCCCACACCCTGCACTGGATTCATTCATGTAATTCTGCTCATTCAAGATGTATTTAGACAACATATTGTTTCATAAATTATTACCTCATACATGAGAATATTTAATTTTACCAAGAAATTCTTAATGAAATATCCTTCCTTTAATTTGAGCCATAAGGATTGAAGCTAGTAAAAGAAAGAGAAAAGAAGAATGAACCTTCATTTTAATGTGGCCCTCATTTCACTTCTTCAAATAAATTTGACCATTTAAATATTTTTTCTTCAATGACCCTTGTTACATAAACTGACAAAGAATATTCTGCTTCACTTTTCTAAGAAATTAAATTCATTTTCTTACATAGAATGTAAGCCATTTTACATTAGATAAACAAATATGAAATTAGTCATCATGACACTGTACAGCACACTACTACTATCTAAACAAAGGGTGCAATTTTCCACTTATCTGCTTCTTTATCACCAAGATTGTTTATTGGTAATTAATAAAGAATTATATTTATAATTAGGTATATAAACAATGAAACAAATTTACAATAGATTACAGAACTTAATGATTAAACATAGATCCTTATTACAGAAAATTTTTCAATGATTTGAAAAATCACATACCTTTGCCAATTCTTGTTCAATGCTTAACCATGCATAGGAACTGATATCCTTCTCACACTTGCTACATCTCGAAAGATTTTCATAAACTTTTAATATAATAAATGAAGGATCATAGAGCTACTGGTAATGAGTAAAACAATTTTATATTCTACCAAAATGGCTATTTAAAATAAATAGAATTCTTGGGGCATAAGCAAAGAAAAGGCATTAGTCAGAAGGAATCAATATTAATGTAATTATTTAACATCAGTTGCACTTGAAATTAAAATAGAATGCAGCACTCAAAGGGTTGAGTAATTTTTGCAAAAACTAATATGTTATTCCAATATAGCAATAATAATTTAGAGCACTAACTGCCCAATATATTTAGAAAGGTTTCATTATGGTAAGTTTTGCAAGTATAAAAAGAGATTAGTTACAAGTCATCTGAGTCCAATGCAATAAATAATGGAAAGAAAACCATTACTTGATAAATTAATTCATACATAAAAGTCATATTTGTGACATCATTCCTGTCTTTTTATAACTAAAATATTTGAAATCAATCCCTCCATTTTTGCATCAATCATTATTAATTTTGCCAAAAGTAGTCCTAAAGCAAAAATACTATCATATGAGTTAATTTAAAAATAATTACTGCATTAAAATTGTTTACTGTCATTTAGCAACCATCTGTTTGAAAATAAATCACTATTTTTTGGCTCTTCTTATATTCTTACTCATAAATTATAGATATAAATAGATTTTATATATATAAATAGATTATATATATATATATATATATATATATATATATATATATATATATATATATATATATATATACAGATAGATAATATTAATTGAAGTTACTTTTTAATTTTATTTTTCATAATTAAAGTGCATTCTTGATAATAATTAACTATTAGGAAAGCTTTACATGTAAATTCTCAATTGCTAACTGAGTATTAATGAAAGCAATTTAAAAAAAGAAATTTTTACATTTAAAAAAATGAAACTTAAGAAAAATATTCTAAAATCAATTATTTACCTCATCCCTTTGGTTGAATGAGAAATGTAATTCTTATATAATTGTGGAACACCTAGCATGGCTTCAGTCAATACTGCAACAAATCCCAAGCCTTCAACATATAGAGATATGTCGAGCATAAAATATGTCACCATACCAACAATTATGGAGAGCACCAGAATGCAGTCTAGGTACGACTGGAAATCACTCCACGCCCAAAAGTACCTCCAGTCTAAGTCTGAAAGAATCAAATTCTACCATACATAAAAAATGTTTTATGCTTTAAAAATTAACTTACTGCAAAATTCTCATAAATAAAAAATAAACATAAATTTTACTGCAAAATTCTCATAATTCTCAGAGAGAGTCATAAAGAGAAATAATGTTCATGAGTAGAAAAAACCTGAGGTGCCTGCCAAATGAAATTAAATCTACAGAAATTCATACAAAAGAATTAGCAGTTGTTTTAATAGTTGCATATTTTACCTGTAAATGTTCTTTCCTTCCCTTTAATTACAAGACTCTTTTCCTTCACTTGAACACAAAGATGGACCATGGTAAACATGGCAAAATTCATTAAAATGCTTTGAAGAAGAAGAGGGAACTCATAGGTCTTTGCAAACCTGAAAAAAACTTTTATTTACTTAATTTTTTGGCATATTCTTAGCATAGCTAATTTTTTTATGGTTGTAAACAAAAGCAAATAGTGGCAATAATATAATTCAGGTAATGTCTTAAATTAAAGGAGAAATGCTTAAGAATCTTCTGTTCCTTCCTAAGAAATTATGCCTGAAGACGTCATGACTCATACTTGACCCTGATATCACTGTCTAAGCTTTACGTTGGATTATTCTTTAATATCTCTTCAATAACATACATGAAGATACAATAAAAGCTGATGTGATGATATCTAACAAGATTCTGCAAGTTTCTCCTCAATAATCTCTACCCAATGCCATTGAGATTACATCATTTACATTCAGTGAGGCACATGAAAAATTCTTATTAGGCTATCACCTCATTTTCTGAATTTCTCACAAAATTCAGCCATCAAAGGGTTAAGTGACTGATTTGGAATCCTGATATTGTATATGACCAAATTACATTGACCTACAATTTTTATTCAAATCGTTTCAATCAACTTCATTAACACTAATAGATCATTAATAAGAATGTCTATTTTGCAAACAATGTTTATGAGGAAGAAAGACTCCACACAAGATTTCTATTTTGGAATTTACTTAGAAATCTACCGTCGAAATACTTAGCATTTTCCTTTTCAAGCTGGGTGCTATGGAATTCTACCAAGTGAAGATTGACCGTATTAATCTTAAAGACTTCATATTCCATCATTGCAGTGCTATGTAACCCATGTTAGCTATATCTCCATCAACTATTCTCATCCTTTTTTTTAAAAAGCAATTAAGTTGCATACATTGACCAACTTGGCCAAAAGAAAGTTAAATTCCTCCCATATTGCTTCATTAAAGCTAGTTATCGTTGACATCATTAAGTCTCAGTATTGCCTACAGTTTGCATTTCACGATTAGAAGACTGAATAAAATTTCTTAATCATAAGTTCCAATTGTGGTTGTCACAGATATTTGACAGATGAATCTCTTGAATTCTCTGCTACTGTCTCATGTTTATGCTACAGGTTCACCACCAAATTTTTACTACCATTCCCATTTCTTATCAGTTTATGATCCAACCTTATGAGTCTGTCAAGCTACACAAACTGACTTTTATTTTGATAATTTCTAACTATCCATCGTTATGATCTACGAAGACATAAGCTGTACTCAAATAGCATCTTTCCTCCAACTGATTATAAATGCATTCTACATAAAAATTTTCACTCCAAGGTCAGTTTAGAAATGTAATTTCAAACATTAAAAAAAACAAATCTTTAGTAACAATTCAGGATTGGAGATTAAAGATGAGAGAAAGTCAAAATTTAGGATAAGGGTTTAACAGGCATGAAAGGGATCAAATTCAAGGAAAAGTAGAAGAGCAAATATGAGGAATTAATGGGGACCTTCCTTAAGAAGCTAATCAACAGCACTGTAAATGCTATTAAAATGAATACAGTGATTCATGACCAATAGAAAATTTTAAAAACATTTGCTGACTAATGTGTGTAGCTTAATTGCTTAATAGTGCATTAGCACACATAGAGTTGAATTTAAAATTAATTTAACACAAACAAATCATATTTTCAAGCAGGGTGCCAGCTAACTTTTCCTTTCTACTTGA
Organism: Pachydiplax longipennis; assembly: GCA_036926295.1. Classification (NCBI taxonomy): domain Eukaryota; kingdom Metazoa; phylum Arthropoda; class Insecta; order Odonata; family Libellulidae; genus Pachydiplax; species Pachydiplax longipennis. The sequence continues at coordinate 2,534,846 of JAVFKF010000040.1, read as the reverse complement.
AAGAAATGTGCGAAAATGAACTAGATGAAATAAAAATTGAATTCATTGTGGGCAACATAAAATGCTTTATAAGTCTGAAAATAATCTCAACATCAAGCAACAATGCAAGTATTTCTCTGAATAGTAAAATAAATAACTATCATCCTTTCAGAAAATAAAAAATGTGTGTAGAGTTAAACAAAGGCAATGAAGAAATATTTTTAAGTTTGGTCACCAATCAAATGCATAATAAGCAAGCAAATAATGTAACGTAATAAAAGCCATTTTACATGGGAATAAATGTGACATATAAAAACATACAAAATTGAAGAGTGAGTGAAACCATACTCAGGAAATCATCTAAATCATTACAATATTTATTGAGTAGTGAAATGGGACATATGTTTTAAGTTGCAATTGATATATTTTATGTAATTCTGTTTAACGGCCATGACCTTAAGACACTGACCACATATTTTCAATCTACTATAGAACATGTATACACTGATATGGGAAAATTGTAATAAATATAGAATAATCAACAGTTAATAGGATAAGTTGAATCCCTTTTGACATGCAAACTATCTCAAATAAAAAAGTGGCTAATATTTAGAGGAATGCAGATAGGAAGAGAAAGGAAACAAACATTTGATGGGCATTGGTGTAGTTTCTTTTTACTTTTAAGGATTGGAAAAGGTTCAAGAAGTGAATAAGATTACATCTGCACCAAAGAAAAACTGAATGGAATGACTGATAGAAAACAATCGTCCTTTTCCTAAGTTTTACATTTATACCAAAGAAATGGAGAAAAGGATAGAATTAAAGTGGTTTACATGAACTGGTTAAAATATAATGAGTGAAAGCTATGGGATGTATGTCTGAACTTTCAGAGATTTACATAATTTGGTAGTGTAACATCAAATGGAAAGAATTTTGAAGAAAATAGTCAGTATAGAGAAGAAAAAAGGTAAGCTAACACACAAAGTGGGGAGCTTAGATTTTTATGAAGAAAAATACGATAATAGGAATAATCGGATAAGTTCCCATGTTTAAGCAGCCTTAATAAAGAAGATGAGATAGACAAAAAGGCTTTCTTATTATTCTATTTGAAATCAATCTAATTCATTCTTCTGTTGGTGGATTGTCTTTATTCTGTCTTCATGTTCTAAAAAGCCTTTCCAATTTCTTGTCATTTTTAATACTCTCAGTTACTATTAAATCCTGATCATTCAAGCCTTTGAAATTTACAATATGTATCCTGCAAACAAGTATCTTTCTCAGCAGCAATGAAAAGATGATTTTTCCAGTGTCCACTTAAATTTCATTTCACTACTATCAACCCTTTTTCACAGTGCACAGAATTAATTTCCAATTTCTGCCCACCAGATCACTGTTTCATTGCCCAACTCCAACAACTCAATCAGCATTCTACAATTTCAACAGGATACAGCAAAGGGATACAACCAAAATTACAACACAAAGAAAAACAGGGCACTAAGAAAGGTCCCTCAGTAGCTACAAATAAAATTTCAGATAATTAGAAAAAGATTTTATCCAGATCTCAAAGGGCATATGAAATCAAGTAGAAAAGAGGGATATGTACAAGTTAAATACTAGATTGAAACAATTGATTGAGAGAGGTACATTATTATACACAAGTAAAATAATTGTACACAAATATAAAAGGATGAGTTTCTAAATTAAGAAAACTTTAAATTGTACTAAAAATCTGTCGATCACATCTATTTCTTCACAAACAATAACCACTATTTCCCTTGTCTGGCTAATTCCATGCTTTTGGTGACACTCATTAAATTACCACCTTTCAGTAAGTTATATTATAGTTAATCTCACCCTCATGACTAAGTTGTGATCACCTACTTTTAACTTCCATGAAACAACTAGTGTGAGAGATTTCCATAAAATATACACCTATGAAGCATCAAGCAGCATATAACTCTGAATGAATAAGAAAAGCTAAGATGAAAACTATGTTGGATATATACCGAATAGTAAGTATTGAGTAATCAGCCAGTCAGTACATGGGATAATTGATCTGAAGAATGTTGCATGGGACAAAAGGATGTTTCTTTACATCAAATGAATTTTATCCCTAAGAAAAGAGAATTCTGATTATTAAATAAGACTACATCCTTGCGATAAATAATGATACAAAAATAGATAAGGTAAAGAGTTCACATTATAAATATGAAGGAGACATTGCTGTTAAGATTATGATATTCGTTCAATATCCAAAAAAACCAAATCTGAGATCAGCTTCCTTCGTATTACTCTTATCAAATCATTCCAATACTCTAGCATGAATATTGAAAACTTTTCTCAAGATGAAAATAGAGAGCTGGTACGTATCACCATTGAGGCAACCATTTCCTAAAAATGAAAAATTCTTTCCATCATTGGTCAAGACTGTAAGAGATTAACATACTTTCATGTTCAGAATATAAAGCTATAAAATATAACTCACAGCATGCAGCTAACATTTCTCGAAATGAAAAAGAAAGGAAAACAGGAGAAACTCTCACTATAATAAGTATTTAACATTAACAACATTAATTGTGAATCCAAGGATCTGTCTGTAAGCGTATCCCAATTGCTAGTTTCCAATTCCTTCCCTCTTAAAGAAAATTGAAAATCAGTCACCACGATTTCATAGGTGATTAAATAACGATCTCGGTTCTAAATTGCGATTTTGTAACTTCATTCGTCATTGCTTCCAATGGGAAAGTTGGAGCGTATTCCAATAAATGTGAAAACTGCGGGAGTGCATCCATCAAAGTTGCGCAGGTATTTTATAATTTAAAGAAAAATTAAGAGATGCTATGAACAGATAATACTTTGTTGATAAACATCTATTTAATATAGGTTCTTTTTCAACGGCATAAGTGCTTCAATCTTAAACGGCATTAACTTACCAAAAGATTATTCTTAGAGTGTTGGCCACAATTAACGCAAGACAGACGTATAAAGAAAATCCATCTGCGTTTTGTGACCTTTTTATTTCCCGGTATTGAGGAATGTAAGGAACAACTCCTCCAAATATCATGGCAGCGCTACATGCCCATACGAAGGAAGAAAACATAAAATTCGAAGAACTCGAATCTATGGCGCTTTCCTCCTCTACTTCCATTTAAAGAATCATTTAAAAGATAGTGCTCTTTTAATGTAATTCTAAGTTAGTTTTTCCGAATCTAAAATCTAAGTCAAAGCAAGATATACTAAAATGCTATGCATATAAACAATCTTGAGCTTGAATATATCCTATGAAGAGGAGAGGTAGGGAAGCTAGGAAACGTATGAAATTTAATATAGCATGCACACCAACACCACAAAAATGAATCACGCAGCAACAAGGATTATCAAGATATTGGAGAGCTTATTGAATCGAGTATGAATGAGTATATAATAATAATTCTATTGCACGTTTTGAAATGTTGTAAATACGAGAATAGATGAAGAAGTGGTTGATTTTCTACTTTATATATGTGATTTTTCCTCTCTTACATTCATACAATCTATTAGGCGGTACTTTCGAAACTGTACGCCTGATTTTGATGTAGGTTTTCTTTTCGGAAGAATAAAATATTAATTAACCACAGTGATCTTATTGGTTTACTTTAACATTATCAACCGTATTCAGGGCGAAGGCACTTAATATAGACCAGCTTAATATTTTGTATATTAAGAACTACTAGCTTGATTCTCAACGAGGAAAATAGATGTAGGATTAAATTAGTAATGCTATTTGTGTAGAAGAGAAATTATCCTCTACAAAAATTTTTAGAAGCAAATATAGGGGGACCCTCCGAGACTTTAGGTTGATCACTTAATGGTTTGCATATAGGTAGGCATTAAAGCTTTTATTCTATGAAAATGATCCAGGAACGATATTTATAATGTTTGGATAGTAAATACTAATAAATATAACTCTATGATTTTATTTGTATGCATTTAATGTGATTTAGTGTAGGAACATGAAGTAAGGGTACAAAGAAATGTGTTATCAAATTAAATAAAGCACACTTACTGTCTTTTGTAGATGTGTTTTATGCATTCGATAATTCTTCCGCAAGAGAAAACGGAGTTCAAAAGTAATTTACTAAATGATTGCTAATACCCAGAACTCGACGAAAATCAATGAACAACCCAAAATAGTCACAATTATTAACATATGTAGTTATTGTTTGTATTAAATAGCTCAGGGAAGGAGGCATGGGAAACCAAACAGCAGGATCCACTGAAATACTGCCCCTGATTTGTAAATAGCAACCGAGCAACGAAATCGCTGGTTTTTTATTTAAATTTCTCGGCAACAATAGAGGAATATCAACCAATTAACGAAAACAACACAAAGTCCAATGAAATAATACCCTATTACTAGCAGCGCGCATGCACCCTCTGGGTGCAGTTGTTTGGACTGGAATTTTTTTTTTGTATTCTTATGTAGAATATTTTGTTCTTGTTCATCAATCAAACACAGTATTTGTTGCGGCACCTTCAAACATTTATTTCAACAGCACTTGAGGGAATATGATATTTTTGGTTACACAGTCTGGCAACCTCGGCAGCTGCACAGTGATTGCAGCGAGTGACCTGCATCTAGAGAGGGCCACATAAAGCTGGCCATGCGCAAAAACTGGTGCTTCCAGCAGCAACCCAACTTTTTCCAGAGTCTGGCCTTGCGCTTTATTTATCGTCATACTGTAGCCAAGCTGGACTGGAAACTGGCGCCGTGAGAAGGCCGGCAGGATGGTTGGGTCACAATCAGGGGAGTGAAGTGTCACTCTTGGGATCATGACCAATTCCCCAGCCCTGCTGCCAACCAGAATCCTGGCCACAATAATATGCTGGCCAATCTGCACCACTTGAAGCCGTGTGCCATTGCAGAGGCCTTCGTTGATGTTGAGGTTGCGCAGCAGAATAACCAAGACACCAACCTTGAGCTGTAAGTTGTGTGGAGGCATGCCAGTGGGCTGCAGAGTGTTGAGAAACTCCACAGGAAAGATGGCATCTGGGGCCTCAGCCTCATCAACTGGTGCATCAGCATCAGGAAACTGTGCAGCACACCTTCAACTTGCTGCAGAACCATGATGTTGACCATCCTAGAATATTCATTATGTGGGCACAGGATTGCATTTTGCAGATACTGGGCTTCCTCTGGGTTGATGCTGTTGCCAAACACTTCATCAATCAGCTGGGTGATGGTCTTGACTGCTTGAGGCTGGTTTAAAATGATCTTCATGGTGCCAGGCCCAGTATTTGCTGTGCCATTGCCAACTTGCAGAGGCCTGTTCGCCAGGGCCAGCTCGCATGTTGGTTTGGTGTCTGAATATTTGAAAATTCTTTTAAAGCCTGCTCTGGGTGATCGATGCTGCATTGCTCTCCATGCTAGTTCCACCTCTAACCACTGGAAGAGTCTGTCTGAAATCGCCACCCAGAAGCACCACTATGCCTCCAAATGGCAGCTGCTGGCCCCTGAGGTCTTGCAACAACCGCTCAACTGCTGGGACGTTGGTGCCTCATCCCAAATGATTAGTGGAGCCAGCCGGATTTGTGTTGCAGCCTCAGACTGGCCTGCAACACCACATGTTGCCAATTCAGATGGCTGAATTGGAATCTTGAAGCGTGAGTGAGCTGTTGAGCCATTGTGCAGCAATGTGGCTGCAATCCCAGAAGAGGCAACATTGATTGATGGCCGCCCTTGTAAGCTGAGGATGCTGGACAGAGTGTTGTAGACAAACGTCTTGCCAGTGCCACCAGGCCCATCCATGTAGAAGCAGTCACCTTGTCCTGCTTGAATTGCTGCCTGGACATGCTGCACAACGTGAGCTTCATCTGGGTTGTTGTTCCAGAAGACTTGCAATCTGCTGCTCAACTGGAATGCTGGGTTGCTGCTGCTCAGGAGCTTGTTCCTGGAAGGCATCATCATCCAGATTCTGCATTCTGCTGATGCCAGTGGGCATTGGAAGCCCAAACTGCTCCAGGGAAAGGTTGAAACGCTCAAGTTGCCGCTGAACGGTCACGCTGGTAACTCCAACCCAGGTCACCCATGGGCATGAGCAGAGGATAAAGAAATGGATCAACCAAGTCACAGCTTGAATTGATTCGCAAGCCTAGGTCAGGGCGGAACTGAGGCATAGATGGCAATGTCTCGTGGCTGGCGAATTTCTCCATCCACACTCTGGAAGATGGCAGCAACTTGGTTTGTTGTGGGCAAGTTATATCGTCGAACATCTTGCCTGAGGTTTTCTGGGGCCTCAACGCGCAACAAAAAGTGGAACCCATGCTGTAACAGGCTATCTTGCTGCTGCTGCAGAATCTCATGCATCATTCGATAGCTTCGCACATGAGGGTTGACTCGATGAAGGTACTCGCTGAGCTGCTGCATTAGCTCACCATCACATCTGTTGTTGCAGTTTTCAGCCCGCTGTTGGCCAGCTGCCTCAGCATCCAAGATGTACAGCTGAGCAAATGTATTGGGGCAATTGTCCAGGGGCAGGACAGATGACTGGTGATGATAAACCTGCCCCTGGACCTTGAAAACATAAGGGCCACGCCCAGCTTGCTGCACAATATTTGCCCCCAATGAGGCAAAGGAAAAATTGCAGTTGAATTCCCTAATGTGTTTGAAGAAGTGCTGAGATCTTGGATGCTGGCTGGTAAGAAGGTTGCGCAAGATTTCCTGGGGCTCAGAAAGAGGCTGGAGCTTTACATTGCCATTTCGGCAGCAGAGAAGAGCAGTGGGCTCATCAGTAAAGCTTATGGCCCCAAAGTGGCAGCAAATAATGTTGCAGGGGCCAAGAGAGTGCTGCTGGACTTGCTGGTAACCATAGCAGGCCTGCCTGTATAACGGTCCAAGCCTTTCTCTTGCTGCTTGGCGGCGCACATGAAGGTAAAGGAAAGTTATTGTGACAAATGATCGACACAACAATAGGTTTTAGCGCATCGTAGAGACACCCGCTCGAATGCTCGCGGACAGCGCCGCGAAACGCGTCAGCGCTGAAAGAAAAATCGCTTTCCCGCTGTTGTTAGACAACTGAAAGGATTATTGTTCGATTAGAAAATAAATTCATTATTTTATCGGAAACTTTCCCGCTGGAAGTTTTTTCTTAGGCTTAATGAACGAAAACCGCCAGCAGACTACTTTTTTCAATGCATTTTGCCAAAAACACACGACTTTGTCATGTATTTCTGTTGATAATTTGATTAGATGTATATTTCATGTGAAAGTAATGATACCATGGAAAAGGAGTTGATTTTATACAGAATCTGGCGCGTTTTCATTCTGTTACTTGAATTAGGGAATTAATGGCACTCGTTGGAATGGAAGCGGAAAAAAAACCCGCTTTTCTTAGAAATGTTACTATTTCTTTTTCCTTGCATTTATTTCTTCAATTTACCTTAAATTAGTAACCATATTATGTGAGGAATCACTTTGACAGTATACTGAAAATTTTTGAAGGAGCATTGACGAAGTTAATGTTTTTACGGACATGTCGCAACCGCGCCAAAATTTCTCCCCTTTAAAATACACGGGCCAATGCATTTTTAATGGTGCCTTCATGATGTGAAACAAAGTTTAGTTCCAAAAAAAACTTACCACCTACGCCGTAACCCGCATAACAGACGTGAAGCTCGATGAGAGCGAGTCTCGAGTTTTCCACGCATTCTATTGGCTCTTGGAAGGAAGGCGCCTTTTTAAACCGTTGTGAAACGCGTTGAACGTATTTGTACCGTCTTTATTAGCATCTAGTTAAACTAGATTTAGTGTTACTTTTTACTATGTCAGCAGCATAGTATTAAAAAATGAATGAAAATCGGATTTCCTTATTTCGGCCAGAGATTTCTGCGTAATTCACCTTTCTCTGGAGGCTAAGCTGCTTCAATTATCCAATAAAAAATTATGTCATTGCAAGATTAAAAATGATTATATTATTACGTTTTTTATGCTCTTGTCGCCTACAGGACGAAATTTTAAATTTATTTAGAGGAAATTCACGACTATGACTCAAATAGAAACATGAACGAAAACTCTTAAAGGAGATAAACAATAATTATGAATAAGAACACAATCAACTGTATTTCAACTAATTTATGTTGCAGAAAAATGCTATCGAGAAGGGGAGCATGAAAACACTGCGAAACCTACTAAGGAAAGCAAAGATGAAAAGAAACTTTATCTGGGCGAATACACTGAGGAAGAATCATTTTAAGTCTACCTGGTAAAGAGCTCTGAAAATTAGACCCAAAACCCATTACAATAAAGTAAACCAAGTAAATTACGATCAACTACATCAGATAATCACATCAAATAGTATAAAAGTTTTAAATACCACCAAATCAATTGATAGAAAGTAAAATATTAATTGGTGTGCTATCATCATTTTCTAAGGCAATTGTTTAAAATTCAACTTGCTAATTTAGTATTTTAGAAAATAACATAGATAATAGAATAGTAGCACAATTTAAATACTGAGGACTACAAAATTTTTTCACGTATCGAATAAAAAATTAGTTTACGACGAAATTAACGCCAGCATCTCGTAACACTTTTCCGGAAATATTGTTCATTACCAGTCCCAGAAAAAGTATCCCTTTAATTAAATCAGGTTCATGTTCCTTGCAAAATTATGCTGTCCCAACTTTTATGTGATGCTAAATCTCTTTCTTGCCCCGTGGTGCAAATTTTGACTCGATTTCTTTGCTGTTGAATTATTCTGCAATACAGAGAAGTATAAAATTTGCTTGATACGACAAATAACGGAGCATTAGGTATTTTAGAATATATGTGTCAACACGTCATTCTGTTCCTCCACCAGGCATTCGTGATGATGGTATCAGATGAAGCATTATGATTTTGAGATGAGATTTGGCTGTTTCTGACAAATTCGCGTCTGAGGTTTTACTAATTCTTCCAGAGAGAGGGGAGGCCCTCCACCCTGGCCCTAGGAGTATTCCCTATTCATTCCTTTGTTGCTTCTTTTTCTTTTGTTTCGTCCATATTGGTATTGTCTATTTTCTCAAAGGAACCATAAAACGGCCGATGGGTGAAGGTGAACTCCACTCCGAGAAGAAAAACCCCCTTTTCGGCATATTGTAGATGGTCGTATGTATCCGGGGTAGCAAATTTGAAAGCGCTAATGAGGATTCCCGACCACACCCCTGCTGAGCAGGTATCTAAGGTTAGGGTATGGTGGCGGCGACCGATCACAAGTAAGGTGGGAAATTGTAGATCCGTGATTTTTTATCTTCGCCGCGGGTATTCCCTTAGGGAATGAAGATATTCAACTCTATTTTTGAGGTAGACGACCTTTCAGGACTTCTTGCAAGGAATCCAGATGGTTAAGAAACAACAGTTAGTATGGCAAATCAGAACCTTAAGACTGATTTGCATATTGCAGATAAATACCAGGTTTTTGTATTCTTGCATATTGCAGGTTTACACGTTAACATCTGGTTTATTTACATTTACATTAATACCCCGCGAGCCGCCGTATGACGTATGTCAGGGGGTGTGAAAACAACCACAACACGATTTCTATTGTTATACTGAAATGATTTTCAGAACTATGCACTAGGTGAAAGTGAGACTAATGATTAATGATCCCTGCTTCGGTTTCTGAATGCCTCAAGTAAACTATATAACCCGAATTGTTTGAATTGTGTATAATGATTAAAAGAAAAATCACCGTCAATAATTATGAATGATGAGTAATATGAGTCATGGAAGAATACGCTAAAAATATAAACCAACGGATGGTAACCAGACTTACATGAGAATATTCCTCTAATTCTCATGATTCATACCTTAGCTGTTAAAATATTCTTGGTTCTATATGTAATCCATTATTCCAACATTCACTCCAAGGACCTTCGTAGCATCATCCTTCATCCTAGGCACATCATAATTCTCTGCGAATTTTGCGAAGATGTTTTGAATTTTTTTAATGGTAATACAAGGAAGATCATTCTAGTTGAAATAGGACCTTCGGAAAATCTGAATGACAACATAAAGTTGAAAATGTTTGGGTGCATCATATCTGAATTAGTATCTCTATATTCTGCTTTTAAAGTGAATGGCATAAACTGTATTAGCTTATTCTAAATAACTAATTCAACGACAAAAACGAAAAAATAAGTAATGTGCCTATCGTCCATTTATATAAATCAAGCTCTTCGTCAATGATTGTTTATTTATAAATATTGTTGTTTATGCTTTATTTTGTCTCTATATTGAGCTCAAAATTTCGTAGTTTGAAATTACTTGAAAAATTAATTAGAGAAATACCACCTAATATGTATTCTTTACGCTTACGAGAACCAAATCGTTTAACTTCTCTTACAACATCTATGATACAACGTAGATAGAGCGTTGAAGATGATCTTACTAGATCGACTAAAGTTTCTATTATAATGTCACTAAAATATGAATTGAAACGTAAATACGGAATTGTAGACACTTCGCATATTCAATGTCGCAGAAACTTGAAGTTTATACGCCGAATACCGATAAATAATATCTCTAAAGTTATTTAGAAGAATACATTGGCTTGCATAGGTAGTAATACTAATGTTAGCGATTTCTATTGGTTTAAAAAACCTCGAAATCTCTTTCCAAAATAAATTGCTGATAAGAAGATGGTTTAGTTACTGGCTTAGTGAACTACTCGAACTTTCTTATAGAATTAAGAGAAGGTTGCTATAAAACATTGAACATCGATATAGTATACAATTTCGGAGATCCTGGGAATAAACTGATGCATGAGAAGGAAATTTCTGAAAGTATGATGAGCCATCGACGTTATATCTTGTATATTTGAATGTTAATTATTTTTGACTAAGATATTACTTAAATTGGATAAATGAGTATTTTCTCTGGAGGCAGTCATAAACGGAAAAAATATATGTTGGATGAGAAAATTGAGAAGGTGAGCGAGTGGGTTATACTTTTGAAAGAGGTCGTTCCTCCTACTCAAAGTAAACAATTGGTCGACTAGGAAAGCAAAAAATGCGCCTACCTATTGTGATTCATCCAAAAATCTGGAATTAACATACCTCTTACACTTTTGGTTGTTAAATTCATGTGAGTGTATATATTACTGTTGCCGTCACTTCTCACTTCCCTATCTCTATCAAAACAGTCCCTCTCTTGAAGTCCTGGTGAAATCATTGCTTTATTCACTTCTTCCAATCACTCCTCTATCTTGCTTTTCAAATTTGTCATGGAATGTGGAGAGATGAAAAGTTTCTCATAGCCATACATTTTAAATACGAAGGAATATTTTCAATATCACCAATCGATAAATATGTAGATACACTAGCCATACCAAACCACCACCCATTCATCTCAATCATTAAAATTCTGTCGAAAAATATGAGAGTTACGCAGGGCCAGCCATCAACCGAGGGGAGCAAAATTTCAACATGAGCCTCATATGCGCTTCCCCATGTGATATTACAGGGTTGGAATTACAGGTAAAAAGGCCCTGGGAAAAACTATTTCACCAAGTCCCTATTATTTTGCGTATTTTTAACGTTTTTTACATTATAATAATTGTAAACGTTATAATAAACAATTAAAATATAAATAATGTAGGTAGTTTTGTATACATTCAAAATTAATTGAAAATTTTACATTCATAGCTAACAGTAGCATTCAATGAGCATTATGACCAAACCTCATTCGCACTATTTTTTTGTGTATTTTAGAACTTTTAAAGGTGATAAATATAGCGAGAAGAATGTTTAAGAACGTAATGGTTTGTGACTGCAACCATTTCAAGAGGAATCCACAGAAGAAATCAAGTTTATTCGATTCACACTTCAATGACACCGAAAAAAATTAATTAATTAATTCAAAATTAATGTGAAAGATGGTAGTCTCGTGTCCGTCATCTTTATTCATTGAGGAAAATCGATTCTAGCACATTTTCTCTCAATTGATTTGGACGGTATAGTAAAAATTCCAACTGCATAGATGATAAAATTTACTGATTTTTTACCGATCGCATTTTAATTTCGATGCTTATCAAATGAAACAAAATGTATCTAAAATACGCAGAGAATGCCTCAAGACTTCATACTATATATTTACTTATTGTTTTTCAATGTAGCATATTAATGTAATAGCCTAGATATGGCCATGATGCCTTACTTTACTTGTGTAGATTGCATTCACACAGGGTGTGATAAAACTGGTGATCGATATAGACTCCTTTGGTATATAATTTTAAAGGCTAATAACTGCTCTCTTGAACGATGCATAATATTAGCTAGTATTGTATTATATAATACCACCCATATAACCGCAGAGTTTTGCAAGCGAAGGCGTCGAATTCGAGGTCTATACATTTTTGGTCCGACACCGATTCAAACTGCGCGGAAATTTTCTTTCTCCCATCTCAATGCTAAACATAAGCTCAGAGCGGCTCAGAGGCAGATTTTGCAAAAATTTCCTTCGACTTGCTCGTGCCTTTCGCCCTCAGACTCAAATTTTATGAGGGGAAGGGGGTTTGCCTCGGTTTCCTAGGAATAACGGGACCTTGTGTGCGACGTTTCCCTCTGTGCGAGAAGCAACGCTAGAATATATACTGATTCGTTATAATCATTTTATAATAACTGAATTCTTGCATTACGACATCCGTATTGTTATAATACTATTCTGCTAGGCCAATGCCACCAAACTCAGGATACTAATAAATCTTTGCAATATTAACAAAGCAAATAAATCCATTTCAACTCTGCAGGCGGAGTTATGACTCAAGCAGACCATCTCCGCCATGTTTTTCCTCTCTCTCTCTCTCTCACTTCTTAAGGCTCGCTCGGAGGAAATTCACTGCCTGTTATGCGGGTTGCGGCTTAGGTGGTAAGTTTTTTTTGGAACTAGCTGTACCTTTTCTATCTCGCGAATACAACACTTTTCAGCAGGGTCCCATACACTGCATGCGTACTCGAGGTGAGGCCTAACTAGCGCAAAGTAACATCGCTCGCGGACTTTTTCTTCGCTTTTACCGACTATTCTTTTGACGAAGCCTAGTTTCTTGAGAGCTCGCCCACATATGTTATGGATGTGGGTACCCCAAGTTAAGTTATTCGTGAGGGTTATTCCGAGATATTTTACCGAATCGACAGTTGATAATGTTTTCCCTCGAAGGCTATATGAATTATGATTGGCAAAGGATTTTCTTTCGAAAAAATTAACTACTGAACATTTATCTATGTTGAGCTCCAATTGCCAGTCGTCGCACCATTTTACTATTTTATCTAAGTCATTCGACAGGCTTAATCTATCGTCATTACTTTTTATTTCTCTGTAAATAACCGTGTCGTCCGCAAATATTCTAACGTTACTGTCGATGTGTTCATTAAGATCGTTTATGTATATTAAGAATAATAATGGCCCGATTACGCTTCCTTGTGGGACGCCTGAGGTCACCTTGACTAGGTTGGAACTAATACCATCTAATACTACTCGTTGTTCTCTATCGGACAGGAAATCTTTTATCCAACTTATTACTTGTTCGTTGATGCCCGCAAGTTTTAATTTGTACAACAATTTACGATGTGGGACTTTATGGAACGCTTTCCGAAAATCCAAAAAGATTGCATCGACTTGTATTTTACTTTCGGCCGATTTCAAGATATCGTGAATTAATAACGCTAACTGTGACTCGCAGGAACGTGTCTTACGAAAACCATGTTGATTCTTAACAATGAATTTAGAGGTTTCGAGAAAACCCATTAAGGAACTAGTAATTATATGTTCCATTATTTTACCACTCAATGAAGTTAACGAAATGGGCCTATAATTCGATGGATCATCTTTTACGCCGCTTTTAAAAATTGGGGTGACATTTGCAATTTTCCAATCTCTTGGGACCTTACCTTCGCTTATAGATTTTTCAAATATTACTTTAAGAAAGGGGCCTATGCTCTCTGCTAATTCTTTAAATACTCGAGCTGGTATATCCTCAGGACCAGGAGCTTTATTTGGCTTAATCTGCCGTAAAAGTTTAATAATTCCGTCTTCCCTGAATGTGATATTCGACATTGTTTCTGCTTTATTAACTACTGGTAGGGCGCCTAATGTAATATCGGACGTAAATACGCTATGGAAATATTCATTTAAGATATTCGCTTTTTCCTTAGAATCGTTAATTACATTGCCGCTGTTATCTTTTAACGAACTTACGGTTTGAACTTTACCTTGGACCTCACGCACGTACGACCAAAAAGCTTTTGGGTCCTCGTCTAAGTATTCGTATAAAACTTTCCTTTTAAATTGACGGAGGGCATCACGCATTATTCGTTTTGTTTCTGATTTTACTCGTTTATATTCGGCCTTTACCTGATCCGTTATTATGTTGTTAGGAAGCCTCATAACGGTTTTTAATTTCAAATGCAATCGTCTTTGTTTCTTTAACGCTTTCCTAGTATCTCTATTATACCATCTAGGCTCAATATTTTGGTTAGAGTATTTGGAGGGAACATATTTATCTATATTATTACGCATTATCTGTACAAAAAGGTTCCAAGTTTCTTCGGTATTTAAACGCATCGCGCGCGTTTCGTAAAACGGAAAATCGGAATTGAGTTTATTACGAAATCCTCCAAAATCGGCTTTAGAGTAGAGATAAATTTTGCGCTTGGGTTTTTGGTGCCTTGTCAAGTTAATATCGATATCTATAATCACAGCTCTATGTTCGGATAACCCATCGCATACTGATGCGCACCTTACACGCTCGGGGCTGTTAGTTAAAAAAAGATCTAATATACTTAATTCCCTAGTTGGCTCCTTAACGATTTGATGTAACGAATTTTTTTGCATAACACTGAACAAAGTCCTACAAGAATCGCTATCCCGAGCTCGTTTCTTAATTACGTGATTCGGCCAATCGATATCCGGGAGATTAAAGTCCCCTCCAACAAAAGTAATGCTGTTATTATTTTTACGAGAATAAAAGTTAATTTCTTCATTCAGGCAATGTAAGACTTGACGTGGAGAGTTGGGTGGTCGATAAAAAGCACACACATTTAAACTCGGCTTATTGATTTGAATAATTTTGCACCAAACGCTTTCGATGCTGCTATTTGAAAAAGTGAGTAAACTACTCTGAAGGAAACTTTTAACCGCTATAAATACGCCACCGCCCGTTCTATCCTGACGATCCTTACGATATATTTTAAAATCTTTCGGGAATACTTCATAGTCGCAAATATCTTCTGTGAGCCAACTTTCGGTGCCTATAATAATATCTGAATCGTTACTCCGAATGAAATGTTCTAAATCGGTTACTTTATTTTTGACGCTTCTACAATTTATAATCGCGATTGATAAATTATTAGCGCTGGGAGAAGCCCGAGAGTCGCATTGTGAATCATTATTATTTATATTTGACGTATTTGCTACTTTTTCCGGATTAATGACTATTTCTGATTCACTTTTACTCGCATTATCTTTACTGGATAAACCCTTTAACCTAAAAAAAACCTGCAGTGCTCAAAAATCCTATGAGCCACCCCTCTCGCAGCCGCAGCAGTGTAGTGAACACCAGAGCTGTTCAAGGCGAGGGGGTACGATTGGAGGGTCGGCCGAAGGTCAACGAAGTCAACTCCCAAGTCCCGACAAAACTTCCACAGCCTCGCATTCAGACCAGAAATTTTCCTCCGAACGCGATGGTCGCAGTCGGTTCGCGGGACAATGCTGCAGATGGACAGCCGCACATCGATGCCAAGCGACCTCCGCACGCGCACAACCTCGGAATTCAGGTCCTCAAAAGAACGCAGAATATCCTCGGGAGCACGGTGGCAGACGTCGTTGACCCCAACATGGGCCACCACCCGCAGCTGAGAGCAACCCGTTCCCTTGGCCGCCGCACCTACCGCACCCGTGACATGGGCCACACGCCCTGAGGGAATACACCAAGATGTAACCCTCAAGTCACCTCCCTCCCTCTCCGCCCTTGAACGCAAAGGCGCCACTACACGCTTGACGTTTGAGCTCCCTATCAAAACTATCCCCCCACCCCGACTTCCCTTAGGCTTGACCACTTTAGAGGGCAGAGTCGCGGGCTTGGCAAGACCAGGGGTGGCCTTCCGAACGGGCTCATCAGCACTTTGCAGCGCTGAGAACCTATTGCGGACAGGGATGGGGTTCGGCGTCACCTCCCCAGAGCCCCTGCCAGACCGCGCAGCTCCTCCACTCCTTGTAGCCAACCTCCACTCAGGCTCTAGGAACGGGACCGACCTCGAATGATTGGGAGTTGACCGTACCCCCTCCGAGACAGTCCAACCAGCGTTGACCCTAGGACTAGGCCTAGTCATCTTCGCGTCGCGGACAGGCCCAGAGTTGGAGGGTCTCCTCCCCCCCATCGAGGTAATTTGTGTAGATTGCATTCACACAGGCTGTGATAAAACTAATGATCGATGTAGATTCCTTTGGTATATAATTTTAACGGCTAATAACTGCTCTCTTGAACGATGCATAATATTAGCTACTATTATATTATATAATACCACCCATTATAACCGCAGAGTTTTGCAAGCGAAGGCGTCGAATTCGAGGTCTATACATTTTTGGTCCGACACCGATTCAAACTGCGCGGAAATTTTCTTCCTCCCATCTTAGTCCTAAACATAAGCTCAGAGCGGCTCAGAGGCAGATTTTGCGAAAATTTCCTTCGACATGCTCGTGCCTTTCGCCCTCAGACTCAAATTTTATGAGGGGAAGGGGGTTTGCCTCGGTTTCCTAGGAATAACGGGACCTCGTGTGCGACGTTTTCCTCTGTGCGAGAAGCAATGCTAGAATATATACTGATTCGTTATAACCATTTTATAATAACTGAATTCTTGCATTACGACATCCGTATTGTTATAATACTATTCTGCTAGGTCAATGCCACCAAACTCAGGATACTAATAAATCTTTGCAATATTAATAAAGCAGATAAATCCATTTCAACTCTGCAGGCGGAGTTATGACTCAAGCAGACCATCTCCGCCATGTTTTTCCTCTCTCTCTCTCTCTCACTTCTTAAGGCTCGCTCGGAGGAAATTCACTGCCTGTTATGCGGGTTGCGGCTTAGGTGGTAAGTTTTTTTTTGGAACTAGCTGTACAATCACAAACCGTGTTGAATATAGTTTTAATTATTTCGTTGATATTCATTTTATCTCTCCGAATACAAACATATCATTATGAAATCGAAAAACCTTGATTGAGTTTCGATACATGATCAAGAGAGGGAAATGAACGCTATTTTTTTGCCTTGAGCCGCGCCGTCCTATAGGTACAAGGGGTGCATCGCTCCCGGTCAGGTAGGATGCCATGGGTATTTTTCCATATATAGGCAAATTATAAATAACAACACCTTCGAATCATGCCTATCTATTAATTAGAATATATTTAAGGGGAGTCAATTGTGGCATAACTATTAAGTAGCAGCGTACACGCGTTCTCAGTTCAAGGAAGGTGCATTTTAGAACGTAGTATTTCTAGGAAGTAATCAATGAATATGCATTGAGGAGAACCCTCTCCCAAAAGGGTTTTCCATACCATTCATTTCGTCTTTTCTAAGTCCATCAGTACAGCCATAGTTCCTCTTTTCTCAAAACGAAAGCCGATTTCTTTAGGTTGATCGCTTGATATTTGACAGCGAGTCTTCATTGTTCACAGATTGTAAAACCAAATTAGTTTTCTTAAAAAAGAAAGAATGGACCTGACAACTTATGGCAATTATCTCGTTTCATACATTTTCTGATGCTTGTGAGAAGTACAATTGGTCCTTTGCTGTTCTCTTTCTTTATTCTAAAGAAAGTACTTCTATTGACACGTCCTTTGCATAATAAACCTATCACCTTCGTCGGTAAAAATTTCTTAAACAGATATTACTGTTATCCTTATGCCACTTCGTAAGATTTTTCCTTTTTTCTCTCTCTCTCCATTATCACTAGTTGTAGAAAACTGTGGACGATATATTTCCTAATGCGACAAGGAATATATTTCGTTATATACCGTCCTTGACCCCACATCATACGAAAAATAAGGATAACACCAAATTTCACCAATCACGAAGAGAATAAAATCTGACGACTTGCTGCGTGTCTTCCATGTGCATTTCCCGCAATGCGTCAGTTAGTGGTGGTCTGAAATGTAGTTTTGGAGTACTGTTTTCTGGAAGTAGCAGCAGCCACTAAAAGGAGAGTGCTGGAGAATACAGATGTTGCGATTATTTTTAAGATTTTCGAAAGAAGTATTTGCTGAAGAGGACCTTCTGGAGGAGACGAAAGATGATGCTCTCTATTTTTGAGTTCTAGGGGAAAGAATACAGACCATCTGCTTTACAGCCTATCTTTGTCCCTTGGAAGTAGAAGCCGACAGAGATCCTGTATGCCAATAGCAGGAGGTAATAACACTGTAAAGAGATTGCGAACAAATTTTCGCTAGCTTATTACATCACTGAAAGGAGGAAATAATAACATAAGACGATGGTAATCAAAAAGAAGAAAGATTTCCTATAAAAAGCATGCATCAATCTCAAATTGTTGAAATGAAAGAATACTTTGTAATTTCCACGAAATTTAATTCGACCGACTAGTTTCGTCGACGTGTCGACATCATCACGGGTGACAATCAGAAAATACCCAGAGTATATATAGGAAGGGGTGACTAAGAAGGGTGGGGAGAGGAGAAAAGGGTACTAGGCAGGGAGAGGAGGGGGGAAGGGTTGGGGAACAGATATTCATTAGTGAGGAATTTCTTATCTTTCTCCACGATTTCAATAATTTCCAGGGCATCGAGGCGGCGTCCTTTCTTCTCCCGATGCAGGAGCCGCGGTTGGAAATCGCTGCAGTGGTTCATGCTGTGGAGATGGTCAGCGAAGGCCGATCCTGGACCCCCAGTGCGAAAGCAGCGTTTGTGTTCCGCAATTCTTGTTTTTAACGACATTCCAGTCTGGCCGACGTAGGTAGAGGGGCAGTCATTGCAGGTGATTTGGTACACCCCACTAAGGGAATCCAGGTCTCTCTTGTCTTTTGTAGTGCTGAGAGATTTTAGACTCCTGGGGGTGTAATAAGCTGGGCGGATGTTGACAGGAAGGCTTCGCTCAATCCTATAAGATAAGTTTCCTAGAAAAGGAAATCTTCTCCATTGGATAGGAGAAAGGTTCGTAGCAGATAAAGAAGGGGTGATTCTTTTGGAGGCTAGGAGTCTTTGTTTTCGCGTCAGGAGGCGGTCTACTAAGTTGCTGTTGTATCCATTTTTCACTGCAATTTGCTTGATGGTATTGAGTTCTTTCTTGAAGTTGCAAGGGGAGAGGGGGATATGAGTGAGGCGGTGAATCATCGAGTGGAAAGAGGCAAGCTTGTGAGAATGGTGATGGGAAGAATGGTTGGGAATGGCGTGGTCCGTATAGGTTGGTTTCCGGTATATTGCAAAGGATGGGATATCATTTTTAAAGGAAACGGTGAGGTCTAAAAACTTTAGGAGACCATCTACAGAGTGTTCCATAGTGAAGTTTATGGAACTATGGAGGGAGTTCAGGTAGTCCAAGAAATTGTTGAGTTTTTCCCTCGTCCCGTTCCAAATGCAAAACACGTCGTCCACGCACCGGCGCCAAAATTTCATTTCAACATGTGTTTGGAGTTCCACAAAGTGACGCTTGGTCATATTAATTTTATTTTTATCTCAAATTGTTTACTGATCAACAATTCTATTGCATAGAAATATATGTCTAAAGATTATATCTTCATGTACTTCTTCCAGCTCAATAACTACGTTTCTTGACATTTGTTAGCACTGAAATTCATGCTTAAAAGTGTATGAATTAGGAATTCCTTATCTTCGGACAATTTAGTGACCTCCAATGACAGCAGTACAAACCTTGCGAAAAATAGAAGGATTGGTCGGCAGCCTCACCATATTGGCTTCAAAATTTTAATTATTTCCTTATATATATGGCATATCCATCCCCATTTACATTTACATTTACATTAATACCCCGCTAACCGCCGTAAGGCGTATGGCAGGGGGTGTGAATACACCGAACTCCCTAACCAACCATCTGGTTTGCGTACCTAATACTATCTGGAAAAAGAGACCAGAAATAGCTATCTGTTCTCGCTATAATTTCGCGGAATCTTTTTGACGTCTGGTCTCGAAAACTACGCTCACTGAGTACGGGAATCACGAAGTCGCTTATTTCCTCATGTAAATCGCTACTCAAAAATTTCTCGAAAAGTTTATGCCTATACTCATTTCTTCTATCCTCGAGGGATTCCCAGCCGAGGGTTTTAATCATCTCTGACACACTGCTGTCGAACTTGTAGTCTCCCTTGACGAAACGGGCCGCTCTACGTTGCATGCGCTCTAGCTCTATGATCAATCCTTTCTCATGTGGATTCCACACCGCGCAGCAGTACTCAAGCAATGGACGAACCAACAGAAAAGTAAGCCACTTCCTTGACATTCTGTTGGCAACCCCTGAGAACGCGATTACATAGCCTCAGCGTCCTATCAGCTGACCCCACTACGTCTTGAATATGCGTTTTGAACGATAAGTTACTACTGAAAACAATGCCTAAATATTTGTATCTACTTACGAATTCTAATGTTGTACCGCTAATAAGGTAGGATGTTTGTTTTAAGTTCTGGGACGGGGAGTGGGTCATGCTCATCGCTACACACTTCTCTATGTTCAAGCCGAGCTGCCAATCTTCACACCATTTCGAAATAGCGTCTAAGTCACCCTGTAATATGGAAGTATCTTCCACATTTTGAATTTTCCTGTATATGAGTGTGTCGTCCGCGAAAAGCCTTACCTTACTTCTTACATTGTCTACTATATCGTTAATGTAAATTAAGAACAATATCGGTCCAATGACACTGCCCTGAGGAACTCCAGATGATACTTCTACTTCATCAGAGTAAACGCCATCTAAGACTACCCGTTGAACTCTGCATGTGAGGAACGACTTAATCCACTGAATAATATGATTTTCGATTGCATATGACTCTAGTTTCTGGAGTAACTTTGCGTGTGGTACTGTATCGAATGCCTTTCTAAAATCCAGGAATATGGCATCTGTCCTAAAACCTTCATCGGCTGCTCGCATTATGTCGTGATTAAGAAGTGCTAACTGACTCTCACATGAGCGACCTTTGCGGAATCCGTGTTGACTGCGTGTAATTGCATTACTATCACCAAGGAAGCGCATTAGATAACTGCATATTATGTGTTCTAGAATTTTACAAAATATCGAAGTGAGCGATATTGGTCGGAAATCATCCGGTTTTGACTTACGCCCTTTTTTTGGGACTGGAGTGATGTTCGCTCTCCTCCATGAGGCAGGAACCATACCTTCGTCTAAAGATTTATTGAAAAACACGAGTAGGAGGGGAGCAAGCTCGTTAGCTAGCGTAGATATAACGAGGGCAGGTATACCTTCTGGCCCGGGGGATTTTTTGCTGTCAATTTGCAATAAAAGGTTCTTAATACCTGCTTCATTTAGTTCTAATTTACTCATTTTAGCGGTAATACGAGTAGGAAATGCATTTACGTGACCGTTATCTGATATGAAGCATTTCTTAAAGTGTTGGTATAGAATATTAGCCTTTTCACATGAATCTGATACGACGCTACCATTGTTGTTTATGAGATGCAAAACGGTCGATTGTTTGCCTCTTGTCTCTCGTACGTAAGACCAGAATTCCTTAGGATTCTTTTCCAGAGATTCGCGTAGCGTTTGAGATCTATACGTATCGAACTCCTTACGTGCCTCAATCTTCGCTGACCTCTTGATATCTAAATATTTACGACGTTGCTCCTCGTATTCTATGCTATTTAATGGAAAAGTCTTCATAATGGAATGTAAAGCTCTTTGTTTTCTTTGGAGTGAACGTAATTTAGGCTTGACCCATCGCGGCTATTGCCGATCCCGAGCCACTCTTGTCGGAATAAATCTAGAGGTACCTTCACGAAGGATTCGGAGAAACTCAGACCAACCGTCGTCTACTGAATTCTTCTGAATGAAACTAATAAGGGGAGCACTTTCTGTCTTTATAAACTCCTTGAACGCGGAGAAGTTGGCTTTCCTAAAAATGTATAATGTACGAGGGGGCTTCAGAACTCGGAATGAATCTATCTTAATCGAGGCGGCTATTATTTTGTGATCGGAAATACCTTCACTGACGGAAATTCTGTGAACGAGATGAGGATGGCTAGTAGCAAGGAGATCTAAGATATTGCCCCTACCAAGAGTAGTCGTTCTGGTCGCTTCTGTATTTACTTGTTCTAGAGCGAAGGCCGAGAATAAATCAATTAATTTCTGCGATGCGTTTCTATCTCTACTATTACTAGCGACGGACATATTCCTCCAGTTAACACAAGGAAGATTAAAATCACCTCCTACGAAAATAACTGATTCGGGTTTACTCTTACGAAGTTTACTCAATGCTTCGTACAGATCCTCTATGGGCTCGTCATCGCGATTAGGAGGGCGATAAAAAGAGCAGAAGTACGTTTTTCTACCATGCTTGTCAGACACTGAGCACCAAATCATCTCAGCACTATCCTGGCATTGGAAGTTTTCTAACTGACTCACCAAACTATTTTTTACAGCGATAAATACTCCTCCCCCCATTCTGCTGTCTCTATCCTTTCGATACACAAAGAAGTCGGGAGGAAAAATCTCACTAGAGGCTATTTCTTCGCTGAGCCAACTCTCGTTTCCTAGTATTATATCTCCGCATGTATTTTTAACCAAGTCGAAGAATTCCGCTTGCTTATTGCGAATACTTCTACAGTTAACTACCACTAACTTGATATCCTTATGACTATCACTCTTGAGCTCGGCGGGTAAATTCGAATTATAACTATTGGAATGACATCTATCTAACTCCTCACCATTTCTAGCTGATATTTTTAAGTCACTTATGTCGCCTTTAACACATCTCGTTCTGCTTTTCTCATTTCCGCTATTTTTTATCAAAATAGAGCCATTTACCGAAGCATATCTACGAGTACTAATATCCTCTGCTGAAATTTCTCTTTTACATCTATCATTAACATCCTTTTTAGATGGAGACTCCCGCATATTACTATTCTTATCTAAGTGGTTCACACCTTGTCGTGGTGGGATGGCTTGCGTGCTTTAATGATCCCGAGAGCGATGCCAGCGGTAGCTTTAGCTACTGGTAGGGTCACCCATGCTGGTAAGGTCAAAGGTGAAAAGCCAGACTAAAGGTGAACCACACCAAGGTTAGGGCAGGATCTACAGCCGTAGTGGAGGCAGCTGACCTAGGAGAAGATGACTCCGATATCAAACTCCTGGTCCTCCAGGTAGGGGGTTGAGCATGGGGCTAACTACCCCATCTTGTAAAACAACTATTGTTGAGAATACTTTCATGAATCAAGCCGGACGGACTACTAGAAAGCGACCTAGGCAAAGAATAAAGGACTCGAGAATGGATACAGAAATAAACATAGGAACATGGAATGTACGAACCATGCTGCAACAAGGAAAGATGCTTGAAATTGCAAATGAACTGGAAAAATACAAAATAGATGTAACTGCTGTTCAAGAAGTTAGATGGAAAGGACATGGAGAAATTAGCAAAAGGACCTTTACCTTCTACTATAGTGGTAAGATAGAGAGAAGAGGGTGGCATGGCACAGGATTCTTTCTATCTAAGAGAATGAAAAAATCTATTTTAAGATTTCAAGCAGTAAATGAAAGAATTTGTAAACTACGAATTAAGGGCAAATTCTCAAATATCACATTTATAAATGCTTATGCTCCAACAGAAGAAACGGAAGATGACATTATAGAGCAATTTTATGGAGATTTGGAAAGGGAATGTTACAGTGTGGCCAGGCATGATATGTTGATCTTGCTTGGTGACTTCAATGGGAAAATAGGAAAGGAAGACTGCTACAGGGATGTTGCAGGAAAATTCAGCCTGCATAATGAAACTAGCAAAAATGGAGAAAGACTATGCCAGTTTGCCATGTCACAGAATTTAGTTATAAGTACCACATTCTTTAGCCATAAAAAGAATACACTTGGGCACTTGGAAGCATCCTGGAAGAAATCTGTACAATCAAATTGTTCATATACTGATATCGAAAAGATGGGCATCTACAATACGGGAAGCAAGAGTATTCAGAGGAGCAAACTACGACTCAGACCACTTTCTTCTTAAGGGTATAATTAGGCAGCGTATTAGCAATGCACAGAAGCAAAATGAAAGAAGAAGATACCAGAAGTGGAATGCAGATAAGCTGAGAAATCCAGCGGTACAAGAGGCATATCAGATTTCTCTTGCACAAAAATTGGAAAATATGGATGAAGACGCTGCCTCTCTGGATCAAAAATGGATCTGTATAAAGGAAAGTGTTATATCTGCCGCAAAAGAAGTTCTTGGAGAGGCCAGGAAAGATAAAAAGGAGGAATGGTTTGATGAGGAATGTAAGGTAGAACTGGAAAGGAAAAATCTAGCAAGAAGAAAATGTTTACAAAGGAACACAAGGGCCAATAAAGCAGAATATGAGCGATGCCGAAGAGAATGTAAGAGATTGTTTAGAAGAAAGAGGAGAGATATTGAAAATAAAAGAATCCAGGAACTTGAAGAAAACAGTGAAAGCTCTAATAGCAGAAAATTTTTCAATGAAGTAAAAAACTACACTTAAGGATTTAAGCTCAGATCAAGTGCATGTATAAGTAAGGAGGGACATGTTCTAAGCGAAAAGGAAGATATTTTGAGGAGATGGAAAGAGTACTTCCAAGACTTATTAACATGTGATGAAGGAGAAGCAATGGAAGATAACAATGTTGATGAGCAGTATTCACTAGTGGACTGGGAAGTGAAGGATCCATCAATTAAAGAAGTTGAAGATGTGATACAAAAATTTAGAACGGGAAAGCACCAGGAGTCGACAACATCACTGCAGAATTATTAAAATTTGGAGGTGAAACACTTTGGGTAAAGCTACATGAGTTAATCAAAACAATATGGAATGAAGAGTATATGCCTGAAGAATGGAGAGAAGGTCTGATTGTACCCATTCATAAGAAAGGCGATAAAAGAAATTGTATGAATTACAGAGGAATAACTTTGCTCAGTGTGGCCTACAAAGTACTCTCCTGCATAATATATAACAGACTTGACGAATATGGTGAAAAGATTATAGGGGAGTACCAATGTGGGTTTAGGAAGGGCCATTCGACCGTTGACCATTTGCATATGTTGCGACAATCCTTCGAGAAATGCTATGAATGTAACATAACTCTTCATAACCTCTTCATTGATTTCAAGCAAGCATTTGACAAAGTCAACAGAAACAAATTGTTAAAAGCCTTAATTGAACTAGGAATACCCAGAAAGTTAGTTAAATTAGTGAGGGTAACTTTATGGGGATCCAAAGTAAGAGTGGTCATAAATGGGGATTTGACTGATGATTTTTGCATTAATGCTGGTGTAAGACAAGGGGATGCGCTATCTGCATTATTATTCAACCTCCCACTTGAAGCAGCAATGAAAGATATAGAACAGGGCCCAATAAGTACCAGAACAAAACAAATTGCGGCATATGCAGATGACATAGTTTTGATTGCCAGGAGTGAAAGAGCTTTGAGAGAGATATTTCAAAATATTGAGCCAAAAGCAAAGGAACTAGGACTTGTTATAAATGAAGAAAAGAGTAAATATCTAAAAATGAAGAGAGGTCCAGATAATATAACTGACGAGATAAATATCGATGGTTTGACTTTTGAGGGAGTAGTGGCATTTAAATACCTTGGTTCAGTTGTCAATCAGAATAATGATTTAACTGAAGAAATTAGGAGTAGAGTTGCCACAGGAAATCGGGCTTATTTTGCCTGTAAACAGCTTATGGCGTCAAAATTGCTGTATAGACATAGCAAAATGAAAATATATCGATCAGTCATAAGACCCATTGTGACCTACGGGTGTGAAGCATGGTCCATTACGAAGAAGCAGGAAGATATGCTCAATGTGTTTGAAAGGAAAGTGATGAGAAGAATCTATGGCCCAGTACAAAATGAAAACGGACTGTGGAGGATTCGGACAAATGAAGAAATAAATGATCTTATTAAAGGAGAGAATATTGTTCGATTCATTAAAGCCCAGAGGATCAGGTGGCTTGGTCATCTACACCGCATGGAACCCTTAAGATCCGTTAAGAAAATCGATGACTGGAGACCCACAAGTGGAAGACCAAGAGGCAGGCCTCGTAAAAGATGGAAAGATGGAGTGATAGAAGATCTGAGAAAAATGGGAGTCAGGAACTGGAGGACCTCTGCTACTGTTAGAAACGCCTGGAGAAGAGTCGTGAAGGAGGCCAAGGTCCACGGAGGACTGTAGCACCAGAGGAAGAAGAAGAAGATATATGGCATATTTGCACGTAAGGCCTTCTGCCCAGGATAAATCCCAAGTAATCAGCGATCTTCTTCTTGCTGGTAGGTTGCATTATCCAACTCATCTACCCTTGGAGGTGATTTTCATAGTCTTCAATTTCTCTAGCCAGATAGCCAAGTTGGATAAAGCGTACTGCCGAAAAAAGTAACATCGCAGGTTCTATTGCCGGTAACGTCAGAATTTCTTCAAGTCCTATTTACCAATGGCTTTTCTACTCAGATTTGGCCTACCAAAATGTACAGCCTTAATATATTGACTTCAGTGTTATATTTTTTGTGAATTTTGATAAAACCAAATGTTTCTTACTCAATGTATGTATGTACAGTCACTTACAAAAAAAAGTTACCACTTCCAAGGGGCAACTCGTCCAATAGACCCCTCGTTTCGGGCGAGCGAGCCTCCAGAAGAGAGAGATCGGAAATAAAGATGGAGGACGTTGTCTGCTATGCAGGTCCACGTTGAGCGTTTGAAAGGATTTGTTTTCGTTATTGTTATTAAAATAACTTATTTAAAGCGATTTTTTAGTGACATTAACATGGCAGAGTAATATTATAGCGATTCAGAGGTCGGGATGGATTAATTTGGTGATTTTAAAGTTGTTTCTTTGATATAGTTTTACTTTAGATGTTTTGCATGTAGTATAGCAATCGTGAATATATTCTAAGCTAAAAATTTTAAAATTTTTAAACATCATTTATACGCTGATGATCCGCAGATATATCTCGATTCTACAGCTGCCCGCTTCCCTGAATGTGTTCAGTATGCGAACCATGACTTCCAACAAAGTCACTAAAGTAGCAAGGACAATTTTTTGAAGATAAATCTTAAAATTACAAGCCATTGTCATCGGACATCCCAAGTTATTAAAACGAATTATTGGAAATATTAATGCAAACCTCTTGAACGATTTTGAGATCCCATTCTGTAACGCTCTTAATAATATCGGTGTTTGCATAAACATCTGAGGGGATGGATGGAAGAATAAACGTTTTCACAAATTTTCACGACCGTGCTCCGACGCCGTACCGAGCATTTCAGGGAAATATGGAGTGGGTAGTGAAGGACGGGAAAGAACTCTCCTCCTCCCCCACATCTGGGTAAGAAAAGAGCAATAAAGGTGAGGGCTGTTTATGACCTCCAGAAATTTTCGAAATCTCTTTCCTTTTACTTGTATGAAATTTTCTGGTAGAATCGCTTACACATCTGAGCATAGCCAAGAGACACTGCGAGTCGGGCGGTGGCCCAGGTCAACGATGATAAGGGAGGGCAAAAGTGTGGAAAGTAAGTCGAATATTTACTTGAAAGTGGAAGGCTTCGAGAATCTATTTATTAACAAACCCATTGAAAAGCACTTGCGAAGATAATAAGCTATATAAACGAGTCTCAGGATAACGCAGACGCACTCACCCATAAGTGTATAATATTTTAAAATCTCATTGCTAATGATAGGTGGTAGAATCACAGAAAATGATATTTTTAAGGAATATTCCACAAAACAAATTTCAAAGTGAAAATCTCGCATCAACTATGATTAGTTCACTTATTGAATCAGAAAAATAATGCTTGCCACTTCAGTGCAAAGGCAATCTAATTCATTAGATTTTAATACCATATTCATAGTAATATGAGTAATGATAACGATTATAACTTGTTACATGTTATTTGGATTGAAAAGGAATTTTGTAAAGGTTATTCTTCGAAAATATAAATCCGAGGAATGGCGCGCAAAGAAACCTAATTGAATTAGCGCATAGTAAGGAAGCTATTAGAAAAGGATCTAGAATAGAGCTAGTCAGAAATTGAGGGATAAGGAAGAACTGTCCTATGCCGTCAGTAACACCGTAAGAAGAGGCATTTACAAGTAATCTATATTTATGAGAATAAGAGTGAGAAATTGACATATAATAGTATGGTATACAAACAAAATATGTTTTAGTATAAGTGAAATGTGTTTGCAATGCACCACTCTAGTGAAGAACTCAGCGTTTCTGAGATTCCATCGATTAGAATAGACAAAATGAATGGAGTGAAAAACTCAGATGCTTTTGGGAGAGGGTTCTCGACAATGCATATTCATTGATTACTTCCTAGAAATACTACGTTCTAAAATGGACCTTCACGGCTGGTATCCCATTGACCCCATCTCTTCCCCCGCTGCTTACTCCTTAGACCTCGCTATTCTTTCCGAGATCTGCATACGCCGAATTCAGTGAACCCTTTCGCCTACCTGCTACTCCCTAGCCATTCCATTATCTGCTAATCTTTCTCCCCTTAATCCCACACGTGATTCCGGGCATAAATTCTACGAAAAAACTTTTACCAAAACTACCACCAACAACTTCAGCGCCAGGGCTCTCCCTCACCTCACCCACTATCGCTTTATTGTAATCTGGTCGTCGGTGAATTAAATATATATATTAAAATATATTGCATTAAATAAATCGATTTTTTTGAAATTTGAAATTTGAAGGTGTTTTAGTTGTAATTTTCCTATTTATGGATAATACCCATGGCATCCTACTTGCCCGGGTGCGATGGGGGGGGGGGTGCGATGCGAAGGGTGCGATGCACCCCTTGCACCCATAGGACGGCGCGGCTTAGGGTAAAAAAAATAGCGTTCATTTCCCTCTCTTTATCAAGTATCGAAACTCATTTAAGGTTCTTCCATTCAGCCATGATGATATGTATTCGGAGAGATGAAATGAATATCATAGAAATAATTAAAAATATATTCAATATGGTTTCACTAATCTCATTTAGAAATATTAGCCAACAGAGAAATAACGCATAGAACGTCTAATTCATCCGATTTGTTCGCTATTACGCATATGCGAAACAAGATCATCCCTGTAAGCGGATTTTGAAGGGTTAACGTATTCTTTCATTGTTACTCCATTTCTATTCTCATTACTCATTGTTACTCCATTTCTGTTCTAATTACGTTTTCTCTAATTTCCCCTTCTTTTAACATAATTCATAGCATTGCATTTGCTCTTAATTATCATTTATTTAAGCCCTATTATTTATTATTTTTTACGGAAAAGTTCGTCCTGCGAACATGTAGAGCATGAAGAAAAATAATGGAGTCCTTTCCAAACCTCCATTGATGGGAATTTATACATAAGCAGAAAATATGGTCAACTAAAGTATTTCTTGTCGGATTTTTTTTCGAAGAAGAGTGCATTACGCGTGAGATTTGAGCCGATTTAAGAAAAATCCGAATTACTTCCTTTATAATACTATATTGCTTATACAGCATCCAAATGAAAGAATTTTAGCCAGTATTTAAAGATAATAACGTCAAACAAGCCTCAAAACATGCGTAAGGAGGAAGACGAAACGCGCGCTAAAAGCAGAGCCGCTCATAGACTCGCTCTCATCGAGCTCCTCGTCTGTTAAGCGGGTTGCATCCTTGAGTGGTAACTTTTTTTTGTAAGTGACTGTACCTATTCACTTGAAGACGAAAGCTAATGTTTATCGATAATCTAACCACTAGGAAATGGTCAGGCATATTTGCACGTATGGTGGAATTTCAAGGTGAAATTTAATCGCCTGCTTTTTTACCTCTTATTTTAGCAAGAAAAAACTTCCAGCGGGAAATTTTTTAAGAAAATACTGAAATTATTTTTTGTGCAAATGAAAATCCTTTAAGTAGGTTGATAACGTCAAAAATTAATCTATATTACGATGTGATGACGCGAAACTCGGCCCGCACGGCTGTTATGATCCTTTTATTTTTCCAACGGCGTTTACTATTATCATCGATTCGGTCAGTTTTTGTGATTGCCGGTCATTAAATTTTCCGAAGATAGGGAAATAAAAATTTTAACACTATCGTGCATGAATTTCAGTGATTACATAAGTTACTGAGGAAGTATCAAGAAAAGTAGTAAATGTGCTAGAAGAAGTTCACATGAGATTAATTTTAGAGCAATCAAATCTTATTAAAAAATTATTTAGTTGGAACGTAACTCAAGAAAAATTTGTCGTGAAGTCCAATTTATACGTCGCCTAAAACTTTTTGGTTTCTCAAGTGAGGAAGAACTTGTCTCGAGAGAAATCGAGATAAATGTTGTAATTTTCATTTGCAGTTTGTTTCGATGCGATATCTAGAATAGAACTTGAGTTTTTGACTTTCATATCAAAGAGCGTAATCCGCTTCGCGCTTCGATTTGCATTCCAAATTAACCCTTTCTAGACAGCCACGTTCTCTTAAAATCCTCTCCTGGACACGGAAGCATTTTGCGACTCAGATGTTGGCAGGTATAGAATTGAACCCTTCTGAGTCCCAAGCGGGGTTCCTTCCTCGGCAACCGCAATTGGGGGAAAACCGTCACCTTCCCATCCACAGCATGGGGCCGCGGCTAACTAAATGTTATTGCTGACGTTTTGCCAAATAGTTATTTTAGCAGTGATTGTCAATATTAATTTGGAAATTAAAATCTTGTACCTTGCCAACTATGTACAACTTTCAAACGAAATTTTACCGTAAATATTAAGCTATTTAGTGTACTAACATAGTGGCAATGATGTAGCATAAGTTTTACAGGATAATATACTAAATACCTTAATATTAACGGTAGAATTTCGTTTAAAAGTTGTACATAGTCAACAAAGACTAACATTTCAATATCTAAATTAATATTGACAATTATTACTAAAAAAACTCTTTCGCAAAACTGTTGCAATAACATTTCATTTGCCGCGGCACCATGCAGTTAAAATTGTTATAAACGACCCCGGGGGCTGAGTTTCCTCTTTGTAGAGCAGAAGGAAAGGTCAGAAATCCCCCAGAAAAGGGTCAGAATGGTAAGTTTATAATACCCTAATCCTCAGAAACTGCATCCACCCGTGATTTATACCTGCGTCATCTATACACGACAGCAGTGCTTCTGCGTAGGAAATTCACCGTCGTCTATATCCGACAACAGTCTCGAAAGGGTTAAGGCTGCTACAGCGCTCCGAGTTATTAACATGTAACGGACACTTCATTTTAGTTCCCTAAGTCTCCACCGCGAGAGGGATAGATTCCCCTCATCAGTTATGGAATGGGGATGACTTTTTCCCAGGAGAATGGGGGTTTTCTTGCATAATGCTACTTAAGTAGTTGGAGAAAATATTAAATTTGGCTAGTTGTCAAAGATTGTTTTGGTGGTCGTCAAAGGAGACTGATTATAACAATTTTACCCACGGATTTTCTAAATTTCCTAATGGATTGGGCTATAGTTTTAATTATCACTTTAGCAGAATGCCATGGGAGGGATGCTTGTATAAAAAAATACACTTCAATTTTCGGGGTGACAAATATTAAGAGCAAGATATTTTGCCAAGGTATATTCAGAGAGAATAACTTAGAGAGGTTTCCCTTTAGTTTTTTCATTTAGTAGTCATTAAAAACCAGAACTAATTTCTTCATCATATTAACATTAATATCAGATCATAAAAATCTTACAAGATATTTGCAGTAATAAGATGGAAATATTGAAAAGATTGGAGGCTCATTTAGTAATAATCAAAGCAGTTTTAAAACAAATAGACAACAGAATATTCCCAAAAAAATCCCTGTATATGGAATTTCCTTGGCATTAAATCGAAAGCACAATGACTATCTATTGAAAGTGGAACATGGTAATGAGAAAGGCACTTAAGGGACCTCCTCGATGTGATATTCAAGTGAGGCTTTGGAACAGGTCAGAGAGGCTTTTATCTAATATTAGTATGCAATTGTCTCTCATGAACTGGTTCTGAGTTCCATGCCAGGCGGTTTCTTGAGCATTCATTTGAAAATTGTTTGAGGCCTTTCTCGGAGCGATGGAGCATTCAAAGTTAGACAGTTTGCAGATGACGCACAGTGGGCTAGAATCGAAAAAAGCTGGCCAAAAATACGAAAAAGCTTTTCTTGAGTGCGGACCTCGAAACTTCGCATGATTGATTATGAATAAATCCTGCATACAACTATGGAGGTCATTTACGCTCGATCCTTAGCATTCAATTTATACAGGAGGTCAAAGTTGACCAATTTTTGCGAAAATTTCCTGTTTCCGATTTTTTGCGAAATTCTTCAACTTCGAGTCGATTGTGAACCCAAACTAGGAAAATCATCGGGTAAAATATGATGTCATATTATAAATATGTTCTTTGTCCTTCGTTAGACTTAGTTTCAATGAGTTCTGCTGAATATTTATATACTTTACATTACAAAATGGCCGACCCTTATTTTGGAACACATTTTTACATAAAGCGAGGAAAATAGTAGATTGAGACACCGTATGACACGGAGTTAAGCTTGTAGCTTATCGTGGTGTAAATAACTCCGTGTCACACGGTGTCTCAATCTACTATTTTCCTCGCTTTATGTAAAAATGTGTTCCAAAACTTTCCTTAATGGGAATCTGAAATAAAACCTTGCCCCAATTTGCCCCAATAATATATAAGTCGACTTTTCGACAACGCTGCAAGGGCCAAATCCGCGCGGCGGAGCACAGTCCTCCGTTACCCTCTTGTGTTTTGAGAGGAACATCGAAACAAAACGATTTTGATTTGTTTCTTTAATATATTTTAAGCATTATTATACTTTGTACATATCTTAGATAACTATGTTTGTGATTTTCATACTGAATGCTTCTTCACTCTCACTCTCAACTATACTGAAAATTTTTTTACAAAATCGATACAAAAAGCCATCACTTTGTGTAATTTCATAACAGTAATGAAATATAAGTTGTGATATTATGAAATGGTAGAATGTGGAATTATTATGGAATGGTTGAATGAAAATGGTGGAATACAGCGTAGCATTTTTTTCATATACAAAAATTGCCCACATCTGGATTTGTTTTGGTGACCGTCGCAGTGCTCTGGAAAAGTTCGGCAAAGGGCTCATTTTATGACAGGCAGCTGCGCTTTTTCCGGATTAAAGGTACCTTATGAATTGTATGTCCATGATATTTCCTTACAAGCTTAGGAATGGTTTAATTCTATATGAACATAGGATAAGAAGAGGTTGTGTTTTGTAGCTACGACAGTTTTGTGAAACAAGAAGTCCTCGACAATCTCCATTCTTCGTGTGAGGTTTTTTTGATATTTCATAGGAATTATATCTGATGTGGTATGTTTTTTCGTTACATATTCCCTTTTATTTAATGTATCAGAATACGGTGGTAAATATGATGTATTTTCTGATCGTTTTAAAATGTGCTCACATTGTTTGAGTAGTTTCTACTCACTTTATCCTGCATGTATTATGAAATCCTATATTTGCAGAGAGAAATTTTCGGATATGAACAATCTATCGGTGATTAGTAATCGAAACGTGGACGCAGAAAATTTGTCCTATACCATATCTACGCTGCATGCTTGAATTAGATTTTTTTGAGTGTTTATTACATATTTCTTTTCTACTTATCTTTGAGCAACTGTAGGTGAGAGTAATATATTGATGAGTATGATGTTATGTCATAAGACGTACCCATTGAACTTATCTTAATATTCTTAGGTAGGCTCGTGGTAATCACAAACTACTATTTGAGGAGAGAAAATCTTATATTCAGAAAGAGTTTAGAAAAAAGATGGAACTGATTGTAGATGTACAGCTAGTTCCAAAAAAAACTTACCACCTAAGCCGCAACCCGCATAACAGGCAGTGAATTTCCTCCGAGCGAGCCTTAAGAAGTGAGAGAGAGAGAGAGAGGAAAAACATGGCGGAGATGGTCTCCTTGAGTCATAACTCCGCCTGCAGAGTTGAAATGGATTTATTTGCTTTGTTAATATTGCAAAGATTTATTAGTATCCTGAGTTTGGTGGCATTGGCCTAGCAGAATAGTATTATAACAATACGGATGTCGTAATGCAAGAATTCAGTTATTATAAAATGATTATAACGAATCAGTATATATTCTAGCATTGCTTCTCGCACAGAGGGAAACGTCGCACACAAGGTCCCGTTATTCCTAGGAAACCGAGGCAAACCCCCTTCCCCTAATAAAATTTGAGTCTGAGGGCGAAAGGCACGAGCAAGTCGAAGAAAATTTTCGCAAAATCTGCCTCTGAGCCGCTCTGAGCTTATGTTTAGCACTGAGATGGGAGAAAGAAAATTTCCGCGCAGTTTGAATCGGTGTCGGACCAAAAATGTATAGACCTCGAATTCGACGCCTTCGCTTGCAAAACTCTGCGGTTATAATGGGTGGTATTATATAATATAATACTAGCTAATATTATGCATCGTTCAAGAGAGCAGTTATTAGCCTTTAAAATTATATACCAAAGGAGTCTATATCGATCACCAGTTTTATCATAGCCTGTGTGAATGCAATCTACACAAGTAAAGTAAGGCACACTCATGGCCATATCTAGGCTATTACATTAATATGCTACATTAAAAAACAATAAGTAAATATATAGTATGAAGTCTTGAGGCATTCTCTGCGTATTTTAGATACATTTTGTTTCATTTGATAAGCATCGAAATTAAAATTCGATCGGTAAAAAATCAGTAAATTTTATCATCTATGCAGTTGGAATTTTTACTATACCGTCCAAATCAACTGAGAGAAAATGTGCTAGAATCGATTTTCCTCAATGAATAAAGATGACGGACACGAGACTACCATCTTTCACATTAATTTTGAATTAATTAATTAATTTTTTCGGTGTCATTGAAGTGTGAATCGAATAAACTTGATTTCTTCTGTGGATTCCTCTTGAAATGGTTGCAGTCACAAACCATTACGTTCTTAAACATTCTTCTCGCTATATTTATCACCTTTAAAAGTTCTAAAATACACAAAAAGATAGTGCGAATGAGGTTTGGTCATAATGCTCATTGAATGCTACTGTTAGCTATGAATGTAAAATTTTCAATTAATTTTGAATGTATACAAAACTACCTACATTATTTATATTTCAATTGTTTATTATAAGGTTTACAATTATTATAATGTAGAAAACGTTAAAAATACGCAAAATAATAGGGACTTGGTGAAATAGTTTTTCCCAGGGCCTTTTTACCTGTAATTCCAACCCTGTAATATCACATGGGGAAGCGCATATGAGGCTCATGTTGAAATTTTGCTCCCCTCGGTTGATGGCTGGCCCTGCGTAACTCTCATATTTTTCGACAGAATTTTAATGATTGAGATGAATGGGTGGTGGTTTGGTATGGCTAGTGTATCTACATATTTATCGATTGGTGATATTGAAAATATTCCTTCGTATTTAAAATGTATTGACTATGAGAAACTTTTCATCTCTCCACATTCCGTGACAAATTTGAAAAGCAAGATACAGGAGTGATGGGAAGAAGGGAATAAAGCAATGAATTCACCAGGACTTCAAGAGGGGGACTGTTTTGATAGAGATAGGGAAGTGAGAAGTGACGGCAACAGTAATATATACACTCACATGAATTTAACAACCAAAAGTGTAAGAGGTATGTTAATTCCAGATTTTTGGATGAATCACAATAGGTAGGCGCATTTTTTGCTTTCCTAGTCGACCAATTGGTTAATTTGAGTAGGAGGAACGACCTCTTTTAAAAGTATAACCCACTCGTTCACCTTCTCAATTTTCTCATCCAACATATATTTTTTCCGTTTATGACTGCCTCCAGAGAAACTACTCATTTATCCAATTTAAGTAATATCTTAGTCAAAAATGATTAACATTCAAATATACAAGATATAACGTCGATGGCTCATCATACTTTCAGAAATTTCCTTCTCATGCATCAGTATATTCCCAGGATCTCCGAAATTGTATGTTATATATCGATGTTCAATGTTTTATAGCAACCTTCTCTTAATTCTATAAGAAAGTTCAAGTAGCTCACTAAGCCAGTACCTAAACCATCTTCTTATCAGCAATTTATTTTGGAAAGAGATTTCGAGGTTTTTTAAACCAATAGAAATCGCTAACATTAGTATTACTACCTATGCAAGCCAATGTTTTCTTCTAAATAACTTTAGAGATATTATTTATCGGTATTCGGCGTATAAACTTCAAGTTTCTGCGACATTGAATATGCGGAGTGTCTACAATTCCGTATTTACGTTTCAATTCATATTTTAGTGACATTATAATAGAAACTTTAGTCGATCTAGTAAGATCATCTTCAACGCTCTATCTACTTTGTATCATAGATGTTGTAAGAGAAGTTAAACGATTTGGTTCTCGTAAGCGCAAAGAATACATATTAGGTGGTATTTCTCTAATTAATTTTTCAAGTAATTTCAAACTACGAAATTTTGAGCTCAATATAGAGACAAAATAAAGCATAAAAAACAATATTTATAAATAAACAATCATTGACGAGGAGCTTGATTTATATAAATGGACGATAGGCACATTACTTATTTTTTCATTTTTGTCGTTGAATTAGTTATTTAGAATAAGCTAATACAGTTTATGCCATTCACTTTAAAAGCAGAATATAGAGATACTAATTCAGATATGATGCACCCAAACATTTTCAACTTTATGTTATCATTCAGATTTTCCGAAGGTCCTATTTCAACTAGAATGATCTTCCTTGCATTACCATTAAAAAATTCAAAACATCTTCGCAAAATTCGTAGAGAATTATGATGTGCCTAGGATGAAGGATGATGCTACGAAGGTCCTTGGAGTGAATGTTGGAATAATGGATTACATATAGAACCAAGAATATTTTAAAATCTAAGGTATGAATCATGAGAATTAGAGGAATATTCTCATGTAAGTCTGGTTACCATCCGTTGGTTTATATTTTTAGCGTATTCTTCCATGACTCATATTACCCATCATTCATAATTATTGACGCTGATTTTTCTTTTAATCATTATACACCATTCAAACAATTCGGGTTATATAGTTTACTTGAGGCATTCAGAAACCGAAGCAGGGATCATTAATCATTAGTCTCACTTTCACCTAGTGCATAGTTCTGAAAATCATTTCAGTATAACAATAGAAATCGTGTTGTGGGTGTTTTCACACCCCCTGACATACGTCATACGGCGGCTCGCGGGGTATTAATGTAAATGTAAATAAACCAGATGTTAACGTGTAAACCTGCAATATGCAAGTATACAAAAACCTGGTATTTATCTGCAATATGCAAATCAGTCTTAAGGTTCTGATTTGCCATACTAACTGTTGTTTCTTAACCATCTGGATTCCTTGCAAGAAGTCCTGAAAGGTCGTCTACCTCAAAAATAGAGTTGAATATCTTCATTTCCTAAGGGAATACCCGCGGCGAAGATAACAAATCGCGGATCAACCATTTCCCACCTTACTTGTGATCGGTCGCCGCCACCATACCCTAACCTTAGATACCTGCTCAGCAGGGGTGCGGTCGGGAATCCTCATTAGCGCTTTCAAATTCGCTACCCCGCATACATACGACCATCCACAATATGCCGAAAAGGGGGTTTTCTTTTTCAGAGCGGAGTTCACCTTCACCCATCGGCCGTTTTATGGTTCCTTTGAGAAAATAGATAATACCTTTCGATGGACGAAACAAAAGAAAAAGAAACAACAAAGGAATGAATAGGGGATACTCCTAGGGCCAGGGTGGAGGTCCTCCGCTCTCTCTGAAAGACTCGGTAAAACTTCAGACGCGAATTTGTCAGAAACAGCCAAATCTCATCTCAAAATCATAATGCTTCATCTGATACTGTCATCACGAATGCCTGATCGAAGTAAGAATGCAGATATATGCATGTTGATGCATATATTCTGAATTACCTAATGCTCTGTTAATTGTAGTATCAAGCAAATTTTATACCTCTCTGTATTGCAGAATAATTCAACTGCGAAGAAATCGAGTCAAAATTTGCACCACGGGGCAAGAAAGAGATTTAGCATCAGATAAAAGTTGGGACAGCATAATTTTCCAAGGAACATGAACTTGATTTAATTAAAGGGATGGTTTTTCTGGGACTGG
The DNA here is from genome assembly GCA_036926295.1 of Pachydiplax longipennis. Classification (NCBI taxonomy): domain Eukaryota; kingdom Metazoa; phylum Arthropoda; class Insecta; order Odonata; family Libellulidae; genus Pachydiplax; species Pachydiplax longipennis. The sequence continues at coordinate 2,496,498 of JAVFKF010000040.1, read as the reverse complement.
CAATGAACAATATGTTCGGAAAAGTGTTACGAAATACTGGCGTTAATTTCGTCGTAAATTAATTTTTTATTCGATACGTGAAAAAAAATTGTAGTCCTCAGTATTTAAATTAAGAGTGCTACTATTCTAATATCTATGTTATTTTCTAAAATACTAAATTAGCAATTTGAATTTTAAGCGATTACCTTAGAAAATGATGATATCACAGCAATTAATATTTTACTTTCTATCATATGATTTGGTGGTATTTAAAATTTTTATAATATTTGATGTAATTATCTGATGTAGTTGATCGTAATTTACTTGGTTTACTTTATTGTAATATGTTTTGGGTCTAATTTTCAGAGCTCTTTACCAGGTTGACTTAAAATGATTCTTTCTCAGTGTATTCGTCCAGATTAAGTTTCTTTTCATCTTTGCTTTCATTAGTAGGTTTCGCAGTTTTTTCATGCTCCCCTTCTCGATAGCATTTCTTCTGCAACATAAATTAGTTGAAATACAGTTGATTGTGTTCATATACCTAAGTATTCTTTATCTCCTTGCAGAGTTTTCGTTCATGTTTCTATTTGCGTCATAGTCGTGAAGTTCCTCTAAATAAATTTAAAAGTTCCTCCTGTAGGCGTCAAGAGCATAGAAAACGTAATAATATAATCCTTTTCAATCTTGCAATGACATAATTTTTTATTGGATAATTGAAGCAGCTAAAGTAAGTTTACCCGATGTCTCCAGAAAAAGGTGAATTACGCAGAAGTTTCAGGCCGAAATAAGGAGATCCGATGTTTATTCATTTTTTAATACTATGCTGCTGACATAGTAAAAAGTAACACTAAATTTAAACAAGATTTCGTGCTAGTAAAGACGATACAAATACGTTCAACGCGTTTCACAATGTTTAAAAAAGCGCCGTCTGAATGCTCCTCCTTCCAAGAGCCAATAGAATGCATGGAAAACTCTAGACTCGCTCTCATCGAGCTTCAGGTCTGTTATGCGGGTTGCGGCTTAGGTGGTAAGTTTTTTTTGGAACTAGCTGTACCTAAACCAGGATATGGCTCCACAAATTATTGAAATACATCAAGGCGTTTCTTTATAAGTCCGCTAGTTAAATCTAGCAGCTGAAATAACAGGTGCGAGGTTGAATTTATTTTTATTAATGCGTAATCTTTTTTAAATGTAAAAAACAGGACACTGAAATAGATAAGGAAAAAATGTTCACTCACAAAGATAAGAGTTCTGTATATGGTTTGTTTTATATTATTAATTTTTTCGTAAACTACCGTTTCCCAATTATAATTTAATTTAACATTTCTTAAGAACAATTGACGAAGATCTCATAAAAAGCTTCGCCAATATCTTGAAGGTAATTTCGAGTGGTTTTCCACTGAATGATAAAGCGTTCAAAGATTATTGCTATGCTACAGCAGAGATGTCCGCTTATATCCATGATACTATATGCCACCACTATATGCATATATGCCAGAAATTTAGCATTATCACACGAAAGTAAACTAATATATGATATTTATATCGCTGACGTGGTCCTATGCTTTAAAGTACAGCCCATTTCATTTTTTCAATTATCACGCTACAAGAAATGGTGACTTTCTAATGAACATTGATATCTTAGATATGTACAAAGTATAATAATGCTTAAAATATATTAAAGAAACAAATCAGAATCGTTTTGTTTCGATGTTCCTCTCAAAACACAAGAGGATAACGGAGGACTGTGCTCCGCCGCGCGGATTTGGCCCTTGCAGCGTTGTCGAAAAGTCGACTTATATATTATTGGGGCAAATTGGGGCAAGATTTTATTTCTGATTCCCATTAAGGAAAGTTTTGGAACACATTTTTATACACACATACACCACGATAAGCTTGTAGCTTATCGTGGTGTAAATAACTCCGTGTCATACGTTGTCTCAATCTACTATTTTCCTCGCTTTATGTAAAAATGTGTTCCAAAATAAGGGTCGGCCATTTTGTAATCTAAAGTATATAAATATTCAACAGAACTCATTGAAACTAAGTCTAACGAAGGACAAAGAACATATTTATAATATGACATCATATTTTACCCGATGATTTTCCTAGTTTGGGTTCACAATCGACTCGAAGTTGAAGAATTTCGCAAAAAATCGGAAACAGGAAATTTTCGCAAAAATTGGTCAACTTTGACCTCCTGTATAAATTGAATGCTAAGGATCGAACGTAAATGACCTCCATAGTTGTATGCAGGATTTATTCATAATCAACCATGCGAAGTTTCGAGGTCCGCACTCAAGGAAAGCGTTTTCGTATTTTTGGCCAGCTTTTTTCGATTCTAGCCCACTGTGCGCCGGCTTCATTTTCCCCCTACGCCGCCGCTGACCAAAATCAAGACGGTGCCCATGTCTAATGTCCGTTTCAAGCTTCCAGTCAGTATTGTCTTATGGGAGAATGGCAAAGCCCCGTACGCCGGGTCGCCTTTATGCGGAGCTACGGATTCGGACGGGTATTATTAAGATTCATAGTTTACATTGACCGATTCAAACTTAATTTCTGATGAAATTCGACTGAAAATAACTCTTTCAACACATTAGTGAAATCTTTACGCTCTTATAGCAAGAACAACAAAGTTAAAAGCGAAAATTGAATGAATTGCCGAGTTTTCACCCGTGAACATTTTTGAAACTGCCATTAATGTAAAGCTGTGAGGTTTCGAAGAGTCGGCGATTCGAAGCGCGAAGCGAATTACGCTCTTAGATATAAACGTCAAAAACTCAAGTTCTATTCTAGATATCGCATCGAAACAAACTGCAAATGAAAATTACAACATTTATCTCGATTTCTCTCGAGACAATCTCTTCCTCACGTGAGAAACCAAAAAGTTTTAGGTGACGTATAAATTGGACTGCTCGACGAATTTTTTCTTGAGTTACGTTCCGACTAAATAATTTTTTACTGAGATTTGGTTGCTCTAAGATTAATCTCATGTAACTTTTATGCATTTAGATGATACAATGAGCAATGGAAGAAAAAATCAGCATTTTGTGATGGATTGTAAGAGCGTAATTGCAGTTTCAAAAATGTTCACGGGTGAAAACTCTGCAATTCATTCAATTTTCGCTTTTAACTTTGTTGTTCTTGCTATAAGAGCGTAAAATTTTCACTATTGTGTTGATAAAGTTATTTTGAGTCGAATTTCATCAGGAATTAAGTTTGTATCAGTCAATGTAAACTATGAATATTAATTATTCCCGCCCGAATCCGTAGCTCCGCGTAAGGGCGAACCTGCGCGAGGCTAAGGCCCCTTTCACACTCAACGGTTTTTGCCGTACGGTCGATAATCCCGCAGCTTATCAACCGTGTGCACGGCGCAGTTACTGAAGAAGTATATGGAGCCTTTCACACTAGCGACCGTACGGCATTTTGCCGTACATCTCCGTGTAGCAGCCGTGTCATCCACTGACATTATATTCTTACAATCCAACTTATAATGCTGATTTTTCAGCTAGATTACTACTTCACTAGCTTCGTAAATGTACGTTAAAAACGTACGGCAAAATGCCGTACGGTCGCTAGTGTGAAAGGCTCCATATACTTCTTCAGTTAACTGCGCCGTGCACACGGTTGATAAGCTGCGGGATTATCGACCGTACGGCAAAAACCGTTGTGTGTGAAAAGGGCCTAACTTCTTCGCTTACGGCAAATTACATTGAATTTTCCCATCGTAAGCGCTCCACACTGACTGGAATCTTGAAACGGACCTTAGTTCGATTACAGAGTGCTATTTACTCTTTACAGTACATTTCAAAAGAAGATAACGGAACCTTTTTTGGGACATTCCTGATGTGGTGTGACTTGAAATTTTAGAAATTTTCAGTGTTTACCCTACCAAAAGGTTATATGAAATCTCATTTTATGTGAATTTCCTGATCAGGCTCCAGGAGGTCCTAATTCTCCCATAAGAAATATATGGCAGGAAAATGATATATTTATTTATGAGGCTATTGGCGAGAATATGAAGTCTGTAACCAGGTATGTGAAAGCAGGCGTGAATTATTTTACAAAAGCAGTTAAATTTTTCCCTCCTGTCCCTGAAACCTGGATATGGTAAGAGGATTAATGGGCGGCAGCAGCTATGGTTCATTCGATACCAGACAGGTTCAATTTTCCTAGTTTGATATATGCTTAGGTTAATTTGTAAATGTTTATGTGGATTTCCAAGCATAATTGGACTTAATGGTAAATATTCACTGATTACCTTGCAGTATGCAAGAAATTTTTGCTCATGTGTGTGTGTGTGTGTACAAACACATGCACACACACGATGTGAAATCTTTTGTTCCTCAGGTTCAAATATGAACCTTTGACATTACAGGAATAGTTTTTACTTAATAGAGCCTAACAAGAAAAACTGTTTATGAAACAAAACTTTTCTATGAAATGATATTTGGCAATATGTTGATATTCTATGGAGCTAATTTCAATAATTACACCAAAGTGCATCCAGAAAAGAAAAAATATAAATGTGAAATTTTCTTATTCTGTAAGTTTTAGCAAGTATGTAACCAGACTCAAATTTTCAAACTCAAACCCTTCCAAAGCAAATACTCAAAAGCAATCACATCTCACTCAATATTGCAGAATCAAGCAAATTGATAAAGAAGACCAAATATTCAAATTTTGGGCAAGGAGTCATTTTTATGCCATAATTTTTAAAAAAAGGTGTAAATTCAAAATTAATTATCATCATTTCATTTTATAGCCAAATCAAATCAAGATAAGCACTTAGGTGAACATCAGATTAAAAATCTGATCTACACATTTTCACAAGGCATACTGATTAAAATTATTCCTGAATCCTTGCACTTCAGACAAATTGTATGACTGAAAAATGGATATTCTGAAGAATTATAAAAAAAGCTTGCCCACACAGATGAACAGATGCTCAATATCAGTTTGGTAATAATTCTAAAGATCAGGTTTTCCTCTGAATGTGAAAAACAATTCCCTTATCTAAGCAAATGTATGTATTTGTAAATGTAAATAGATTAAAATTAATAAAATAGAAATTTCCTGCCAGCCGTGGTGGCGGAGTGGTTAGCGTGCCAGCGCGTTAACGCTCCAACCACACGGTCCCGGGTTCGGATCCCGGCTAATCGGATTTTTCCGGTTAGGGAATGGTTGTCTGTGATTGTCTCATACCCACGCCGATAAGCCAGGCTAGTAACCTACTTAAAGGCATTAAAAGTTATTACTCAGAGTACCAGTACCAAGCCTCGATTGGGGTGTGGTACTGAAGGAAACAGGCATAAGCCTAGGAGGAAAGAAGGAAGAAGAAGAAATTTCCTGATAAAAGAGGAATGGAATCTCTGAAATCTGTGGGATTAAGAAGATGAAAATTAAATGAACAATGCGTATTTGAAAAGAACAGTAAACTCAATAATAAAAAAATTAGGAGACAGCATATGAATTTCTCTTTATTGAACATTCAATACTCTACTTAGACTATACAAGTTTATTTCAGTCTTAACTGTTGGCAAAAATTAAATCATACAGAAACCAAATTTGGTTTTCTTTCACAGGATTCAGTTCAGTAAGTGGAGTTATAAGAAAATAAAATGTTTGATCTAAAATGAAGAGATGTATCAAGATAATAAAATATTTCATCAGTCATGTCAATAACATCCCATTCTTGAACATTAGAGGAAAGTTTAGCTTAATTAATGCTGTGGAAATAAATGAAGAATCGCTAAAGCAAATACAATCATTACAGGTTCAAAATAAATTGAATTTGTTGTTTTATCTAGCATGCTTAAATCCACCACAACTGGAGTGACTCAATATTTTATAATCCTCTGAAAAAGAAACCATATCACAGTAAATAGATATGCCAAATCGGCATTTACAACATGACTAAAAAACATTATATGAGTAGCATACCTAGGTGACATCTTCATTTCCAATGCAATGCAATTTCTTCCAAATATGCATGACATAGTAAGGTGAAGTTTACTTTTATTTGGAGATATATTTTGAGACCAGATTTTGCTAACTAATCATCATGAAAATCTGTCAAGTTTCTGAAAATTGTAATTTTATCACAATTAACAAATATGGAGGATAAATATCAGTAAGTAATAAATCATTACATTGTAAAATGAATTGAGTATGTTTTTCATTAAAATTTTGCTGACTCAATGACTTCTTAAATAAATTTCTCATTTCTTATAAAATTAAGTACAGCTCTCCTTTAAAAGATCGATTGGTGTTAGAGCAATTCCATCACCTCTTGAGAATCCAATTAGGAGTCTAAAGGAATGTGCCAATTTTTCAGTACAAAGTAAGGTATTATATTTTGAAAAGTTAGACTAAAGATTCCTCTTTATTCGTTTTGAGGAGACCCAACATTTTCTGCCTTCATATAATTTCTGGCTTCGTTAAATGTTGAGGACTACAACACATTTATAAATAATATTTATTGTTAAATTGAAGCAATTATGATTCAGACTCGGACAAGTAGCTCTAGTATGTACTGGCTCTCAGAGAATTTTCAGATAGCAGAAAGCAAATCCTGAAATATCCAGATTAAATTATATTAAATTTATCCAAATTTAAAATAGTTACAAATATCTTTGAAGACAGGGACCCAGATCTTCTTTTTTTAAGCCAATTACATTATCTCACCTAAACAATCAACAACAATATAGGAAATTTCATAGACAAGACAATAAAAACCTCCATATTTGATATGTTACCTTTCTCACATATTATTTTTCATCTGTAAATGAAACAAGCAAGAGCCCTATCCAAATCACTAGCATTCAATCATTTGTGGAGTGAAAAATCAGATACAGTATTTATTGTTATAAGCATTTAACAAACTGAATTTTAAGATGGAAATTTTGGTAAAAAAGAAATAAATTTAATAGAAAGAGATAAAAGTTGAACTCCTTATGTTGATGAAAGAAAAAAAAAAGGAACTTGGCTGTTAATGAATAAGAGAACCAAGAATTTTACAATTGTCATATGCCAGTGACCATCTGTCAATTCCTTAGAAAGGATTATCACCAGGCATGGCTACCAATTTTCAGAAATAAGCATCTCAGAGACTATCAAGGAGGGTTAAAAGGAAGGTAATTAATGCCTCTTGATGATGGAGGCATAGAAATGCCCCTTCGTCTTTGGTTCTCATTGTAGACTCATTATGGAAACTTATTAATACTTTCTAAATACTTTTATAAGGCTTTTAAAATTGGATTTAATTTAAATACCAAAACCATTTAAGAAGAGATAAAATTAACTCCTTTGTATTCAGTTGAGTTTAAATGAATTTGAGTGTGAGCAGGGTTTTAAACAAGTAAAGCAAACTTCAAAGGAAAACTTTGGAAATGAAATTGAGCATAATTTTGTAGAACAAAGGAAAAAATTCTGGAATATCATTAAAGCTTTGAAAGGGAAGTATGGGAAGCTAGCTAAAAGTATAAAAAATGAAGAGAATATACAAGTTCCAGACAGAAGAGGTATCCTGGAATAATTGATATAATTTATGAGAAAACATTCAGAAATGCAAATTGTTTAGATACAACCAATACGATGCAAGAAGAGGAAGCTGCACAACTGATGGAGTAGAAAGAAATTTTGCACATGAAGTTGTGCAGCTGACCCAAAGTTATATGAGAAGTGAAAAATTGTGACTTGGCTGGGACTCGAACCCAGGTCCCCCACTTTCCGGGAAGGTGTTCTAACCACTGAACTACTGAGCCACTCAATCTCACTTCTATAATTGGGAGGTTTTATGAGCGAAGGAGTGATACTCCAACTTAGTGACACCAACCACCTCCAGAGTTCCTCATAGAGGCAACCCACCCAAGAAAGCAATGTTTTGAGATAATCCTCTTTAGAAAATTACACAATTGATGGAATGGGTTGGTTACCTGTATTTCAAAAGAAGGAAACCTAAATATATATATTAAATATAAAAATGAGAAATTAGAACAAGTAGAGGCATATGAATGAAGATGGAAGGCAAATTCCATGTACTATCAGTCCGTATTTGGAAAGAGAGACATAACCACAAAAACAAAAATGCAGCTACATCAGTTTGTATTAGTTCCTACTCTTTTATACCAAATAGAAAGTCTACCCTGGCAGGATGAGCAGGCAAAAAAATCCAGGCTTGCGAGATGAAATTCCCAAGGAAAAGTATAAACAAAACCAGAAGAGACAGAATACGTAATGAGAAAAGAAGTAAAGCAAAGGCCACTTGAAATGTAATTGAGGAAAAACAATTAAAATGGTCATGCTTTTAGAATAAAATGACAACAGGAAAGTAAACCAATTACTGGCGGAGTTCAAGGAAAAATTGGAAGAGACCAAGAATATACTGGGAGGATGACAAAGGGGCAGGTGAAATGAGGAGGAATGGGTGGTGAGCAGCCTCCCCAAAGCTGAAAGGCAGGGGAAGTAGAGTTTAAATTGTACACACGTGCAGATAACTCAATGACAGAATTTAGTCATAAAATTTTAGGAATAACATTGCTTAGGGAAGACACAACATTAGTTTCAGTTAATTTGAAAAGTTAGTTAATATGAAAAGATTTCACTGGATGGAGTCACTTCTAAAGGCCTGTGCATTAACTTTTAAAAGTTAATGTATGAACTTGTAACCATTTCATGGATGAAATCATGTACCTTTGCCTGAATGAAATCCATGAACAAGCGTTTACACCGTACATGTTTTTCTTTTTATGTACAAGAAACGGTACAAGTTTTCACACATTTTTTATGAAGCATATCATGCGACTGTTTTTTTTTCACTCTAAATGCACGTCATTTAAAAGTTTCAGTTATATCAACAAATTTGAAATAGGTAATTTAGGACATTCCATGAATGTTTTTCAGCATATTATCTCTTCTTGTGTATATCTGGTGGTAGACAGCACTTTTATCAAGCTTCCTCGGGTGTGTGGGTTGTTTCTTATATCTTGAGCTCTGCTATGTTTGACCTCTGCTTTCATGTTTTGACCATTTTGGACTTCTTTCTCCCATTTTCGATATTCACAACTCTTTGGAAGGCTCCCTCCTGATTTTGATCTCAACAAGTTTCAGACTAAGGAATTGCGAGTACGCATTGATTAAGTGTTGATTTTATTATTTAATCTCAATGTCCCAACATGGATCTTGATGAGTACTGTAACTGCTGTTGTAGCATTTATTACTATGGCTAAACTTAAAAGGCTTATATTTCACATAAAGAGTGGTCGTTAACGTGCCAGGGTTGAAAACAGTGGAGTCCAAAGTGTAGCAAAAGTCAATAAAGGGAGGAAAGAGGCTCAAATGAGTAAAATTGTCTAAACAGGAGAGCATATTTCAAACTCGAGTTTAAAATATACAGTGATACCTCGAGATACGAGTTTAATTCAGTCCATAACCTTGCTCGTATGTCAAATTGCTCATATCTCAAAGCAATTTTCCCCATTGAAATTAATTGAAATGCTATTAATTCGTTCCAGGCCCCAAAATGCCACCCCAGTTGTTCTTGTTACGTGTTTTTGAATAGGAAAAATGTATTTATAAGTGACAAATATTGTATAAAAATACAATAAAAGATAACGTAGAGAAAGAAACTGGCTTTATCAAGTGTATTTGTATTTTGGTCACTAAAATGCAACTTACACACAACTTAAATGCTGCTGTATGCTTAATTTTAGTTACTGCTTTTTTCTTCACTGGCCTTTGACTTTTTTCGCCAGATAAAAAAGAAAAACATGTCCAAGGAGGTTTGTTCCTTCTTCCCTTTCAGAATGTTGCGGAAATGAGTTAGGCGACTAATCTTCTCCTCTGTTGATATGTAAGTCCTATTCGGCATCTTCTTCCAGAAAAGCTCCGTCTCTTCACAGTTGAAGACTTTGGCTTCTATCAGTTCTAAAAAAGTTTTGAGATAATCCTCAGCTGGCGTTATACCCTCTATTGACTCCTTCTGTTTAATCACAGTACATGTTGAAGTACTACGCCTGTACTACCTCGCCAAGTCAGCTACTTGCACATCTCACTCATTTTTTCTATGATTTCATGCTTTAATTCAATAGACATCATCTTCTTCTGAGCATTGACCTTTCCACTCACTTTCTTCGGACCCAAGGTTATAAAAAGAAATGTGATAAAGTATTTAATTGCACAAAAAGCACAAAGCCCTAGAAAAGCTTATCAAAGATGCTTTGACAGCGACAGCGAGGTAAACAAGTATACTGGGGGGATGCGTGGGATAATGTGAGACGCACGAGGCACAGTAAACTGGTGGGTCATGTGCAGCCGTTCCTCATATCTCAAAATGTTGCTCGTATCTCAAATTTTGCTCGTATTTCAAAGCAAAACTTCGCTAGCTCGACGGCTCGTATCTCAAATATCTTGTATGTTAGGGCACTCGTATCTCAAGGTACCACTGTATTTATAAACACCAAGTATCAACTAAACACATCGAAGTAGCTAGCTGGAAGTGACATTCTTGTGATCTACCACTAGGAGAATCTGAGACATCAATTTATACATACAAATGCATGAGCCGAAATAGAACATGTTCTAATTTTCATTCATGTGTTCATGCAATCATGCAGGTTGGTGTGTTTACACAAAAAATTTTGAATGATTCAGACATTCATGCATTAACTTGTACAAGTTAATGCATGAATATATATATATATATATATATATATATATATATATATATATATATATATATATATATATATATATATATATACATATATATATATATACACATATATATATATATACACATATATATAATCACTCATCATATATATCTGTTTTCATCACTCATATTTGACTTTTACACTCAAGATTGAGGAGCAATTAAAAGAAAAATCTCTTACTTTAAGGATGTCCCTTGCCTCAGTGTGATGGATGAGAAAATTCAACTTGTGCATAAATTGTTGATGCGATTTTGAGTTGTTCAGTTTCTCGAAGAATTCAAGCTTAGGTACAGTGGGATGAGCCATGAGGGATTCCATAACCTTTTGAATTTTGCATACATCATAGAATGCATGGAGCACACCTAACCACCATCCATTTTCACACACCATTGCAAATACACAATCCTCTTTCTCCTCACCGCATTTCAATTCAATCACCTTCCCACAAGATAAGCCATCACACTGGGCCACTTGCAATGGTTTGTGCTCAAAACAAAGTTTCAATGACTCATCCTTTGGAAATTCAGCATTTTCATACGAAATGATCAAGGCACTGCCCATTTCCGAGATGTCTTCCTTTTTTCTTTGCTGATTTAAAGGGTTTGAGAACCGCTCTATACTTAGTAAAAAGTGCAGCCTGCGTTCAGCTAAAGCTCTAAGAAAAGCATAGAATTGTGGGAAGTCAATACCATGGACAGCTCGAAGAAGGACTTGGCATTGCTCTTCCCAAGCCTGCATTCCCTCCTGCAAACAGTCTTCCAATTCCACTTCAACTGCGCTGAGTGCAGCTTTTAAGGAAGACCACATCCAATTCTCCACATTGCATCCATTCACCCAATTGTGATTTATAGAAATTGTGTCCTCCTGAAATTGCAATGCACTGCACACAGATGAAATGGAAAGTAAGTCCAGTGTTTCTTGGGATTACCAAACATAAGTGAGATATTATTTTGACTGACAAATATTTCATTCAATTATGAAACAAAATACCTATGATGGTAACAAATCATCAGAAATAATTCTCGTCATATTTTGACCTACAAGGTAACCTCTTTTGGTGTGCCTAAAGTCAGGTAAATCTATCCGAAAGAATGTCCTCAAAATGGAAGAAAACTTCAATTCTTACCCCAGAAAATCAAAATTGACCATCAAAACAGAACTTCTTTTGGTCAATAAATAGACAGAAAAGTAGAGAGATTACACAAAATTTCACACAAAATCATAAATGATTATGTTAAATCTTTATTATTTCCATGTTTTATTAAAAAGATACAAAATTTTTCTTTACAAAGAAATCATTCTTGCTTAGTAATAATATTGTGAAATAGTTTATCTGATTTTTTAATATTTTCTGCTGGTAGTGACATTGAAAAAAATCAAAGGAACTAAAAAACCAAATAAATCTGATTTTGCTACCAAAAAGTTTTGAAACATTACTTCCAAACAAGAGTATCACTTTCCTAAGAGAAATGTTATAACCTCTCAATCAAACAACAATGATTCAACAATATTTTTTTTGATGAAAATGATAATTCAACCTTTCTACAATAGTCTATCTACTACATATTTTTTTAAGGAGAATCGTGTCCAAATTAGTTCCAAGAAAATCTTCCATGTGGCAGCACCAAAATAAGCCAAATTTATTTTATTTCTTATTATGGAATGGTTCAATCAAAAGTGGATTTAAACTGTAAATAACAATACAAATTGAGCATGTCTAAGTAAAAAATTTATTCTTTTGAAATTTCCATTTTTATTAAAAATGTTTGCATTGTAAAAACTCTTTAAAAATTAGCCGTAGTCAAAATGTAGAACAATTTTTAAAACACATTGCAATTTTTATATTTATAAATTAATATATCATTTGTTCAGGAGTGTTTTAAAGAAGTAATAGAAAACAATTCTACGTTTCAACGCTGTCTCTGGAAGTGCATTTGACAGGAGCGCGTGCTAAACCCCTCTCCTACGAATTCGTTTCTCCCAATATGAACTTCTACATGAAAACAAATCAGCATCGTCTTGTTTCTGAGAGCATATGATCATCACTTTTTCTATCACCTAACCTAGTTTTTGAAGAATTTTGAGTTATGAGCTTGAGATATTCTACCAAAGGCTCCAAAATTCTCCTTCTGTTAGCGAAAAGAAAGCGACATGGAGTAATAATCACGAAATTAAAAAAGCAAAGTAATATATTAAAATATTAATTTAAATAAGAAGTTTAGAGCAGTCATATAATATACAGTTCTGAACTTTTATCGAGTGATAATTACAGTTTTCATTACTTTGACATTTAGGCTCCACAAAAAAGAATTTATATCTTAATTTGAATTCATCCTTACAAGACTGTATTCTAGGACCATTACTTCTAATTTAATTCTGCAAAAGAAAAGTTATCTGCAATTAATCAAAATGAACTTTATGCTTAATTCTTATGAAAGCATTTTCGAGTCGTCCAGATTCAAATCAAGGATACTGTTGATAGGAAAATCGATACGTTTTAGGTCACTAATCCTCTAATCAATCCTTAAATTTCATAGTTTTATCTCGTCGGTAATTCCCAACGAGATAAAAATTGAAATTAAAATGCATGAAATTAATTTCCTAGTATTCTCCCATGTATTTCTTACGGGAGTTACTGACGTTGGGTACATAAAAATACACACATCGGTAATTAATATGTGATTTAAATATATACACATCGGTAATTATTATATAAGATAATGAGAGAGAGATTCAAACTTTCAGCGAAGAGTTTCAATTTCTGTAATACAGAAAATATTCCCCTCACATTTTAGGGTGTCACAATTAACCAAGGCTCCCAAGACCCTGTTGGCAAAAGACATGAGATTATGCAGGTATGGCATTTAACTCTGCTTAACCCTAAGCTAATGCTAATGCAGGAACTTTATGTTCAATTTTAAAAATAAAAGTTGCTACATGTTTTAAAAAATTAGCTCCACAGACAGACTTCACCATAAAATTTTCTTATGTCTTTATAAGAACCTTTCTTGTCAAAAAATCTTTAAAAAAGAAATAAAACTTTTTCTCCAGTGTGCAAATATTTTATTACTATTCATTTTACTGAACCATTTACTAAACGAAAATTGGGTTAACTGTTATCAAATGAGAATGAAAACAAATTTGATGCTAGCTAGCAGTGCTGCCATCTCTTGAAATTAAATTGTAACTTTTTCTGGGATGATTCACCTTAAGAATTGAGTTTTTACAGCTAATTCCAAATTTCTGGTTCTCTTCTTCTTTCGGGACATTTTTTCAGAGAATTTTCATCTGATTATCTGACTTTATAATTACGCAAAGGAGGTTTCCTTATTGCATAAACCAGGAGGAGGTCTAACGAAAACCAAAGACTTGAAAAAAGTAAATTATATAAACAATCCATTTTGTAAAGCTATTCTATGGCATACAGAAGCAAATAGATGAAGTAAAGAAGGGAAATTATTTATATTTTGTGCTCCAAAAAAGATTACTTAGCCAAAGGGATAAGAGATTTATTCCTAGCATGTTATTTTTTTGTTATTAAAATTGTGACAAAAGTACTCCTTTTATTTACTTGTTAAATTATTCAATAAGTAGATATGATGTTTTTTAATGGATGTTAGATACTAACATATTTTTAAAAACATAAATTTTGGTAAGAAAGTTGCAGGAAAAGAATTATTTTGTGAAAGAAATCAGTTACTGTCCCAAACTGCATTAGAACCTTGGGAAACTGTAGATATTTGCTTCATCATGTTTTTTCATTTCATTTGAGTTTATTAATCAAACCATTGAGGTTTTACTCACCAAGTTGAATACCTCATGACGCCAGCCAGAAGGCACAAATATGATTTCCCCACTTTCTTGAATGAGTTCGACTACTTTTATATCTTCTAAAACCTCTTTATCAACACTCAAAGAAGGATTTAATTTGGGAGGGTAAAATCGCCATTTTTTTCGTCCTACAATGTTAGCGGACCAACTGTATGAAGAGAACACATCTACATGTTCTGGAGTCCTAAAAAGATCAAACAAATAAACATGCATTTCATATGAATTTCATTGCATATGATAATAATAATAAATTTATTCATTCAAGGACAAACAGGTGTATGTATAGGACTAGTCATTACAAAAGATACATTACAAAAATCTTCCTGATCAAAATTGTCTCATTTATGATTTAAAACCTATAAACTCATTCAGCTTTCACATTGATACAATGTCACATCCTTATCACAATTTTTAAAGTAAATTACAATTACAATATAGATTTATAAAATTTTATATTACAAATTAAATAAACAAGATCTGCTAACATTTCACATATTATTAACATAAAAAACTTCATTCACACTTTAAGTCTTGCAAAGCATATATTTTTTATACTTTTAGAAAATTATTCACTTTTAATATTCTTTAATTCAACTTGCAATGTATAGTATATTTTCAAAGCCATTAGCTCCTACCAGTCATTCCTAAGGTGGGCTCCTCAGAACCCCTTGTGTTCATGGACGTCTTTTATATTTATCTATGTTGTGATGATTAGCACAAGTGTAGTGAGGGCTCTCTTAAGTCACTCCACTGTATAAAATATAGTTTGCATGACTGCCAATTTTCCCCATAACCCCATTAACCCTCTTTTCATAAACGAAAATACTTTTTAACAGAGTTACCCCATATTAAAATTCCATGTTTCATAATAGTATGGAAATTGGCGAAATATGCCACCATTCAACGAGACTGCTGAAGTTAATTTACCAATCATACAAGTGGCTTTGCTTAGTATTGCAAAATTAATACGATCACACCAGTTTAGCTGTTGATCAATCACAAATCCCAAGTACTTAACATATGCTTGATTAATATTTAAAGCATTTCTGGCAAGAGAAACTTTGATACATTGGTGCTTACTTGGATTTACAAATTGTTGATTCTGATCAAACCAGTGAATCACCTTCATTAGTTCAATTTTAATTTTAGAATCAGCATCAGCATTTTGAGAGGATAGTGGTATCATCTGCAAATTGAAAATCTTGGCTGAACAAGAATAATAAAGATGGAGAAGGATCTGATGCTTTCCCAGTGAATGCTGCTTAAGAAGTTTTCTTGGTGATGTCGGAGCCATCTAACATCACCCAAGTGATAAGAAAACTTCTTTAGCAATGACTAAGATCATTGAAATAAATCAGGAATAGATCCTTAAGGAACCCCATACTTCACAAGATTTGGTGTTGATAGCTCATTACTGACAGATATGGATTGATATCTCTCAGTTAAGTAACTCTGAATAAGATGCAGGGGATACACCATAGCAATATAATTTTGACAGGAGCTTAGAGTAACATACACATCAAAAGCCCAAGATAAAGTAATTGAAGGCTACAGTTGTACTCTCATCATCCTCTAATAAAGAAAATATTTCACTGATCATTGACATAACATATTCAATTATTCCTATACCTTTCAGAAAACAAAACTGAGTTTTGCTCATCAGATTATTTAATTCAAAATATTTGTTTAGCCTTAAATGTAAAGCCTTCTCGAAGATTTTAGAAATTATATGGTTGTGACAGTACCCTGAAGGGCCATTTTTACTACCTTTCTTATAAACTGGAATAATTTTTCTAAGTTATAGTTGTTTAGGATAGTTACCAGACACAAATATTGATTAATTAATTTCATGAGAGGATATGACATAGTGTGTCCAATACTTTTCAGTAAATTTGAATTCATCCCATAGATATCATAGAAATTGCTGTTTTGAAAACTAGTTATTATGCTGCATACCTCTTTTTCAATAACTGGTTCTACATCTACATCAACATAAATACCCTACAAACCACCTTTCGGTGTGTGGCAGGGAGAGTAAAAACCAAACAATCCAGCTACTTTTTTAGCCTATTATTATCGTGTGTTGTTTGTGGAAAGAATGAGTTCTTAAAAGACTTGTCCTAGCATCTACAAATGTTGCAGCTTGAAGAGTGAAGACCGACCACTGGAGCTACTGAATGAAACTGAGAAGATGAATTAGGATGTGATCGGACTGAGCGAAGTTGGAGGAAAATCAGAAGACTTGATTGACAATGTGTTATGAATGAAGAAATGAGTTATGGAACAGAAGAGTTCAGGCACACAAAGAGATAAAATTGAATGTGTTGAGCTTTGCAAGGTTATCACAACATTATGGGAGGGAAAACAACAACTTAGGCACTGGAAGTGACCACAGAATCTTAAGATGCAGAATGAAGATTAATATCCAAATGGAACGCAAGAAGTTGATTTCATGCAAGAAACGTGAAATAAGCATCGAAAAAATAAATGAAAACAAGAATAAATTCCAGATGGAGCTAAAAAATAGATTTTCAACACTTCAAGAAGAAGAACTAGAAACCAAAGTCATGCAAGCTGTTAAGGAAGCAGCAGAAGAAGTGGCATGCTCACCAAGAAGAGCAAAAGATAGAAAGCTAAGGCTACACAAAAAGTGAAAAATTGTGACTTGGCTGGAACTCAAACCCAGGTCTCCCACTTTCTGGGCAGGTATCTATATAAAAGTGGGAGACCTGGGTTCGAGTCCCAGCCAAGTCACAATTTTTCACTTCTTGTATAGCCTTAGGTTAGTAGCACAACTTAATGTGCAAAGTAAAAATTCCATTTCCATCATTTGGATAGAAAGCTAAGTGACAGCACCCGACAAATGATGAAATGATGTATGGAACAGAAGAATTCAGGCACACAAAGAGATAACATCGAATGTGTTGAGCTTTGCAAGGTTATCAGAAGAGCAATTGTGTAAGATGTGAGGAATTTCAATAGAAGAATTGTGCAAGTGGCTATAGAAAACAACAAAAGTATGGAGAAGACCAGACCTCGACTGTCAATTGGAAAGAAATAGATTTTAGCCAAACAGAAGGAAGATGGCACAAGAATTTGCAACAGACAAGCAATACTAAGGACGGTAGCTGAATACTTTGGCAACCTATACAAGAAGGAAGAAAATGCTGAAGAGGAAATCCAAGAATTAAGCCAAAATTCATGAGATCCCCTCTCTATTCTCCCAGAAAAAGTAATTGCTGCAATAAAGCAGATGAAGGACAAAAAAGCAGAAGGCATAGATGGAGTGGAGTGTCAGCAGAATATTTAAAACTTTGTGGAACAGAAGTTGCACACATTTAAGTGCAGTTATTCACTAGTAGCCTGAAACAAGGAAGAATCCCCCAGGACTGGAGTCATGCAAGAATAGTCCTTTTGCACAAGAAAGGAAGCAAGGAAGAGCTGAAGCATTACCGCCCCATCAGTCTCCTTCCTGTTGTTTACAAAACATATTTTAGAATAATAGCTGAACTGATAAAGATTACTCTATCATCTGCCCAGCCTAGAGAGCAAGCAGGATTCCGGAAGGGCTTCAGTACTATGGACCACATCCACACACTACAAGAAATAATCAGCAGGACGAATGAATATGAGATGCCACTAGTACTATGCTTTGTGGACTATGCTCAGGCCTTCGACTCGGTAAGTACCTCCTCTACACTAGAAGCTCTGGAAAAACAAGGAGTAGATGCAGAGTACATCTGTCTCCTACGCAGCATTTACGAAACTGCCACAGCCTCGGTAATGCTACATGAAGTTACTGAAGAATTCAAGATTAAGAAGGGAGTTAGACAAGGAGATTGCCTCTCCCAAATTCTTTTCACAGCTGTTCTGGAGGAAGTTTTTAAAACCTTGGACTGGGAGCAGAAAGGTCTGCGGATTAATGGTCAGTCATCTGCGCTTAGCAGATGATATAGTACTCTTCGCAACCAACGGAGAAGATCTAGCTCAAGACTTCATGAACTGAACACAGCAGGACAGAAGATAAGACTCAGGATAAACTTAACAGAAGCAAAGGCAATGTATTTCTCTTTTGCAGTGAAAGAACCAATCAAATTTGAGGAGATGCCTCTAGAGGTCTGCTCAGAATACACATACTTAGGAAAACTAGTAACAACAGGAGAGAACAATAGAATTAACAAAATAAACAGAGGAATTAAACTCGACTGGAGTGCCTCCAGAAGAAAGGCACATATTCTGAAGTCACAAATGCCTATGGTCTTGAAGAGGAAGATCTTCAACCAATGCATTCTACCAGTGTTGACATATGGAAGTGAAACCTGGGTGCAGCAATAACCCAGCGTCTTCAGATGACGCTAAGAAGTATGTAAAGATGTATGCTTGGGATCACAAGAAGAGACAGGAAACGCAACACCTGGGTGAGGATGAAGACCGGAGTTACAGACATCATAGATAAAGTAAGGTCACTGTAATGGATGTGGGCAGGCCATGTGGCGAGAAGAAACAACAACCGTTGGACAAGAGCGGTTCTGAACTGGAGACCAAGAAATGTGGAAAACCAAGAAGACCAATGAAAGAGAGATCATTAAGTACTTAGGTGTGACATGGCAAGGAGAAGCTCAGAATAGAGAGAATTGGAAAGCACTTGGGGAGGCCTACGTCCGACATTGGATTGAAAATGGCTGATAATGATGATGATAAATATAAAGCTGATAGTATTAAGTTATAATTTCTTAGTTTTACAGCAATAACTTCACAAATACTTCACAATACTTACTTACTACTCTGTAATTTACATTAGTTTTTTAAGTCATATTCAACTCTAAGGATTTTGACTTACACAGAATATGAATTCAGTATTTTCTCATAGAACTTCCTGATAGAAATACAATTATACTACGAAAATAAACAGGCAACTACATCTCTAAATGCATTTTCCCCAAAGCTCTCTGAATTCTCATATATTTTTCCAGGACTACGCCTCAAAATCTATTACAGCAAGATTAATCATATAGGTGAAGATTGGATGAAATGAGGCAAATTTTAACACCGGGAAAAATCGTGCTTCTTGAAAGATAGACCCAAATACATCGGTTCAAAGAAAATTGTAATCTGTTTCCATATCCTTGAAAGTATCACTTTCTTGTTTTTCCTTCGGCTATGACACTATTAAACTTCAACTGAATTGTTGTACGGCTAAGTTAAAAATTTTTAATCCGAAGCAGGCATATTTTCTCTAAAAAATAAATAATTGAAACTTTCTTCCAAAAGCTTTCATCATATATTGAGGATAAAATAAAGGAAATTTCCTTGATTTTCATCAATAAAATGCCTTAACCTCTTCATTGAAATTATGGCATGATAAATCTCTTCATTTCATGCCATGATATGATGCTCCATTGGCAGGAAAGCCTTTAAAAAGTAGGCTCTCTTTCGATGAAAGGCCTACCATTCATGTCCTACGCTGTGAATAATTTGTCTGAAAATGCATACCTAGACAATGTCATTTAGCTAATAATTACTTGCATGTTTAAGTTATCCAAAATAGGAAAAATAAAATTACTGGGTGTGAAAACTTTGTGAAAATCTACCATAAACATTGGCCGGCTTTTTTCATTCAGCCCTGATTTGTAGCAGCCGCTGCTATTAATTATTTAACATGAGATTCTACTTGTTCACAAATCTAAAATTTATACTTTAGTCATACCAAACTGTTTAAAATGGAGAGAAAGACAAAGAAAGAGATTTACCTGATAGAGAAATTAAAACAATGTTCAAAGCTCTAAATTTCATCCTTTCATTTTACACTTCCTCTGGGTAAATTACTTTATTGCTTCCTGTTGAAGTAAAAATGAAAACATATGATGTCTTTTCTAACCTTCAAGTGTATTCCTTCCTCATGGGAAGTTCAGCCAAATGCATCTTCCTCTATGTGACATCCTCATATGAGCAGAAAATTTCAGCTAAATCCCACTACAGTTAAAAAACAGTGAAAACATGCACATAAAAAAGCAATCAAAATATGTTGAAACTGTCATCTACTCTAAAGTGATTAAACAATCCATTAAATAAGCCAAAAGACTAATATCACTGGAGTCCCCTTTTTACTCATGTTTCAAAAATAATTAAGGGCGTTGGATACCGCAGGAAAAAAATCTTAAGCCCCGCCTCCAAAAATAAGTTCCTCTTTTTGCCGCTTTCGAAGGGAAGTGTCTTCCCCTAGCAAAAGGTGGAGTGGGTGAGCATAGTAAAGAGGGGAAGTTGCACGTGGTTGGGGGTACTCAACCAAGCGACCAGGGGTTCGGTTATCAATGCGATAAGAAGATCTCCCATACTTTTGTTTTTGCTAGTTTTGAGATGTAGAATGATGGGCATTGAGGGGAGAGGAATGAAGGCAAGATTTTATGTATGCTGCAGAAGGAAGGCAAGCATATTAGATTCTGGAGATGCAACGTCCAGTTCGCCTATGAGAATGCGTTGGTTATTTATTTACTAGTGAATTACACCGTCAAAATGACGAGGCTCAATTATACTTATGAAATATGCATAAATATCGTGAGCTTCTTGATTTAAAAAATGAATATAATCCAACTCAAATTTTAAATAACAAACATGATAGAAACTAGAGCTATAAATATGAACAGAAAGCAAAAAAAAATAACTTCGTAAAGTTTTAAAATCTAATACATAGGAATTAACCAATTACCTAAATCACAACATCAGTTAACTGAGGAATATTATTTGCTGTTTAGCGCATTTAATTTCAGAAATAATAAAATTTAGAGATTCTACCGTCTAGTGTTCTTTTACCATATTTATACCAGCAAAATTGCACAAATTTTCATTATTTTTCTCCGAATTCTCATAATTTTTACTCAACTACAATATTCCGTCCCCAAATTCGGCATCTTTATTTCTCTCTTTTGGAACATCTCGATTTTGTAGAATGAAGATAACTAATTCAATTCTATGGAAGAAGAAATCTGTGATTGATTAAAATGATCTTTACGCACATCCTCCAGTCGTCCAGAGTCGATCCAAGGATAACTTCGGTAGAACAATATAGATGTGTATTAGATCACCCAAATAAATTACAAAATTTCATACTTCTATGTGGTCGGAAAGTGCAGGTATATCTTATAGGACTTACTGACATCAAGTAATTAAATATCTATTATATATAGCTTACTCTCCAGATATACCTATATATATATTTATAGGGGTTACGAATTCTGACCATGTTCCACAAGCGCCGTCGACGTCAGGTTTTTACGACGTACTGGCCTCACCCTGTAGATGCCAGAATAATTCAGACATCAACGCTAGCTATCATTGGTTCGATACCAGATTGTCCCAAAAATCGCAATTTTCCCATAAGAATGCATTGCGCGGATTTTTGAAAATTTTTTTGAGGCACTTATCGGTAAGATAATGAAACCAAAATCTCGGAGGTTAAAGCTGAGGTAGCCTTCTATGGTTCCTATGGAAGAAATGTTACAAAATGACCGTGAGTTCGACGCCAGGTGGATGCAAAATTCTTCCATAAGAAATGCATTGCTGAAATCTTTGACGATTTTTTTAAATGCCTTCCCGATAAGCTGGAAAGATAAAACCTGAAATGGTGACAGAGGCGTTTGAAAACATTCTATCATCAGGTTTACCGTTTCCTTAGTGGTCCTTGGTTCGATGCAAGAGCGTAATTCCGATTCTACCATGCATTTCAAATGGGAATAATGGAATCTTATTTTAGGACCTTCCCGATAAGATACTGAATTGAAACTTTGAATCACTTCAGCGTGGCACCTATGTAACATTCGTATGCCATTGTCTGTCATGAACGGGTCCTGTGTTCGACACCAGGCGGTCTTTCACACGAATTTTCGAAAATTGTTTTGAGTCCTTACTCGGAGCGATAGAACAGTGAAAATCACGGAGATTGGCAATGCCGTGGTTATCTATTGTACTAACTGAAGAAATGTTACCAAAAGACCGTGAGTTCGACGCCAAGTGGGTGCAAAATTCTCCAGTATAAATTGCATGGCGGTCTATTTTGACCATTATTTTTAATGCTTATCCGATAACCGGGAATGATATTAAATGGAATATACATAGAGGCATGTCATATGTTTTATATACGCTGTCCGCCGTTCCTCTGACGGTTTTTGCTTCGATGCCTGAGCGTCATTTCTATTTTACCATGTATTTCAAAGGGGGATAGCGCAATTTTTATTTAGGACCTTCCCGGTAAGATATTGAATCATAACTTTGGAACAGGTCAGAATGGCAATTATCTTATATTTATATGCAATTGATTCGCACGATTGGGTTCTTAGTTCAATGCCAGGCGGTCATTTGCGTGAAATTTTGAACATAGTTTAGAGGCCTTTCTTGGTACAGTACTGCATTTAACTGTTAGCTTGCAGTATGCAAGCAACTTTTACTTGTATAAAGATATAAATATGTATGCAATGGTGATTAATGATACACAACAAAAGATGTTATTTTCTTATTTATCGTCATTTCACCACTGTTAGAGGCATTCTTGGCACAAATTATTTGAAAAATTTAAATGAATTAATTAATAGTCTTCATTACTGAATTCTACATGATCATGCGTAACTTTGTGGAAAGCCATTATGCTAAAGAAGAAAGACACTGGTAATTTTCCACACTGTTAAACAGTGTGGAAAAATACCAGTGTCTTTCTTTAACCCAATTAACATCAAATTTGAATACGAAAATATTTAAGAAACAAATTCACAGAGGTTGGGTTTGTGGGGAAAAATTTTATCAACATAATGATAAAAAAGAGAAATACTGCGTTATAATAATACTAATACTCACTGCGTAGGAAAATACCCAGTAAGAAAGAGAGTAAATACCGTAAAAACAGTAAATTCATCAGAAAAAGTTGGTCAAATTAATTAATTCACAATTAAAATATAGTTAACAGAATCATGCATAATTCTAAACAAAAAATCCAAATACTGATATATAAGTCATAACATATACAAAGTATTTAGAATAATTATTAAGTAATACTTGTCTTTGCCAGCATATTTCCGGTAGAAGGTATTTTATGTAAAAAGCTTGCAATCTATCCCTCATTTTACTAGCCCAAAATCCTGTATCGCGCCTTATTCTTTCAATCAATATTCCACAAGGAGACCAAACGATAAAATCGCAATACTTTTTATCGCAAATCTCAAGCTGTCCTTGTACTTGAAAGTAGTACTGATATCTGCGTCGTAGACAAAATTGGGAGAGTTTAATTTTCCTAGCCCATGCTTGGTCTTAGATTTGTTTACTCCTGCCTAAATAGGATGACGTAACGCACCACTTCCATCCTCTCTGCGCTACGGTTGGAGGTGGGGAAGGAGGGGAATGATGGAATGGGGGTCCATTCTCGCAACTGCAGGCAGCGCCAATCTAGTTTTGCTTTTTGCCTTCAAAAAAGCTCTGAACATGCTCCGCTATTTTCATGATTACTTAGATTTCATGAACATGTCATATTTGAGTAATATCTGAATTTAAAGGCAAAGGATGGAACTTTGTTACATACCAAAGTTATTTCACTAACACATCTTATAGCCACGTAGCAGCCTGACGAAAATGACCAAAATTCGATATGTTTACTAATTTTTTTCTCAAAAGAGGTTTGCAATATCTATTCAATTAGATGTATGTAACATTGCCACATCTTTTAAGCGTCGAATGGTAAAATCAGAATTCTTCTATCTATTAATAGGCCGTCATGACAATTTAAAAGCCAACTGCCTAAAACGGTTTTTTCTGAGGTATCCAACACCCTTAAACAGCTATTAAAAAACTATCAAATGTCCCAAAGAATATTAAGGACCATTATTGTGCCAAAATCATTTAGAATAATCCATCAATCAAAATGGATCAAAACTATTAGATGCCATAAAGGAGAGGGAGGATAGTGCGAGATGATCTGAACTCTCCAAATCCCCTCTACTTATTAAATAACAGAAATACTCTCAACTCAAAAGCCCTTGGGAATGAGTCGACTGACAATAAAGGAAATTAAGTTCTCTCCTTTGTCTTCAGAGGATTTATCTTCTATTATAAAACAGATGATTGTGACCAACCATGAATCACACAGTAACACAAAGAGACCTAATCAGGCAACCAAGTACAGTCCCTGCCTCACAACCAACATTTTTTAAATCCTTGTGTACGCAACCAATTTTACCTGCATTGTTACGCACCATATCCCATTTCTTAAATACTTGTAAATTTGAATTCATTTCCCTACAAACTAATTGAATAACATGAAATATGGATCAAAGTAAGTGAGAATTGGGATTATCCAGGATGGTGATGAGGGAGGTGCGGTTGGGAGGAATGTCTCAGTGCAATGTTTTGCTTGTATTGTCATGCTCCTACATGCTTCACTAGCCTACACTGAATACTGATATCACAAACACATTTTTAAAATCTAGATTTTTTTCTAATTGAAATAAAATTTTACTTCATTGTAAAGATACTTATAATAATATCTTCCAAGAAGTGATGGTAACAAAAGAAAGAGAAACCAACTCATCTGCCAAAATTGGCACATTAAATCCAGAAAGAAGTTAAAAGATAAATTTCTAATGATGAGCAAGAACAATTTGTATTTTTTCCACAAATTATTTTATTATAAACAATAAAAAACACAGTAAAACACACACGACTAGTTTCAGAGATTGATCTCCATCATCAATGATGATGGAGATCAATCTCCGAAATTCGTAGAACAGTTAAAAAGCAATAGTTATGGAGTGCCTTGCATAGCTAATGAGACAATGCTGATGACATAGAGAAAATATCCTGAGTTAAGCTTACAATTTTTATTAAATCCTAATTTTTGGTATTATTTAAACATATTAGGCATATCTCAACCTACCCAAGCATTTGTATCAGCTGCAATAGCTGGAATAAGTTCTAATTAGCTTTGCAATATATTCATTTTCTTCTCAAAATATTATAAATTTAAAATAAGATACAACTAGAGAGAAAGAGGAGCAGCACAGATAATTTAACCCTTTCGAGACTGTTGTCGTGAATACATGACGGAGATTTTCCTACGCAAAAGCACAACAGTTGGCTATACACGAAGCAGGTATAAATCACCAGAAGCTTTTTATGTCACTCAAGGTCTGCGCTTTACTCTAAAGCGCAGATTTGTCTCCGCCTCCTTGTTTATCCTTATGATCTTGGCAGTAAATGTTAAAATCTCTAGGGAATATTTCAGTATTGCTTATATCCTCCTTTAACCAGCTTTCTGTGTCTATTAAAATATCGGTATTTTGACAACGAATGAATTTTCTAAGTCAGATATAGTTTTAGAGAATAAGCAGAATCTAAGTGTTTGTGTGAAAAGGACCATGAAATAATTGCATCTTCAGTGGGAGCATCTTTAACAGGTAAAGAAATTCTAACTGTGTAGGAGGTCATTTGAAGAGCTTACCATGACCCTTTAGGTCCCATGTACACAAAGCAGTAATCATCACAGATGTCATTCCTCTCGCTCCAGAATTCATTGAGCCAATCAGACCCAAAATACAATGGCACTTCATAATAGGAGGAGTCAGGAAATTCCTTTTTCAAATGCCAGTCCTGCAATGTTTATGGAAGAATTATTAGACATTTAATATGCAATTGTTCTTTTCTGGAATGATTAATGTATGAAGAGATATATCTACTGTTGGATGAAACATAACACTTCAGAGCAACACATAGAGCTGACAATTCTTAAAATTGAAATTTGGCTACAAAATTATGGAAAAATGAGAAGATTACAACATTGAAAGAAGCTGAGCATATTGTAATTTAAGCTTATGTAGAATACAGTTGATTATAAAATACCCAAAGTGTTGGCTGAATGTGAATAATATTGGAAGAGATGAACTAGTTAGGCCTCACCTCGAGTACGCATGCAGTGTATGGGACCCTGCTGAAAAGTGTTGTATTCGCGAGATAGAAAAGGTACAAAGAAAGGCAATACGCTTCGTAAAAAATTGCTATGATAAATCGGTAAGTGTTACTCGGATGCTTCAGGAGGCAGGATGGGAATCTTTAGAAGAAAGAAGGCTCAATCAGAGATTTAAATTACTTGATAAATTCAGACAGAGCACGTTCATAGAAGATGTAGCTGAGATTATGCGCCCTCCTTGCTATATAGGCCGTTCTGATCCAGCGAGAAAGATCAGAGAAATAGATGCTAAAACCAGTCGATTCAAGAATTCTTTTTTTCCCAGAACAATACGCGAAAATAATCGACTGGGCAAATAGAGTCCTGGTGCTTGCACCCCCTGCCACACGCCGAAAGGCGGCTTGCAGGGTACAGATGTAGATGTAGATGTGTAGGGAGAGAATAAAAAACTTGGACATTTGTTTATCAGACTTTTCAATAAGCTGAAGGAAGAGTAAAGCCACCAAAAAAACTGATCAATGGGAATAGTAGTAGAGATGTACTTGTGCAATTGCGATTAAGGCAGGAAAGGCTAAAAAGTGTTAAGGAAAACTGAATTCAGATGTGTGACAAATATAGATGAAGATAAGTGCCTAAGACCCCTCCAGGTTTGGAGAAATTTTTGTAGTGTAGTAAATAAGAAAAATGAATGCAGTAGTTTGATTCAAGATATTAATCCAAACATTGATACAGGGACCGAGTCATGGTCAACAGAAGATATATTTTCCAACCAAATATTCCCTCTAAATTTCACCATATATAGGAGGGATAGAGGGAGAGGAATATTTATTTGCTTAAAGAACAACAATCTCTGGAATGGGTTCTTCTGGATTGCGAAAGTATGTGCGCAAAAGTCATGGGTCACAATAGCAAATGTAATTGGAGTATTCGGAAGGCCTAATGAAGACATGGAAACAATAGAGAGGCTAAACAATCTTCTAGCTGAAAAGAATCTAGCTCAAGTAACACTAATTGCAGGGGACTTCCAATGTTACTCTGAGTGCAGCAGTAAGGCTCAGAACCTAGTAAACAACCTAATTAACAATGGGGGTTTTGTTTTGGTAGTAGATTTTCCAACAAAAGGAGAAAACATACTCGGTGTTTTCCTTTTAAGGCCTAATGTCTTATATGAAAGTGTAGAAAAATATCAGGAATCAGTGACCAAAGTTCAATAGACTATAATCTCACAATCTACTCTAATCTAGCAATCGGTTGAGGTCAGAAACATTGTATGGCAGTATAGATGCAATGGGACTCCAAGAGTACTTACAGGAAAGTTTTATTCCATGCGTAGATAATAGCTTAGATGTGAAGGGAATATATACTATCTCAAGCAATCCATCTATTTTTGCCCTGTTAAAAAACTGCAGAAAGCCCCTGATCCAGAATATTATAATAAAAAGATATGTAAGTTTAACAGAAACGTTAATAAATGAGAACCTATAAATACAAAGGAAATGGGGATAATAGTCATATAAAGTACAAAAACTTGGTAAAGGAACTAAATTAAGCTAAACATGATGTTAAGAACAAATTTTTAGAAAATATTCTTCATAAAAAGCATTCAAGTAACTTACTTAAATATCTTCAACGAGGAAAGGAGAATACACATGACATACCTAGAATTTAAGATGAAAATGGAAAGAAAATATTTGATAACAGAGAAATAGCAGATATTATAAATACATGGTTTGGTTGCATACATCAAAATCCAAGGCAAGACTATGATAATGCTGTGATAAGCATCTTGGAGACAAACATAGAACTCATATCACCAAAACCTATAAGCATTCTCAGTAAAGATATTTGCAGGATAGCTATGAAATTATGAAATAATAAATCAAGGAGAACAGACGAAATTGTTAGGGAAGCTCTAGAGTTAGGGGCAGCAGAAATAGTTCCCTACTTAAAACTAATCTTTCTCTCTGAACAATGTCTGCATATCAACAGATTGGAAGAGTGATACTTATCCACAAGGAGGACAAAGCCTAAAAATTCTAGACAAGTCAGTTTAACATCACTGGTTTGTCAGACAATGGAGAAGATTATTGCAGATTACTTGAGAAAATTTTGGAATGAGAGCAATTAGCTTAGTCATTGCCAACATGGTCTCACTCGTGGCCCTTGCCTGAAAATACAAAATCTTTTAAAAAGGAATGTTTTAATGTGTTTTAATGATGTTTCCGGAGAGGTAAGTGATTTCTTGACAGGGTGATGTACAGTGGGGTTTTATCCCGGGACATAGCCAAGAAGGCCTCTCATGAACCCTGAAAAATTCAGTAAGTAATGTAATTTTTCTTATGAATTACTTAGATTACTAATCTAGATTATTATATTCTATTAATTAATACTATATTAATTATGTTTCTAACTGTATGTAATTATATAAGTAGGGAAAAACTGCCTCTGGGCTTGCAGTCTACCTGCTGTTTCATGATAATAATAATAATAGTTTGACTATCAATGAATTTTGAAAATAATTATAGCACCTTCCTTTCAAAACAAGGATTCAACAACATGAGTTAAGTGAGTCTGGGAAATATCTAATATTATAGTATAAATGTAGTGCGATAAATCGCTTCTTCCAAAAATACAAATGGAATAAACAGTAATAAATTTAAGTTAAAGAAACCATTTTGGATTCAATTTACTATACCTTTAAATACAGAACAGGCATATCAACTGGATAGTTCTTCGATATATACTCTTCCCAGTAAGATAAAAATTCACTAATGCAAATATCATTCTTCTTTTGGGATCCATAATAATTTTCATTGCAGTTTGCCACAGGAGCTGTCAAAGGACCTACAGGAAATCAATTGTAACATCCTATTACTCGTTACCACAGAATATTTAGTTGAGAGAAAAAATATCTATAAACTTAATACCCTTATTGACTGACAAATAACATTCACAAATGAAGTGAAGAAAAACACCTATTTCTATTCTATGGCAGAGTCAAAGTTGCAATAAAACAAGTTTTAAATACTTTTAGAATTTTAAATTTGCTACAAGGTGTAAAAGGCATCTTCAGTTCAAATAACTCAAAACAATTCTCTGATAGAGTTGAGACTAGGTTAGAGAAGTGTAACGTTATAAATTATGGTACACTAGGACAACGTAAAATCCTAAAATAAAATTGACTTGATATTCCTCACTTCCAACTATTGTTATGGTTTTCCTGTATTCTTACAATGTAAATCATAAAATGATTCTCCTAATATCATTTAATTATAATCATTATAACCTTTTTAAGTTAGTTACAGATAGATTTAAAAGTTCAGGATTGACAGAAAAGAAGTAAATTCCATAGTAAAATTATTTGTTTCCACGCAATCTACGATTAATCACCCAGTATGCAAAAATCCATGGTATAATATACTTGTATAATTACAGTCGAGACTGACTACTAATGATATATTACTATTACTTTATCTTAAACAATATTTTTAGCGGTTATCCAATACCAATAGTAATCTTTTTTTCCCTAGATTTCTCCTAACGGCTTCCATAGTTAACCTCCATTTGGCCCTTGGGAGTTCAAGGATTACATTTCAATCGAATATAAAGCGAGGGACATCAGCAAACGTAATGAAATTTATTACTCAAGGAAAGTCTTACTTGACGTAAGAAGTGACAAAACACTTAATGTACAGACAGGACTGCAAATCATCTTCAAAATCTTTGGAAAGATATTTTTCTAAACGGAGGATTACAATTACTTAATTAAAAGGCGACCGCAAGAAAAAGTGTAAAAACAAAATATGAAACTTTAAAATAGTTGTCGCAACATAAAGCTTCACAGTGATGGTTTGTACTCATCTCCTAATTTTAGTTCATTCAAAAGCTGTTTTTCATCGCATGATGGTCAATTTATGACTAAAATAGTTTACCTAAAATTAGTCGTCTGCATAACTAGTTTTAAACGTAAAATTTTACATCACAACTGCACGAAACACACGAAATGATTTAAAATAATAAAAAACAGCATTATATGCAATAATTTCTTGAAAACTCACCAAATTTTTCTTGCAAATATGGAAAGTTAGGCTTACTCCCACAAACCCATAGTTTACGAGAGAGCCAAGATTTAGTGATATCTTCATGAATTACGCAAGGAACATTCGCCAACATGAATTTCTCAAAAAAATCTGCGTAACTAACATCACAACTTATCCTATCAATTTTCCCAAAACTATCTTCCCTTTTAACAAGTTCAGCATTATCGGTCATCCTCGTCGTAACATCCAAACTGGAATTATTTCAAATCCAACTAATTACTCAGAACAGAAATGTGTTCACTGGTAGTACCGGTTACGCAGCTCGAGAAACCAATACTAATGATGATTTTCGTGTAAGCAATACAGAGAATTTTTTTAGTTCTGGATAGAAGAGGTTGACGCAAAGAACTCGAATAGGGTTCTAAACGTTCTAAAGAAAGACCGAAACCGAATAGGGTTCTCCAAAAGAACAACGAATATCGACTTAAGAACAAGTTGTATGAGAACTTTTGCGTTCATCTCCACCTCGCCGTATTGTTTATATTTTTAATAATTTTATCTGTTTATTAATTTACTATAAATTATTAAACCAGTAATTTAGGGATTTACTTTAGTCACTGAAGAAAACGGTATAGCACTACCATCATTATTTACATATTTATTCCAAAATCAATTTCACAGACAAAACTCAATCGATATGAATCACTTGCACTTGACAAACTCTTGTTACCTGCTGGCTAAATTCTCTAATGTTATTATGAATCCGAGACACTCCGCGAACGTTCAAAAATGGTTCAACGAACGCTCAAAATGCCACTGCTTAATATGTTCCTGCAATGTTCAATGCGAATGAACCTTCAATGAATGTTCTTGCAAGCATTACTTACATTCCTTTTTCCCCTCTGTAGCATTATACGAATGAGGTTTCAACCATTTTAATGTACTCTGCATATGTTTGCAGTTATTTTTAAACAGTACTGACCCTCTCACCTTCTGCGCAAAGCTGCAAGAGCAAGCTGCATCTCTGCAAGAAACAATTGCATACTAATGTTAGATAAGTGCCATTCTGACGTTTTCCTAAGTTTCAATTCAATATCTTAACGGGAAGGTCCTAAAATAAGATTCCGTTATTCCCGTTTAAAATGCATGGTAGAAACGAAATGACGCTCTTGCATCGAACCAAGGACGATTGGAGAAACGGTGAACTGCGTGAAACAATGTTTTCAAACGCTACTGTTCCCATTCCGGGTTTTATCTTTCCAACATATTGGGAAAGCAATAAAAATATTGTCAAAAATTGCAGTAATGCATTTCATACAGGAGAATTTTGCACCCACCTGGCGTCGAACCCACGGAAGGCATATTCCCTTCTCTCTGCTCTTCCCACACCCAGAATCTTTACCAAATTCCTCGATCTAATTCCTCTGGCATCAACCCTCATGTCTTTCATTGTCTCTCAAAAATCTTTAAGTAGATTAGCCAGGGCACAATGTATTCATGTTCCCTCATATTCCATGAGACATCAGTACGGGAACAAGTGGAATATGATGCAAGCTGAGATAGATTCATTGGATATGAAGATTTGGGGGAGGCAATAGTTGCCAGCAATGTTCCAGCAAGGCAAGCTGTGGTTTTCATCGTGCATGGCTTGGTGAAGGAGTGGAGGCAGCCTGTGGCATTTTTTTCAGTCACAATAGCTTATCTTCCAAAAAGCTGCTCAATTTACTTAAGAAGGTGTTGAAGGAATCTGCCACAGCTGGTTGTGTCAACCGTTTTTGATATGGCTAGAAGAAATGTGAAGACACAAAGGATGATGAGGGTAATGGAGAAGAGACTATTTCTTTTCTCTGGAAAATAAAGTAGTAGCCCTCTTTGATGTCTCCTCAAGTGCAATAGAAACATGGTTTATAGAAATACTATTTAAGTGCTGATGGAGAAGGGAAGAAGGAGGCTACTCATTCCAGCAGAGAGAAAGCATGTAAGGAATACTGTAGTCCATGGTTCTACCAACTCTTTTTACAGCATGTTGGACAAACTGAAAAGTACTTGGATCCCAAGAGTCCAAGAAAGTCTCTTTAGCTGCCCAAGTGCTTAGCTCTAAGATGGCTAGGTGTGTAGACACCTTAGTTGGTAGAAGTATGTAGATTTGTTAACTTATATGGTTACCTTTGCATTGATTTTGAAGTGAATTATTCCTATTTATTTCTGTATTTTCTTTCATTAACCTAATCCTTGTACTATCCTAGTCAGAAGTCCTTCCTCTCTCTGCAAAAGGGGAGATGAACAAGTTGTTTAAATGGTATGGGGAGGCAGCCTCGAGGAGCTAAAGATCTGAGGCAATTGTTAATTATGAAAACCTGCAACTCTGGTACACAACCCTATAGTTCCTGGAAGGTTGGAGGTACTATAGATGTAATTTTATTGGTGGGAGTTATGTTAATGAATGGTTTGAGCCTCCCTCACATCGAGGTTGGTAATAGAACATTAGAGGTGTCATTACTTTATGTAATACATTAAAGATTTTCAATATTTCTATCTTACAGTTGAGATGTCTCAATCAGGATGCTTTTGGGAATCTGTTTGGGTTGATAGAGTATAACTTTGGATTAAACATTGAGATAAATAAAGAGGTATTGCCACTGTTACAGAGAATGTGCTCAATGACTCTACAGGTAATGCAGGGATTAGATCCAGGGTGTTGGCTAAGAGTAACAGTGACATTAACCATGAGTGGGCCATAAGTGGTTGCTCAGAACACTACCATAGTGTTTTTGAGTCCATTGGTAAGATATGCTGCTCTTTGACCATCTAGTGGTTGGCCAGGGCCCATATTCTGTATCTAGTCGGTAGCGTAACGATTGGTTTCTGTTTTCACCACACTGATAGTTAGTCATTCCGTACCGACTGGGTCTAAATTACCAACACAGTCGGTATCACAGATTATGTAAGCTTGTCGGTGACAATATGGTACCCAAGCCAATGGAGGAGAAGTTTCCCGAACATTTCCGAAGGAGGAGGTCACATGCTTCGTCTCCGCCAACCGCGAGTAAGAGCGATGTAAACACGGTGCATAATCTCTACTGCTAGTATCCATGAGAAGTAACATGTTATTTAATTAGGAAGTGCAAAATAAAGCTAATTTAGGAAATGAAATTATATTATATTTTCAGGGTCTAATAACTTAATCAATAGTAGTCTTTTCTCCACATTTATTACATTCTACATAGCTCAATTCAGCTTTCTGTTATATATTTTGCAGAACAATTGAGCTAAAGATGTAAATGTGTTGATAAAACAAGGTCTAAAGTGAAAGGTTTGGAGTGGAAAAGTATTATAGGAGATGTTTGATTGGAAAAGCATAGTGACAGTAGTTTAGAAATCCTTTTTTTGAAGTTTTTTCTTCACATTTTGAATGGTGAATACGTGATCTTAAAAGCACCTTATGATGGTAAAGGGATTATCAATTGTGACATCTGCATGCTGAAGGAGATTTTTCTTCTATAAGATGGTTTTGTGTTATGAAAGAATAAAATATATTAATGAGAGGAAACCATTTGGTGGGTCACATCATTAAGGGATGGCAGCAGACGAAAGCTAATAACTTCAATGTGAAACTCATACGAAATACATTGTACGACACAAACTTCCTGCATTTTCAACAGGACATTTAGTAAGATTTCTGTTAAGTGCTACAGTGATGTTTAATAACATACTGTGTTACAATTATATCAAGCACTGAATGATAATATAAAAACTTTTCAAAATTACACGATTCATGATAAGTGCATGCGCTCACACTATTATTTTCTCATTATTGTTACTACTGGTGTCTTCATATCAATAAGTGTAGTATAGTGTAAGTGTAGCTACTTTCTGCTAAATAAATTTATTTGTGCATATTTGTATCTGCTGTAGAAGTGAAATCCTCCCACGTCTGAAATTCTTGCCAACGCTACATGGTGTTGATTTTGTATTAATTTATCTGCAATAAAGGTCTTTATGTAAAAAGCTATTTTCATTTGTTTTCAACAACCATAAACCTTACTCCTACTTTTTACGTATTTTTATTTCTATATATTATTCTACAGGAGAGAGGGGGCCGGAAAGGGTTAATCTACGAAAGGGTGTGGGAGAGAGATGCAGTAGAGTGGGTTGAAGAGTTAATTTGCCGCCTCCTCAGTTCAACGGAATGCAACATCAATTCGTGACGTCCAAAATAAAATCTCCACGGTGATATCTGGCCCAGGGGGGGTATTCTATAACTCGATTCCGATAGGAATGTTGGCAATGTTGTAGGAAAGTAAAAGATTCCGACTTGAGGGAATTCCCAT
This sequence comes from Pachydiplax longipennis, assembly GCA_036926295.1. NCBI lineage: Eukaryota > Metazoa > Arthropoda > Insecta > Odonata > Libellulidae > Pachydiplax > Pachydiplax longipennis. The sequence goes on along the minus strand of JAVFKF010000040.1, from coordinate 2,461,658 downwards.
GCGATTCTATAAACTCAAAGTCGGAAAGTGGGCTAACTTCAGACGTCGGAATCTTCTCGACACCGAAAAGGTGTCGGAAAGCTAGGGACGGATTCTGTGCGCATACGCTCTAAGATAAATAGCTTATTGCAGCATGCATCTTTCAAGGTATGTTAAGTAAAATAAAGCTATCTTTAATAATAAATTAAAATAACCCTCAATAATTCATATGGGTACAATGAAGGGGATGCTTGTAACCCATTACATATTTTGAATGCATGAGTTTACCAAAAATATGAAGATCCTCGGCCAACCTAGGTCTTTAAGGAAAGACTCTCACTTTTGTCCGGGGATTTTGATGAAACTTTTTTCAGGGGTGCAGGAAGTAGAGTAATGAAAATGTGTAACGGCATTCGTCTGAATGGGCCTTAGTTACGCTGCAATAAATAATTGAAAATTGATATCCGGAGTATAGGCAACCACGCAATACACGTCCATGCTAGCCGAGTAAGCATGAAAGAGGGCGATGTTCTCTGGTATATTTGTCATTAAATCTTTCTTTTCGTTCGTTATATCCTTTCCTTGATACTTACTATTTGACTTATTAATAATAATAAATAGTATGCTCAATTTGTAATCCTGTTAAGTAATCTTCGTAAGCGATACAGTGATTTCAGACTTTCCTGGTGGATTGCTTGTAAATATTGTTCTCGGGTTTCCAACCAGGTTAATTCTGGTGACATTGCTGTCGCCATCGTTTCGATGACACACTCTGTCCAGTGCAGCCCTGAGGAAGATGACAGAGTGTGTCATCGAAACGTTGGCGACAGCAATGTCACCAGAATTAACCTGGTTGGAAACCCGAGAACAGTATTCGTAAGCGATATTTTTCCATTTAGGGTAGTTAACGACTATCCTAAGAATGTAAAAGGAGCTTGCATTCAGGTAAATATCATGTATTCAAAGCTTTTACATTATGGTTAACATTAAATACTGCATAATTTTAGAATTTGCTACATAATGACGCTGTAATGTATTTGAAGTTCCTGTTTTGCAAAAAAACTATCTATATTATCACCCAATTTTCAGGATAATGCGCTTGATTAATAAAACTTGTCATGACGTTGATATCTTTCATCTTTCAATTAATAGATTTAAAAATTGTATTAAATCCAAACTTTAAATTACCCATTGTTTATTGTACCCTGTCTTGTGAGTATAGATACTTGTTATATTTGTCTTGTATGTATAGATACTTGTTATATTTGTCTTGTATGTATAGATACTTGTTATATTTGTCTTGTATGTATAGATACTTGTTATATTTGTCTTGTATGTATAGATACTTGTTATATTTGTCTTGTATGTATAGACACTTGTTATATTTTTTGTATCATAATATACTTTGTATCATAACTTAGTTTGTATTCTGTATACTTAGAATGTACCTTTTTAAAAAGGGCTCGCTGCCCGTAAATAAACCATTATTATTATAATAATACATCAGTACAATACTATTTTAACATGAAATAAAGATATTTTGTGATACAAAGCGTAACACATTTTGAAAATTTGCAAAGCATACACAATTTAATACTCATAAACTTGTGCTTTTACTTTTGAATATTTATTGTTGATGAACAAAGCAAATTGCTTGGTTTCATTCTTGTCCTATACATGGCCCTCTTGATTTTATTTCTTCTTCTTTGTATTATAATGTAATATTTACCTCCTTCTTCCATGATAGTATTAGAAAAATTACTTTTTTAGTGTGAAAATGCAAAGTGACTGACAGAATTTGATTTGACATATCACTGTTTTGGTTTTCCTCACTGCATTCCTAACACTAATGTTATGAGTGAATGAAATACACAACTTTTCAAATTTATTTTATACCTTAACAAAATACTACAGAAGAGTAAGTAAGTATTACACAGAAAGAAGTAAAACTTTTCTGTAGTTTTCATTTAAGTTAATTCTGAATAAAATAACTACTAGTTTCTTTTTGAGAAGTGGTGTATTTCATTCACTCATTTCATTTTGGAATACTACAGAGTGAATCTCGGTTCCATCAAGTTTAGCTAACATTAATTAACTGCTATAACAAAAAATGTCAGCGAAAGTTGTAAGTTTTCCTTATATCCGATCCCTGAGTTCAACCTTATTCAACTCACTCTCTCATGAATGAATGTACAGAAAACCCTCCAGAAAACCCACCTATTCTGACCTCACCATCCCCTCTCATTCCTCCCATCCTTTTTCCCAGAAGTTACCCGCTTTCTACAGTATGATCCACCCACATCCCAATGTCACCCGCCAATTCCCTTTAGACTAAAGAAGTTTTAATCATCAAACAGATTGCTATAAATAACGGATACAGCCCAGATATGGTGGATAAACTATTGAGGAGAAAACCAAATATCCTCTCATCCTATAGATTGGGACACATGCTTCCTAATGACCTGAGAGCAGCTTTCTATGTCCCTTGGAATCTACGGAGAGCCATCGGCTACCACAAAGATAGAAGACCCAGCGACTCTCTCAGCGGGGTGTACGAACTCCGTTGCAATGAATGCCCATCCCGGCGCGTGAGGGGTGGACAAAATCCTTACCAACGATTCCTCAAGTCCTCCCCTCCTCTCTCATCCCTTCAGCCCTTTTCCGTTGATAATTCCCGGGTTTTCCCACCACACCTCCTTGTTCCCCTCGGTCTTTCTGATTTTCGATATTTCAGTGCCTGATGATTTCTTATAGACGAAACTAGTTGCCTTTAATATATCTGTATGGAATTTACAAAGTTTTTTCTTTATTTGCATGAAAATATACTTTATAATAAGTGAAATGTGGTAGCAATGCACCTCTCGAGTGAAGAACTCAGCGTTTCTGAGATTTCATCGATTAGAATGGACGAAAAGGTGTGGAAAACCCAGATGCTTTTGGGAGAAGGTTCTCGAAAATGCATATTCATTGATTACTTCCTGGAAATACTACGTTCTAAAATGGACCTTCACGGCTGGTATCCCATTGACCCATCTCTTCCCCCGCTGCTTACTCCTTAGACCTCGCTATTCTTTCCGAGATCTGCATACGCCGAATTCAGTGAACCCCTTTCGCCTACCTGCTACTCCCTAGCCATTCCATTATCTGCTAATCTTTCTCCCCTTAATCCCACACGTGATTCCGGGCGTAATTTCTACAAAAAAACTTTTACCAAAACTACCACCAACAACTTCAGCGCCAGGACTCACCCTCACCTCACCCACTATCGCTTTATTGTAATCTGGTCGTCGGTGAATTAAATATATATATTAAAATATATTGCATTAAATAAATCGATTTTTTTGAAATTTGAAATTTGAAGGTGTTTTAGTTGTAATTTTCCTATTTATGGATAATACCCATGGCATCCTACTTGCCCGGGTGCGATGCACCCCTTGCACCCATAGGACGGCGCGGCTTATGGTGAAAATATTAATTAGCGTTCATTTCCCACTCTTTATCAAGTATCGAAACTCATTTAAGGTTCTTCCATTCAGCCATGATGATATGTATTCGGAGAGATGAAATGAATATCATCGAAATAATTAAAAATATATTCAATACGGCTTCACTAATCTCATTTAAAAATATTAGCCAACAGAGAAATAACGCATAGAACGTCTAATTCATCCGATTTGTTCGCTATTAAGCATATGCGAAACAAGATCATCCCTGTAAGCGGATTTTGAAGGGTTAACGTATTCTTTCACTGTTACTCCATTTCTATTCTAATTAAGTTTTCTCTAATTTCCCCTTCTTTTGACATAATTCATAGCATTGCATTTGCTCTTAATTATCATTTATTTAAGCCCTATTATTTATTATTTTTTACGGAAAAGTTCGTCCTGCGAACATGTAGAGCATGAAGAAAAATAATGGAGTCCTTTCCAAACCTCCATTGATGGGAATTTATACATAAGCTGAAAATATGTGCAACTAAAGTATTTCTTGTCGAATTTTTTTTAAGAAGAGTGAATTACGCGTGAGATTTGAGCCGATTTAAGAAAAATCCGAATTGAGTTCCTTTATAATACTACATTGCTTATACAGCATCCAAATGAATGAATTTTAAACGTTTTCAAACGTTTAAAAACGTTTTTCCCGCAGATTAAGGGTTAATATACGTTTATCCCAAAAGAACTTAAGTTGTAAGCTTGTAAGATGAAAATAAAATTTTCTATAGAAATATAGCCTAAAAACTTTTAAAATGAACTCCATTCGCTTTTATGATATTAGATTACGCTTTGACCAGCCTGGTCCAAAACCAAAACGGAGACCAATGTCAACGGATGAAAAATTTTATTTCATTCTAAGGGGATGGATTTTCATAATATACATTTTTTAAGGTTTTACTAATTCTGGTTCTCGAGTTTAAGGTGAAAATAAACCCACACTCAAATTACAATAGCTTTATAATAGATGAAGTTGATTCTCAGTGTTAACTAAACCTAGATAATTACCATAAAAATTTGCAAAAATCTACCCATAAGAAAATAGTAGATAGCTAAGTAACAAAATAGTCATGGAGTTACGTTTTTACTCGATATACTACTATGATACGTGACATAAACTAATGAAAGATGCATAATACATACACCCCCTGACACACGCCGAAAGATTCGCAGGATACAAATTATGTTAAAATTAAGTAAATAATTCAGTAATTTATTTTTAAGTGAATAAATTTTGAGTTGATATTGAATAATTAATTTCAGTCACGTCAGGGTCCCCTTTGACAGGTTCCATTGATTTGCCCTGGTCAGTTTAGATCGGTAAACTTATACTTGTTATTGCAGTAATTTTATGAGCTTAATGAAATATATATTAACAAGGAAGATTTTATCCCAGCATTCTGTTTAAAGATATTTTTTAACTTAAGAAGAAATTAAAAATTTAGGTCCTCGAGCGACCGAACGCATACTGAATAATTGCTTCGAGTTCCGATGTGCTGGAGCGCATGACGGTTATATAAGTGTAATAAGTAGGATATGTACCTTCTTGATATGTATAAAGTGTTCTACCTTTCGGTAGGTTCATGTGCCCCCACATTCCCTATTTAATTCCCTCTCCTTCAATTCTCTGTAACTTATCCCACCCCTTAATTCGTCTAATAACTTTTGTCTTTGTCTTCCCCTCTATCTTTTACCTAGCATTCTTCCCTCGATCGCTTTCTTTAACAATCCCTCCCCTCTCAATATTTGACCCACCCATTTCTTTTGCCTATTTTTAATTACTTCAATCATTACTCTTTTCTCCCCCACCATCTCTAGAACCTCCTCGTTCGTTTTTCTATCGACCCAACTAACTTTCTCCAATCTACGCCATACCCACATCTCAAAAGCCTCCAATCTTTTGACATCCTCTTTTCTTAACGTCCACGTTTCACACCCGTACAACATTACACTCCACACCAAGGATTTTACCAATCTCTTCCTGATTCCTTTATCAAGTCCCTTTGTCATCAGTTCCCTTCGTTTCATAAAAGCTTCTTTTGCTAATGCTATCCTTTTTCTAATTTCTGTCGAACATCTGCCATCCTCAGAAAGAAGGCTGCCCAAGTATGGAAATTGATCTACTTGCTCTAGTTTTTCCCCATCCACCCTTATTGTTAACTTAGCTTTCTTTCCCTTTGAAAACCTCATAATCTTAGTCTTTCTTACATTGATTTTCATCCCAAACTCCTTTGCTTTATCGTTTAGTGCATTTACTAGGTTTTGCAAACCCCTTTCAGAATCGCACACAATAGCTTTATCGTCTGCATATCTTACTGACTTCACTACTTCCCCACCAACCTTTATTCCCTTATCTATTTCATCCCAAGCTTCTTTGATCATTTCTTCTGCATATAAGTTAAAAAGAGATGGTGATAAAGGACAGCCTTGTCTTACTCCCCTCCCTAACTTTGCCCATTCCGATTCCCCATTAGCAACTCTTACTCGTGCTGTCTGATTTAAATACAAATTATGCACTAAACGCCTATCTTTCCAATCCAACCCAACTTTCTTTAGTATTACTACCAGTTTTGGCCATTGAACTCTATCGAAGGCCTTTTCAAAATCAACAAAACATGCACAAACGTCCCTTTTAAATTCTAAGCTTCGTTCTACCAGAACCCTCATAACCCCAATTGCATCCCTTGTCCCCTTCCCTCTCTGAAAACCGAACTGATCATTCTCTATGAATTCTTTAGTTTTTCCCTCGATTCTTATATTCAAGACCCTAAGAATAACTTTTGCCGCATGAGATATTAAGCTAATTGTTCGGTAGTCCCGGCATTCTAAGGCATTATTCTTTTTCTGTAACGGAATCAGGATAGACTTGGTAAAATCCTCTGGCCTCTTTCCTTCGTCGTATATTTTCCTACATAAATCATAGAAATGTTTTTTACCCTTTTCCCCAAGATTCTTCAGAAATTCTACAGGAATCTCGTCCACACCCGTTGCTTTCTTCCCCTTCATGTCCCGCAGTGCCCTATCAAGTTCACTATCTAGTATATTCGGCCCAAGATCATCTTCCTCTACATTTACATTTACATTAATACCCCGCTAACCGCCGTAAGGCGTATGGCAGGGGGTGTGAATACACCGAACTCCCTAACCAACCATCTGGTTTGCGTACCTAATACTATCTGGAAAAAGAGACCAGAAATAGCATAGAAATAGAATAGAAATCGCTACTCAAAAATTTCTCGAAAAGTTTATGCCTATACTCATTTCTTCTATCCTCGAGGGATTCCCAGCCGAGGGTTTTAATCATCTCTCTACTTTCTACTTCCTCTACTTCTTGTATGCCCTCAATCTTAATGTGGGTAGGCTTCATGTCTTTCGAATATAATTCTTCCACATACTCTTTCCATCGTCTCCTTATGCTAGCTGGTTCCCTTAAGACGTTTCCCTTGTTATCCCTAATAGTGGCCATTTTACTAATTTTGTTCCCCGTTAATTGTTTTACTTTTCTGTATAATAGGTCGACCCTCCCACTTTCGGCCATCTTCTCTATTTCGTTACACTGGCCTTTCCACCACGATTCTCTTGCTTTATTTGTTACCCTTCTCAGTTCGTTGTTTAGGGCCCTGTACATTCTACGCCCGTGTTCTGTGTTAACACTTTTCCATTCCCTTCTTTCCTCCATTTTATTTATCATTTCAACCGTCACCCATGGTTTCCTAATTTTGCTTTGTGTGACCCTCCCGATGGTTCTTTGGGCACTACCTTTAATGCTAGTTTTGATCATTTCCCATCCTTCATCTATAGTGAGTTCCCTTTCCTTATCTTCTAGATCCCTGTTTACTGACTCTTGAAACTCTCTAGCTTTCCTACCCCTGAGGGCTTCTATGTTCCATTTGGGTGCGGTTTTTTCCCTATAAATCTTTTTGAATCTAAGCTCGGTCTTCATCATTACTAAATTGTGATCCGAGTCTACATCAGCACCAGGATAACTTCGCGAATTTTTAACACTATTTCTAAACCTCTTCCTTACCAGAATATAGTCGATTTGGTACCTATCCGTGTCCCTCGGCTTTTTCCATGTGTACCTCCTTCTGTTATGGTGTTGAAAAAGAGTGTTGGTGATACAGAGGTTATTCCTTATGTAAAATCTACCAGTTTTTGTCCCCTTTCGTTTCTTTTTCCTAGTCCGAACTCTCCCACTTCGTCCCCATCTTTGCCCTGCCCAACCACAGCATTCCAGTCCCCCATTACAATAAGGTTTTTATTGCCTTTCACCCTTCCAATAACCTCTTCTATTTGTTCATAAACTAAATCTACTTCATTCTCACTGTAATCGCTAGTAGGGAGGTACACTTGCACTATCACAGTGTTTACTGGCTCTGCCTTGATTTCTACTGACATTACTCGGTCGCTTATCAGTTCGGTGGCTATCACGGCATTTCCCGCTTCCTTGTCCAACACTATAGCAACCCCTTCTCTGACTATCATTTCCCCCACTGAATATGACCCTCACATCATCGCTCCAAAAATCTCCCCCATCCTTCCACCGTACTTCGCATAGCCCCAGAATGTTAATGTTGGACCTCTTCATTTCTAACTTTACGTTTTCTAACTTCTCTTTCCTAAGCATCGTTCTGTCGTTCCATGTCCCTACCCTGGTTTCCTTGGTCATCTTCTTCTTCTCTTGTGTCGTTGGGTAAGGATTTCGTGGAATGACGACCGGGGTGGCCTTACCACCATCCCTGCCGGGCACGACACTCTCCCTAGTGGGCTGAGTCCCGTTTTTGCCAGGGACAATATCAATATTTTGGCACATCATGTTCATGGGATAGATAGTCGAGGTGGTCTCCCCTTGCCTTCCTCAACAGTGTTTTTAACGTGACACCATCACTCATGTAGGCCGCCCCACTGGGGTACAGACGCCTTTGTAGCCGCCTCACTGAGGTACAGACGCTGCGTGGACTACCTTTCGTCTGGCCCCTACCTATTGACCTTTCTGGCATGAGTGACCCTACCAGGAACAAAGTTCCAGCCAGTATACCTCTCTCTAGGTCATAGGAACACGCAAGCCCCTTCACCACGTCAAGGTGTAGTCCGTAGAAGGGGACCTTCTTGATACGTGTGCAAATAATGTCTTCCGAAAAATTATCGTAACAGTACCATTTTGCATCGAAGAAGGAGATAATGGAGTGGGAGAGATGCCAAAGAATGTCAAATCTCTGCTGAGTGCTCTCGTTTCCATCATTTCCAGCTATGAGGGATTAAGAATGGTAATCCTCAGATTTCCTCGATGCCTTTCTTAAGACAACTGCATTGTGTACTCCTTCAGTTTCTGGAATCATACGTGTGGTGAGGATTTATCGTCCGAAGAATTCTATCGGCTTCCCCTTTATATTGCTCTTATGCCATTATTTGTACTTTCTTGATACTTTTAGCTAAATTAGAGCTCAGTTTTCCTTTTCCATTCGTTTTGAGGAGTCAAACCAGTGTTTTGTCCTAGTTTTCAGCGAAAAAGTAGTTAATTTTTGCAGTCGTTTTTTGAGTCCCGCACAAGTGTTATTATATCTTCTTGTTGAAGAGTACTCGTATCGGTTTATCCGTCTTCTAACTTCTTTTCATAATATTTGCTCTAAATCCTGACGAGAGATTGAGTACGTTTGATACTCGGATCATTATATTCTTCTATCATATATGTGCCACCACAAGTTTTGTGATTAGTGATTTTTACTTTTCGTGAGGTGACGTTGTAATTTCTGTAAAGCTGTGAGGTTTCGAAGCGTCGGCGATTCGAAGCGCGAAGCGAATTACGCTCTTAGATATAAAAGTCAAAAACTCAAGTTCTCTCGAGACAAGTTCTTCCTCACGTGAGAAACCAAAAAGTTTTAGGCGACGTATAAATTGGACTGCACGACGAATTTTTTCTTGAGTTCCGTTCCAACTAAATAATTTTTTACTAAAATTTGGTTGCTCTAAAATGAATCTCGTGTAACTTTTATGCATTAAGATGATACAATGAGCAACGGAAGAAAGAAATCAGCATTTTATGTTGGATTGTAAGAGAGTAATGGTAGTTTCAAAAATGTTCACGGGTGAAAACTCGGCAATTCATCCAATTTTCGCTTTTGACTTTGTTGTTTCTGCTATAAATGCATAAAATTTTCACTGTTGTGTTGATAGAGTTATTTTCATTCATTTCATTCATTTCATTACATCAGAACTTAATTTTGAATCGGTCAATGTAAACTACAAATCTTAATTATACCCGTCCGAATCCGTAGCTCCGCATAAAGGCGACCCGGCGCGCTAGGCTTTGCCTTTCTCCAATAAGACAATACTGACTGGAAGCTTGAAACGGACAATAGACACTCAAAATGTTGCAACACAGTCATTTGTTATGTCTGTTGCTAAAGGACACAGTCATTTGTTTTATCTGGTCGTTACACTTCAGAAAGCAGAGATGGCAGCACTAGGCAACCCATTTTTAATCTCGTTGAGTGGCAGCCATTGCCGTCATTTCTATCTCCTTGCCTCAGATTTTTATGGCACTTGCTTTCGGGAACATCTGGCAAATGGCACGCGCAGGTCGTCCAACGCGTGCCTTCCCTATTCAGAGGGACGACGGGTAACAAAGGGTCGGCAAATTTCTCAATCTAAAAGCATTCATTTTTAAGAGGGTTGGATACCTCGAGACGGAATTTAAGTTAACGGCCGGCCAACATAGTCTGCAAATCTCCACCATCCGGAAGGAGAGTTTTCCCCTCGAATAGGTGGAATGGGAAGGAATACTAGAGAGGGGTGGAGGTAGTCATTGTAAGTAAGATAATCGCCGTTCCTTCTGGGCTATAGAATGACAAATGGGAAAGAATAGATTCACTTGCCTTCATAAGGAAAACAAACCCGAACAATACTCCAAGTGTAACAAAGGGATTCCCAGACGAGCATATTTTAATCCTTGCGTACGCACCCAAATTGTTACGCGCTATAAGTAGTCATGTTTTCTATTTGAAATGTTCAATCCCTGAAACTTTATATGACATATTTAGATATATTACTTTTTATACTTTTTATAATTACTAATTGATGTTTCTTTTAATTTTTGTATCTCTATGTAAATTAAATTTTGATTTTCTAATGTATTTTCATTTTTATGTACCATTTGTTATTTTTGGAATCTTTCTATTTTTGCAAAAGGGCTCTGCCCGTGAATAAATTATTATTATTATTTACCTTCTTCCTATTTTCCATATTTTTAAATAATAATACCACTAAATTCTCATCTCTTACAAATTATATCAATAAATTCAAGAGAATTTTTTTGCCCCGCGGTAATCCAACGACGTTATCCTTTTTATAACTTTCATCAGTTCAAGTATTCATCAACTGAGTAAAGATATTTTTTTAAATTCAACTGCTAGAAATTTACCACATAGCTAATTAAGCGGAGTTTTATCAGCATAATGTAGAACTGAGGTTCCCAAACAATTGTGTTCGCGAGTTATCTTGAGTCAATTATTTGCAATAACAGAAAAAATAATTTTAAATTTAGTCTCAGTACCAACTGAAAAGCATGGTAATTTTTGCTAAAGGGTATTACCGTGGAATATTTTCGTAGTTCACCGAAAACAACAACACTCAGAATACTTAAAAAAAAAAACATACGAGCATAAGTATTCGTCATAGCCTCATTTGTTGGAACAGAGTACGCCACGTGAAGGCTGAGGTTAACTATGGATAGGAGTTGGCTGTTTTATCCATCACTATCCCTTGTACTCTTCCTAACCTAACTATATACTAAGTATTAAAATAACGAAATACTTATATTAAGAAATTCATCAAAGTGGATGCTAGAATAAAATTAAGTTAAAGCTGAAAAATAAAACATATACGTAATCACTTATGATTATTAAAAGGACATAAATGCTTTATGCGTTTTATCTTCTCGCAAGAGATGCATTTTGGCCCGCAAATCTTGGGATCTGAAACCATAATTAGCATCATCAAAGTATGGAAAGAGCTACGATGCCGAAATAAGTCAAGGAAACTAAAGAGAATTTTACTTACTATAAACGGAACATATTCCCTTGATCCTCAACAATGTTCCTTTATTTTTAGTCCTCTGGGATATCTCCGTTCAATAATTTCTAGGAGAAGGCAATCTAAGTAAAATTTTTCTAATTTTCTTTCCATTTTATTCTCCCAGAAACTATCATTCCTCTCTAAATATACAGGAGACTCTCCAAACTGGCGTTTTACCTAGTTGAACGCTGAAAAAACTGTTGCCGCAACAACACGTACGAGAGCACAGAAAGAAAGAAAAAACTTTCCACCTTCGTAGATAGACTAAAACTGAATCTACAAAAATGTTTTCCCTTTTCCTAACCATCCAAAGCCCCTTTTCCGTAAATGATACATTTTTCGAGTTAAGCTGAGAGATTATTGGCGAGTTCGAGCGCTATTTTCCCACACTCGGCTCTGCTATCAGCCTCACATCGCTTGACGAGGAGTGTGAGGGAAAATGAGGGGAAGTGGATTGCAGCGCCAGTTCCTTGGAAAACATTTTTCGGCGCTTGTTGCGAAAAACGATGTACATCTTGCTCGCGTTGCACGATTACAGGACTATTATAAAACTTAGAAATTTGAAAATTGTCTAAATTCAAAGTTAAAGGATGAAGCTAGGTTCCCATCCGACAAAATTTTCGTATCCTTACTTATAACCGAGTGCCACTACATCAAAAATGGTCGATTTCTTCAATGTTCTCTAATTTTTTCTCCGTTATGGTTTCCATTATCAAAAAACGGTCGGATGGATGGAAACGGTGCGGCATCAGCACCACCTAGGCGGAGTGCTCGTGTGTTACATGCTACAAATCCCTCTATTGGTCAGGGATAGAACTTTTACCTCTCTGAGATCATCATTCCAGTATAGATGGTGTTGTGTTCTCTTTCGTTACCTGCGCAGCGCGTATGTCAACTGTCACCGCGATAACAACGAAAGCTGATAGGTTAAACAAAAAAGTGTTTGTTTTCTTTGGTATTGGACTTCGCGGTTAATGAGATGTTTAATTGGTGTTGAAAGTGTTCATTTACGAAGTGATTTTTTGTTAGCAGAAACTCTGACTCATCTGCAATAATTCTTCAGTCGTTCTATCCACCTAACAGACAGACCATGGCGACTACTGCTAATGGAAATGGAAATTTAGTAGACGAGTTTGAAGAATCATTTCAGGTCACTAAGTTTGCATTAGTATTCTCATTTTGTTTAAATTAATCAAAGTAGTGAGGGAGATAATGAGGTACCTCTTCAAATATTTATATTCAATGAATGTAGTAACGTACGATTTGAAAATGATTAGCTTGCTATTATGATTGTTTATTGAAGCATGTGTGCTTCTTGATTTATTTGCTGATAAAGACGATGATTTCCATAACATTAATTCTAACGGCTTTTGACCTACTGGTGTACATATTTTGCTGAATGTGGTTCCAAATTCGTCTGAAATTTTGTGAAATTATATATCTTTGAAATAGCTTTTCAATTCCTTGCCATTTCTGGGACGCGATTGCAGTTTTCGAAAATGGAACAGCATCGATGCCAAAAAGAGGTTGATTTCATTCGGAGATGCTCACATTTCAAAAAGCTTTTTAATTTAAAAAACACGCTAAACATTTTGTAATTACTATCCAAATGAATACTTAGTGTATGTTTTAAATTTGACTCTCCGCCGAATGTCACTAGAGTCTATCAAACATTTTCTGCCTTTATTTAACCTTCAACTCTGAAGGCAAATCCATCCTTTCTTTCACCTTAAGTACTACTTTTTAGTGCAGAACGTTGTTTTCATAGAAGTAGGATATACGTATATAAATAACACACATATTCTTCTAGGATATACCGTGTTATTTTCGTTTTGTTCGCTGAAGTATTTTATTTAATATTGATTCTAAGAATTATAGCTCATTAGTTCGCAAAACTAAGTTAGTTTAGTTTAATGTAAAAAAAGTGATTTTTTTAAATATATGGTTGTTATTTTGTATCTACTTGTATGTTATCAATGTTTTTGCAGGCATGTCTGAATGTACTGACAAAGGATGACACTTTGCACACAATGGAGAAAGACGAAATCAAAGTAGAGGTGGACCAGTCCCTATTGCGGTTTATTGATTTGGCTCGACAGATGGAAGCTTTCTTTCTGCAGAAAAGATTTCTCCTCTCAGCTCTTAAACCTGAACTAATTGTCAAAGAAGTAAGGTTTCTGTCCATATCTCATCAATTTTTTAAATTAGGCAAATATCTTCTCAAATTGGCACTATTTAATGCATTTTATCTCATAACTTATATAATAAACCCAATCTTCAGTTTTAGAATGATTGCTAGTAAAAATTCTCTTTGAGTGGTTTCTGGTTTTTTAATGGGCTGTTTGTCTATTCATGCTTCACTACAGTGTTAAACAAAAGACAACAAACAGAAGCGAAACAAATAATTGACGTGAAAACATGTGAATGCACGTCTTAAGGATAGGTTTTTAAGATTTTCCATTTGCATAGCTTTTATGATGCATCTGTCCTTTTCACATTTGCTATCCTTTTTGCCTGGATTTGACAGAACACCTTAATTCATAAACTCCCTCAAAACTGTACAGAGTAGCTGTCCATTGATTCTGATTGGGAGATATGGAATACACAAGCATTCATACTCAAAATTACAATAAAGAATAGTTGTATTTCATGTTAAACAGGAAGTAAACATTTATAAGTAAAATATATATAAGAAAAACCTTATGGAAACAATAGACATGTAACAAATGAGACATGGAATTATATAATTAAATACTTGAGATACTACTATGACATACAATGCTAGTCGAAGAAGGAGTCTTATAGCCAAGAGTTGCTTGCAGGATACATATATAGTGTTAAATAGTGGACTGCTGCGACGGCTGGGTATAGGCACAACGCTTCATACTGAAATAGCGTTGTCAAAGTCAGCCTGATTAAGAAAATTCTAAATTCCGTTTTTGCAATGTTTTTCCTTGGAAATTGGAACTGCAAATTTGATAAAATTGTCTCATATTGATATAGTTTGCAGCACAGTTTGTGAGCCATTCACAGTGGATGATACAGTGCAATGCTACTGTATTTGGTTTCATATTGATTTAGTCATTTATCCTTATTGTAATATTGCCCTGAATTCCCCATGTATTTTTTATCATATTCCATGACCAAAATAAATTTCTTTATTCAATTTTAGCTATTTTGGTGCTAATATTGAGTTTATAAAACTTCTTTTTAATTTAATTTTGAAAAAGAAATAAAGCCTGCTACTTATAAAAATGAAGTTATATGTATATCTTATGAGAATGCTCTGATTCTTCTTGGTTCCTGAGACTTAGAGGTAAATCAAAGGTAGCCTATGATTTGTGCAGAAAGATATTTAACAATCTTTCAAGTCAGAAATTTGTGTAACTTCTGGTTCTCAAGTCTTGGGCAAATGTACACATATACATCTCTTCATCATATAGATTGTGAATGATATTATATTTACTTCATAGTATAAGATTTGATTTCATTAGTTTGTAGAAGGTACTGCAACAGTTGTCGCTGCTTCCTATATAGACTTGATAGTATCTATTTTTTTCAAGCCAGACAGCCATGGAAAAATTTATCATCCCAGTTGTGATTCGCTTGATTCTATCAATTTGTACAAGTGCACGTTGTTGTTTTAGGATGTAATAGATTTGCGAATGGAGTTGCTGCGTAAAGAGGAACTCATCAAGAGGCATTATGAGAAAATAGCTGTGTGGCAGAATTTGCTGGCAGATTTGCAAGGACCAAGGGCGCAAGGACCATCTTTGTCTGGAAACAACATTCCCAATGCGCAGCAGCAACCACAACAGCAGCAGTCAGCGCAAACACAGCACCAAGTTCCTCAAATATCCCAGAATGCAATGGTCACGCTTCAGCAGCAACAGCAGCAAATTCAACAACAGCAGCAAATGCAGCAACACATACAACAACAAATTCAACAACAGCAAATGCAACAGCAGGTATTGCATTCATATCAGGACCTGTTTGAAAAAGAATGCACACTTGGTGTGACTGAACAAACACTTTCCAAAAGAAAATCTTTTAAGATGATGAGGATAACAATTTAGTATAGATCTGAAATTGACTTTGAAAACTCAATTCGTTAGTCAAACGATAGGCCTTGGTAGAAAGGTTTGACATAAAATAATAAATAATTATTATTTAATCATTATCGCTTTTATGTTTCATTGAAAAGATTCAATATTTCTCTTTGAAAAGAAATAATTCTTGCTTAGAAAATGAAAATATGTTTTCAAGCAGTAAATAATAGCTGAATTGCCTCTCAATGGGGATGTTGAATTAAATGTAATGATTGTAAAGAGAGTATCAGCTTAAGTCAGTTTAGTGCAGCAGTTTATCAAGTATGGAAACTTTCTATCTAATTTAAATTCAGTTAATTTGGAGTTGAATATATAATCAATAATAAGAATAAAATATCTATAGAGTTTCTTTTTTATGAAGCAAGTCTCACATTCATAGAGTGAATTTTTTTAATTTACTTTTGGTTATGAAATAAGAGGAATCTTAAGATTAAAACCAGAGACTGATAGACAATAAGAAATCTATTCCTTCCAACTGTTGATGTGCATGTTTTGCAACTTCTAGTTTTCGGCGAACTTACGCACTCACACCCGGAATTATTGCATGGAATGGCAAAGTCACCTGTTTATTATATTTCATGAAATCATATTTATGTTACTGTTAACAAAGTCAAGGATTTGGTGTTTTCTCGGCATAAGTGCTGGAGGCACGTACGTATCCTTCAGCTGACATAAGGTGCTTGCAGTTTCCTTATCGATAACTTTATTGTATGATTAGGGAACAAATGAAGGTGCGAAGCTAAATATTCTCTGAATATTGCAGGTCCCTGCGCAAATGCAGCAGCAGCAGCCCCCCATGGGCATGGCGTGTGGAGGGGGCACAATGAATCCCCAGGCGCTGTTCATGCAAGGAGGGCAGAGGGCTGCAGGAAGTGGGGGCATGGTGGGTGTAGCAGGAGGATTCCATCATGTTTTGGGTGGTCAAGGGCAGAGTGGCGCAGCTGGAGGTCTGCAGGGTCCTCTGGCATATTTGGAGAAGACCACTTCTAACATAGGGATGCCAGAGGCTCGCAGGTGACGGGGTCGAGGCAGGGGGCGTGGTCGTGGTAGGGGGAGAGGACGTGGCAGAGGACGAGGTTTAGACTACGGCACTGCTCCCTGAACGGCCACACTTCACTGCCTTTAAACAGGATTCCGTAAACAGTGGCTTTTCTAACAGACTGCCTCATCTGTGGTTGCCATTGATGGGCACTTGTTCCAAAAAGAATGTAAATAACCCATTCTGTACCAAAACATTTGGAAGTTATAATTTTGTAAAAATTGAAGATAATGCTAATGTCAAGGAGCTATATTCAACATTGTTAACTAATGCTAAACTTAACTTAAACTTCTTATTCTTACTCAGAAGGTCTGTATTTATCATGTAATCAATTTGGTATTGTAATGTCTGTACAGCTGTTACTGATACATGAATTCATATGGTTTGTTATGATTACCAATTTCTTGGGGAATCTTCTGTAAATCATGCATAAATTATGAAAAATTACTCTAAGTGTACATAGGCTGTAATGATAGCTTCATTGTTCTTACTATTCCTTAATGAAACATTAATATTGAAGGGACTAATAGTGTAAGATTGCTTGATGAGTCGATTCAGATCTAAAAAGACTTGATTTCATCAATTGTTATTTGGAATGCATGCTATTGTTTGTTACGGTGACTAATGATAGGTAATAATGCTATGTGATACATCCATGAGAAGGGAAATTGACTGATAACATTTGATCTGTTGTAAGATGTTATGTTGAAAATATTTTTATAGAGGTCTAAAATAATGTAATTGTCTCTTAGCAATATAATTATAATGATCAAAGTAATAAATTTTTGCTCCTCAGAATATTCATTCTTTGGTATTTCATTTGCAAAACAAATTCTGAAACATATAAATGTAGAATTTAAATTAATTCCTCGGTATTGAGAAACTTTGAATACTTTTTTTAATACTGTTTAAAGAAGAAAACATTCTGTGGCTATTGATTATTTGTAAAAAAAATCATTAGTAGAGTGATTCCCTTTTACTCCAATATTTGCTATTATCATTTCAGTTACAAAGAATTAGCAAAGAAAATCAGGAAAAGTAATTTGCTGTTCTTCATAGAATTGGTTAGATACGTTGATTGGGCAGTTTAAATGGAATAACAAGTCTTCATATGGCTACAATTACCACAGCAACAGTAAATAACAGAATTTTAAATTATTTTCTAATCATAGAGAATTTTTATTGTTACTTAACTCTCAATGTTGTTTAGGATGATATACTTCAGTTATGTACGGGAATCTGTGGAATATTTATGTATTATATAACCAAGAATAGGCCCTGGCCTATTACAATTACATTTAATGGTCTGTCTTGGTTGACACAAGCATCTAAATATCTTTTGGCTATCCCATAATTTTTGCCCAGTTCCTTTTGTAAAGGATGCTGCTTAATTATTCAAGATTTTTCAATGTGTATGTTTTTCATAAACACTGATTAATAATTTTAGAATGGAGAAATGAACGTTTAACATATATTGTTAATATAGTATGGAGTTACGTCGTTTATTAGTAATTAGGTAATTATTCAGATGTGATCAGAGTCTAAGTGTCCTTGGGAATTTTTTGTGACTTTTGATGTTGTAAACTGTTTTTCTCTCAATGATGATCTCTGAATATTTTGATTCAGAATATCCTTTTAGGCTTCAGATGTGAGTGAAAATGTAGAAATTCATTGTGTATAACTGTATGATCACCTTGTCATAAAGATGTCAACAAAAAATCCTATTACTTTTACTTAAAAAGTTTCACCAATCAGTGAATAGCATGTCCGACATACAGGATTCACTTATTTTGTGGAGTGAAGTTATCCTGAAAACACAGGTTAGTAATTGAAACATTGCAATTAAGTATAAGAGTGGAAGAAAATTACTTAGGGTGAGATATTGTTAAAATATGAAGCAGTATGAACCTAATTAAGATGCTTTTCAAGGATCAGAGTGACATATTTGGGATAAAGTTAAACCAGGATATTAAAGATTTCTTTTACTATCCATTTAAAAAAATGGATAGCCTAGTGGGCTATGCATTTAACTTATTTCACATATGATTTAGCGGTGAGGAATAACAATGAAGTAATTTTTACAAGACTGATAAATAGGGTAGAATAATATTTTATGAGAGGCTATCACGATGTCTGCAAAATTACACTCAACAACCCACTAAACACTGTACTGCCTCTCTGGTTTATTTAATATGTTTACAACTTGAGATTATGACTAAAGAAAACTTTACCTAACATTTTATTAATCAACCTTCTATCTGGAGACAAAAATTATGAGGAAGATCTCATTATTTCTGAGCTAGTATCAGCTCCGACAGTGAGATAGAGATTTTTCTCACAAAATAAGTCATTTTAAACAAAAGAGGCAAAAGGAAACTTGTTATTGATAATGGAAGGCATAAGTGTAGAAAAGAGGATGGTGATATAAGTAATGTAAAAAAGTGTTTGTTTATTGACTGAGAATTGATTATATTGGGTTGCAGTGAATCTGGGGACAGGACAGGATTATAAACAGTTGGAAGAGCATCTTAAGGGGTAACCATGTATACGGTGAACAAGAGTGGGAATTAGAGAAAACTGTATTCGGTGGAAGAAGTGGGATTGCTTCAAGTGGGTTTTACTGTATTTAGGTACAAGCTTTATATTTGTTGATACTTTCGACCAACTAGTATACCAAACGTTGTAGAAAGGTAGAGCAATGATAGCTTCTAATTATAACAAATATTTTATAGTTTTATGCTTTGACAAGAGTGTCAAACTCAGAATTATTCAAATAGAGTGAATATTCATTACTTTTTAATTCAAATAACACCTCTACACCACAACTTAATATCATTAATGGTTATTATTTCACGATATAGACTATACCTCCTAGGAGGTATGAACATCTATTTGCCATGTCAACTATGTTTCTTCATGGCTCGTATAATTTAACATGCGTTAGTTGTGATATTAATGACTTGTGGAACAAACAATTTTAAAAATATATAGAGAGAGTGGCACTAATTGACATTCCAATGACAAGGAATGAAAAATAATCTATGCTTGAAAATTATACTGATTAAAGCGATTGGATACTTTTCTAATTCTCTCACTCTGTTTTCTCTTTTTTAATTCAGTGTTTTCTTGCTGCTGAGAATTTCAGGGGAGTATGAAATGGATAGTTTAAGACTGGAGAGGATCCTCTGCCTTCCCCACATCTACGAGGGTGGTCTGAAAAGTTTCCGACCCCAGATTTTTCAGAAAACATGTCAAGAAATGGCAAAATGTTGGAAACTTTTCAGACCACCCACGTATGGGAGGGAAACAGTCAAAACAGTAATAAAGTTGAATGTAGTTTATGACCTTCAGAAATTTTCAAAGCATCCTCTTTCCATCTTATTGCATGAAATTCTCTGACATATCTGACCACAGCCAGAAGGAGACACAGCAAGCTGGGTGAACAATGATGACAAGAGGGGGGTTGGCCATGGTGCATAAAGTACTATAAGTCTAATTTTCAGTGGAATGTGGCAAGCTCTGAGAGGCTTTTTATTAACAAAGCCATTGAAAAGCACACTCAAGCACTTGTAATCAGCTATATAAAAGAGGATAACATACATAGGGAATCCTCATATTCTTAATGCCTTTGTTATTTCTGTGGTATCTTTTTTCTGTTATTTTGCTTGAGTTACTCATTTATTGTCTGCAGCAATATCCAACATCCAAATGGCAACATTAAAACCTTGAATTAGCCAAATGCGGCATGAGTAAGTTGAAGGATATACTTATGAAATTACTTGAAAGATGTTTTAAGAACCTAACTTGAGGAAATAGAGATTCTCTCAATTATAAAGAAAACTCCGGAAAGACCAGAAGAATTACCCGTGTTTAGCAGAATCTCTTCTATGAAATTCTAGTAGATTTTTAAAGAACTGACAAAAAGATTCTAAATAAACACCAGCAGAAGAGCAGCCTGGATTCAGAATGACAATCTACATTACAATGTAGATTTACAATTAAAATTGCAGCAGAAAAGGATGATTTCAAGGAAACTGAAGGAATGGGAGAAGCCTTCCGTAACCCACAACTAAAAACTATCATAAAAATTGAATAAATTTATTAAAAATATTTTGTAAAAGAATGAAAATTACTCCACTAGAGTGAAAAATAGATTAAATGATAGAAGAAGTTGTGGAATGATTTAAAATATATCTTACAGAGCCCTTGCATAAAAATGTAGAACTATAGGATAATGAGTGAAAGAAAAATTTTTATGCTCCCTAATTCTGCAGATGACTAAATTGCCATCGCAGAAGACAATTAACTAACTTATGCTATATGGTTAGCAAACTGTAAGAAAAATATGGACAGGATATTTATTAACTGTTAGTTATGAAATACTGTAATCAGAAAAGATTGAGAACATAAAAATCTATCTTTATAAGAGAAGGAAAAATTCTACAATAGAATTATAAAAGAATAAAAATTAAAGCTCTAAATTATTATATATAGACACTTCTCATGTAAGGAAAAGAATCAAATTTATTCAGCCCTATCTCTGCAGGGTCATGTTATGGGAGGTATTAAAATGCTTCTAAAGAATGTAACTACTCAATCATTCTTTCAATTTTAAACATTTACAATAATTGCTGATATGTAGGATACAAATTTTAATCTTGAACCACATCATTATGTACTTGAAAATTTTTCATATACTTTGAAACCACCATAATATTAGAAATTTTGATCTTAGCAATGATTGGTTTGATACTAGGAGGTCTTAAATAATATCACATTAAGGGAAGAATTGTGACACATTTCAGAAATTTGTGTCACTTGCCAGAATGATAAAGAATTGAAACTCAGGATATTGTTAGAGGAATTTCATTTCTAATGTAAACCAAAAAGACATCTCCACATAAAATCCTGAATTATGTGTCAGGTCAGAGCAATAAGGAGTGCATTGGGACAATTTTCACTATTTATTTTGGAGAGTTTTCTAAAAAGTTAGGTTGCTATCATCCATCAAATCAATTTTTTTAAACTTTAAGGTAACCGATTCTGAATTGATCCTGGGTTCATCACACGCTGCCTTAAATATTCTTCCCTAAGGAAAGTATAAGAAACTTGGAACTTTTTAGAATCATTCACGAAAATAATTTTGACTTTATATGTTAGAGAAATCATGAGTTGTTCCTGTCCTCGAATATGAAATGGCGTGTCTCAAAATTGTTCAGGGTTTGACACTGGGCCAGTTACTGATCCTGCCCAAATAATTATATAGAGTCAAACGTAATTTTTTTTACCTTCTTTGCTCCATTTGACCATATCTCACGTATACTT
Organism: Pachydiplax longipennis; assembly: GCA_036926295.1. Classification (NCBI taxonomy): domain Eukaryota; kingdom Metazoa; phylum Arthropoda; class Insecta; order Odonata; family Libellulidae; genus Pachydiplax; species Pachydiplax longipennis. The sequence continues at coordinate 2,439,642 of JAVFKF010000040.1, read as the reverse complement.
CCCCAGAGTATTGTTTCAGGTCATGGGCAGTGACATATGGTGAGTCTACATATGTTTTAAGGAGAGCATTCTTAGCTGCTGTGTGGGCTTCCTTACTGCCCCTTATTTCAACATGCCCTGGAACCCAGCAAAAGATGATTTTGATCCCTTGTAAATATAAGGAGATCAAAGATGAATGGATCTTTTGGACAATTGGGTGCAAGGGAGAAAAGGTTGTAAAGAGGTTAAGGAATTGGTAAATAATAGAGATGGCTTCTTCTGAGACTCTATTTGTTCCAGTGCTGTGCAGATTGCATAAAGTTCAGCAGTATATGTACTACATCCTTTTTGTAATTTCAGCCCTGACACACCAGATATTGGGGAGCCAACCGCACATGCAACGTCCAGGTTGGATTTTGATCCATCTGTGAATACTGGAATGTAATCACAATGATCATAGTGAATCTTTGCAAAACTTTGTTGGTATAATTGTGCGGATGTAGTGGCTTTTGGAAATTTTGATAATTTGTTCAGGATATCAGGGAAGAAATGCTTCTTGAATAAAATTTTCCATTCTAACCAAGTGATCTATCGTGGATCTTCCTTGTCGAAACCCACATCGAATATTGGTTATCAGCTCATCTTTCTCGAGGTACCAAGCCAGTCTCTGATTCACCATCTTCTCCATCACTTTACAGAGGCAACTGTTTATCTATAAAATATATATTTCGATTTCATTAAACAGCTATATCCATAAAATATTTTTCTATCATAAAATATATAGCTCATTTACAAAATCTGACATTCTTCAGAGGAGGGAAACCAAAAATTATCTCAGACTAATTGTATTTTAAGAGTAGTTAAAATTTGATTGGAATGGAAAATAAAGTTTTGAAAATTCTATGATTCAAATCAGAGCTATTATGGGAATTATATTAGAAATTTTGCTTGGCTGAAATGTTAATTTCTAATCATATCACAAAAGATTATCTTTATAAGAAATTATTTTAGACCCTCATAAATGAAAACCAATAACCATTTTCAAGAAATTAAAGAGAAGACCTCAAAAGAATGCTGAAAAGTAAGTTATCAAGAAATATTTGTAGTCAAAATGGTCAAAAGCCTCTGCATCACTTATGCTCACCTTATCAGTCATATGTAATGATGCACTATTCTGAGAGATATCTGAACGAAGGCTAATTTATATGAAAATGGATTCCTTGAAATTATATGCTGTATATCCTTGCTTGATTCCTAGTCAGAATGACTATGCTTACAACACTGTAACTCCAACAAATCCAACTCTTCAACTGTCTAATTTATATTTAAGTCACTAACTTTATTTGACGAGCATGTTCAACCTGATGTAATTTATTACACTTGTATATTTCAGTTGAGGAGAGTGATGTGCCCAAGTTTTTATTGATTCACACTGATTCATGGCCCTTTAGTATTTGTCCTTGCAGATGGCGACTGAACAAGGCTGGCTGTTTGGTAATTACAGAATTCACAGAATCCTGGTTGTCCTGGGGGACCAGGTGGACCTCTACTTCCAGGCAGTCCTGTTCAAATGGAAATTTAAGAAGATTATAAAAGAATATTCATAACATCATTAAGTATGCATCAGAATCGAAGTTCAGTAAAAAAGCTGATTCTCAAGTCTACAATACTAAAAAAAGTTGCCAAAATTTTTACCATTCCAACAGATAAAGGATATTGAGGTTATAAACTTTTGGTAGTTTAATAATCAAAATGTTGGAATGGGTGCCTTTTTTGCAGCGATCTTTGTTTGGTGAACTGACACAAAACCTGGAGTATTTGTCTCCTCAAGACACACATTTCTGAGCGAGGAATTGGTTAGTGTGCCATACCTTAATTAATGTAATCAGAGTAGTAATGATCACGACTTTATAATTAACATTAATCATACATATATATAATATAGGAAATATTGGAAAGAATCCATCGATGAATCATTTTCACCCACTAATGGAGGTGAAATGACCCAATTACAAAGGCGAAAGAAATATTATTTCGGGAACGATTTAATGCGGCGAGCAAGAAATGCGGAAAAGATAGGAAAGTCACGTAAAATACTATGTAATGCTACATTTTCATTAATTGAGAGTAATCAAGTAATTGATTCTCCGCCTTTGTTGATGGGTCAACAAAGAATATAATGTAGTTTTGGAAATTTATTTGTATTAAAATTTTTCGTTTCCAATATTAGTAAAGTATGCCTTACTTGATTTTGAAAAATATTTGAAAGTTATTTTTGGAAATTTGATGAATTTCTTGGAATTATAAAAATTCGCGTGTTTATTTTCAACCGTCTAGTGCCACCAATTTCCCGGAATTTCGTCAGAAACCATTTAGTATAATATCATACAACAATAATCGATCAGAGAATATTTTTGCAGTAAAACTTGTTATGTACTATTCACAAAGTTTTGATATTTTGGAAAAATCGTAAAATTTTCAAATCAATGAAGATTGCTCCGGAATTATTTCCCATCTGATGTTATAAAAACATCAACTGTAAGAAAAACGTGGAAGAGTGGGACGGAATCGGATATAGCTGGTCAAAAGTCATGAACATCATGGAATTGTCACGCCGAGGTAATTTGAAGCACCTATGTTCAACATTTTTTTCTGCTGTGCTACCTTTGCTGCTTACTGGTGAAGTCCTTACCTCTTTGGAACTTATCAAGAGGTGCTTCACCAAGGCAACAGCAACAATAGACGAATACATACAACCATTCTATAGTCAAAAAATTCCGATCAGCCATGATAAGAACCCAGGACCTTAGGGTCAGAACTATAGCATTGCACTCTGCCAAGGCCGGTAATAGTATTGGAATCAGTTTTACCATATTCATGATATTTATGGAACCAATCACTCCGAAAATAGCAAAATTATCAGAAAAAGAGAAAAATCACTCACGATATTTTTGTATTTCAAATTTAATACATTAAAGCCAAAACTTTAAATAAACACAACCATAAAAAAGCAGAAAAGAAAATTGTCTATTTCGATACATCATTACAAATAGATGAACCATAATCATCATATGCCGACTCCTCAACTTCCTACGACTGTGTCACTTTCTACACTTTAAAACCGATAATTTGCTTACATATTCTGCTTTATGTATTCAGACCGAAGTCCGGCTGGTACCTCACCCACTTTGACGTACATAAAAGCTCGTAGAGAGGATCGAGGTTTAATATGCAGGACGAGGAGTGAGATAGTTTGCCGTTGCTTCCCTCACTGAGCCAGAATGCTGATCATGTCTACGCAAGTAAAGCATAATGAATCTACGAGTAACACTTTTGTCAGGCACGGTGCTAAGAAAAATAATTGCAGCCTAAAATAAGAATAGTGAGACTAAATTACTAGAGGTGGGATCAATCGGATGAAAACAATCGAATAATTCGATTGAACCAAACAATCGAATCGAATTATTCGAATAAAGCGTTTAGATCTTCGAACAATTGAATAGATCTATTCGGTTAGGATAGAGTGAAAAATAGAAACGCTTTATTCGAATTATTCTAGGGAAGAATAACTACCAAATATTACAAAATGAAAGGCATGAAAACATTGTTGAAATAATTTTATATCATACTAATCTAATCATAATAGAAATAAAATCTTTAGAATAGAAATAAAAGCTAAGAGGCTTCCCCTCGCAAAAGGTGGAGTGGGTGAGCATAGTAAAGAGGGGAAGTTGAAAGTGGTTGGGGGTACTCAACCAAGTGACCGGTTATCGATACGTTAAGAAGATCTCCCATGCTTTTGTTTTTGCTAGTTTTGAGGTGATAGGCTTTGAAGGATATTTTGAATGATAGGCATTGAGGGGAGAGGAACAAAAGCAAGATTTGCTACAGAAGGAAAGCAGGCATATTAGTTTCTCGAGATGCAACGTTGGAGTTCGTCTAAGAGAATGTTTACATTTACAACTGCAAACCGCCACTGGCGCATGGTGTAAAACACCGAAAACATTCCTAACAAAATGGATCAGATAAAGGGCGAATATAAACGAGCAAAATCAGAAACGAATAATGCGTGATGTCCTCCGTCAATTTAAAAAGAAAGTTTTATACGAATACTTGGACGAGGACCCAAAAGCTTTTTGGTCGTACGTGCCTGAGTTCCAAGGTAAAATTCAAACCGTAAGTTCGTTGAAAGATAACAGCGGCAACGTAATTAACGATTCTAAGGAAAAAGCGAATATCTTAAGTGAATATTTCCACAGCGTGTTTACGCACGATATTAAATTAGTTACCAGTAGTTGATAAAGCAGAATGTCGAATGTAAAGAACAATGTCGAGTATCACATTCAGGGAAGATGGAATTATTAAACTTTTACGGTAAATTAAGCCAAATAAAGATCCTGGTCCTGAGGATATACCAGCTCGAGTATTTAAAGAATTAGCAGAGAGCATAGGCCCTTTTCTTAAAGTAATATTTGAAAAATTTATGAGCGAAGGTAAGGTCCCAAAAGATTGGGAAATCTCAAATGTCACCCCAATTTTTAAAATCGGCGTAAAAGATGATCCATCGAATTATAGGCCCATTTCGTTAACTTCGTTAATTGAGTGGTAAAATAATGGAACATATAATTACTAGTTCCTTAATGGGTTTTCTCGAAACCTCTAAATTCATAGTTAAGAATCAACATGGTTTTCGTAAGACACGATCCTGCGAGTCACAGTTAGCGTTATTAATTCACGATATCTTGAAATCGGCCGAAAGTAAAAGACAAGTCGATGCAATATTTTTTGATTTTCGGAAAGCGTTCAATAAAGTCCCACATCATAAATTGTTATACAAATTAAAATTTGCGGGTATCAACGAAGAAGTAATAAGTTGGATAAATGACTTCCTGTCCGATAGAGAACAACGAGTAGTATTAGATGGTATTAGTTCCAACCTAGTCAAGGTGACCTCAGGCGTCCCACAAGGAAGCGTAATCGAACCATTATTATTCTTAATATACATTAATGACCTTAATGAACACATTGACAGTAACGTTAGTATATTTGCGGACGACACGTTTATTTACCCAGAAATAAAAAGTAATGACCATAGATTAAGCCTGTCGAATTATTTAGATAAAATCGTTAAATGGTGCGACGAGTGGCAATTGGAGCTCAAAGTAGACAAATGTTCGGTTGTTAATTTTTTCGAAAGAAAATCCTTTGCGAATGATAATTCGTATAGCCTTCGAGGGAAAATATTATCAACTGTCGATTCGGTAAAATGTCTCGGAATAACTTAACTAGGGGTACCCACATTTATAATATATGTGGGCGAGTTCTTAAGAAACTAGGCTTCGTCAAAAGAATAGTCGGTAAAAGCGAAGAAAAAGTCCGCGAGCGATGTTACTTTGCGCTAGTTAGGCCTCACCTCGAGTACGCATGCAGTGTATGGGACCCTGCAGAAAAGTGTTGTATTCGCGAGATAGAAAAGATACTTCGAAAGGTAATACGCTTTGTAAAAAATTGCTATGATAAATCGGTAATAATCGGTGTTACTCAGATGCTTCAGAAGGCAGGATGGGGATCTTTAGAAGAAAGAAGGCTCTATCAGAGATTTAAATTACTAGATAAATTCAGACAGAGCACGTTCATAGAAGATGTAGCTGATATTATGCGCCCTCCTTGTTATATATGCCGTTCTGATACCGCGAGAAAGATCAGAGAAATAGATGCTAGAACCAGTCGTTTCATGAATTCATTTTTTCCGAAAACGGTACGCGAAAATAATCGATTAGGAAAATAGAGTCATGGTGCTAGTACCCCCTGCCACACGCCAAAAGGCGGTTGGCAGGTTGCATATGTAATTGTAGATAGATGTAGATGGCATGCCATTTTGCAGAAATCGTACATGGAAAGTATTTCCGAGCGAAAATGAAAGAGGTTCATGGGGAAAGCAAAAGGAACTTAAATTCGGGAATACATGAGGATTTCCTTTCAATATCTATCCAGCCATCGTTTTTACAGCACTACCTGAACCGTAAGAGAGAACGGGGTGCGTGGTCTAAAGGAGAGGTGGGGAGGAAGAGTCTTACCACATTTGTAGTCGACCCCTTGGTATCCTTAATCTTATGCAAACCCGCACGCTTTCTCTAAATATTTTACTAAGCTTGGTATTCTTATGTCCAATTTAAGAAAATCCCCGCCCTTAAGTTTCCTTTGACTATGAAGTGGTATTAGAGACTTCCTTACTTTATCTCGAAAATTGTCTGAAAAAGATGTCCGACATTTTGTTGCTTTGAAAGAGCAAAAACTCACTTTTGAAAACGATAAATGTAACAAAATGAAGAATTGTTGAAGATAATTGCATTTTTCCAACAATTTTTATTTTTAACCCTTCACGCAGCAGCAAACAAAACATCCCTGAAAAATCCGAGACTGCCCATTTATGTGTTTAAGTTTGACGCCATGTATTTCTTTAGAGATATCGCAAACGAAAAAACCCTGAACATAAAATTCAATCATTTTGTAGCAACTATCTGAATTTTCAAGTGCCGCGTTCCACGAAATCATTTTTAGCCTTTTGGCGAGCTTTCTTTGATTCTACCACAGTGTGCACCGTAAAATATCAATATGGTAGAATATTTTGGGAATATCTACGAGAAAGCCTTTGGGAAAACGCAAGGAAAAAAGAAGATTAATTTTCGTGGGGAAAAACTTCCAATGGGATGGTTTCTGAGAAAGTAATGAATTGCATTTCTACGCAAATAGAAATTCTTCAAGTTCATTGATAACGTAATAAAATGAATTTATGTAACGCAAGTATGGCAGAGCAGTCTGGAACGTGTAGGCTTTTTTTACACCATTGAAGACCACAACTGAAATTAAACCATGTGAAATTTGGATGAATGAAATAACTTTCATGTCCCAAAGATGTATAACTACACCTTTCTGTATAACTCTGCCGATGATGGCTTCCCGTCGAAACCATAGACGCTCAAATCGTTTTAATTCGAATTTTTTTTTACTTTACTTACTTTCACTATACCTACTAATATTTAAATTACTTTTCAGGACAATAGTGTATTGTGAGGACAATGCCTGTCAATGCGTTCGATTTAAGGGATAAATACTTTCATAGAAGACACCCGTGAGTATCTCGATTTTCGCTCCATAATTTTTTCAGCCACTCTAATTTTAGTGGACCACCAAGTGTGTAATGAGTTTCAGATGCTAATTCCGATAGCGGTGGTTTCGAATCTCCTCGCACGCATTAGGGGAAGATACCAATCATAATAGTTGAACGACCAAAATAAGAATCTTTATTCATTCCTCTTTCTTTTGGTGCTTCTCTCGATTTCGTAAGCCCATTATTTCTAATTTAATTTTGCAAAAGAAATGTAGCCTGCAACCGATAAAAGTGAGGTTCACGTGCATTTCTTATGAGAACGGTTTTTCTTGTCTGGGTTCAAACTGGGGACCTTCAGGTGAATGAAAAGTAGCCTATTATCTGCAGAGAGTACATTTAACAATCGTGAAAATTTGAAAGTTGTGCCATTTATGGTTCTCGAGTTTTAGGCGAACATACATACACACATATGTACACACACCTTATTTTATTATACTAGATTTTGCTAAGTTAAATCAGAATAAAACAACTATCAGTAAAATATAAAGTATAAATATAACTATCCTTTTGAAAAGTGGTGTATATATCATTCACTTATATCATAAATAGGTTCGTGTAATCCCATATATGGAATGAATAATGAAGGAATCGTCAAAAAGTGAAAGAGAGGACACTTGTGCACAAAATAACAATTTACTGAAACAAAAAATTGCAGCAAAGAGAAAATCCATAAAATAATTTATAAAAGAAACGAAGCAGAAGTAAATCTTAATGATACAAGTGATTCAAACATTTGTTTTGACTTTTGAATATTCCGTTCTTTGTTGTGATGACAAAATGGGACCTTAAGTTGACTGGATATGTTGTATGAACTTTAAAAAGTGGTAGCGTCAGAAAATACGAAGTGTTCTTCATTCACCTAATTATTACACTAGTTGTAAGAAACAATTAAAGTTTTTTTATTTAAAAACGCTACTAAAAACTATAATTTTCAAAAGGAGAAAATAAATCCTTGTGTTCATTCGTTCTTTTGCACTTATGTCATTCAAAAAATAAATATACGAGGGGCGTCCAAAAAGTAAGTTTCCCTATTTTTTTTCTCGGCGTAGGATTGAGGTAGGAGAGAGATATTTATATGGAGTATTGGTACAGATGTTGTAATACTACTGAGTAACGCTCAAGATCTCTCGACTCACTGGATGTTAGTACGACAATGGTTTTCATGGAGACAACTTAGCGCGTTCCCGCCAGCTACGAAATCCTGATTTTTGATCGTTTTTCGACAGAAAAAAAACGAACAGTAGTGTAAATCCATAGACGGATATCCTCAGTCGTCAACGAAGAACATTTAATATGTATTGAAATGGTTCGTAGCTGGCGTATATTGTTCATAAGAGGTAGACAAACTGCTTGTGACGAAGACCATAGAGGCAGGCAAATGACGAATCGTGAAATTGATTCAAAGGACGCGTTTGTGAGACCATAGCACTTGATAAACGCTTCACTTTTGGACGAAATTCTTGCTAACCTTCCTCTTGAGTCCGAAATAAGCCTTTCATCACTGCAGAGCATTATCCTTGCATAACAGAGACGTTAGTGCAAAGTGGGTGCCGCGCTCGCCATCGGCCACGACAGTGCGCGGCCACATTCTGCACATGGAACTGTGTAACTGCTGGAAAACCTTAGTTGGGATGTCTTTGGTCATCCAGTGTAATCACAACGACCTTCCCCCACTGATTGCCTCCTATTCCCGATGCAGAAAAAAACATCTTGCAGGATGGCGATTATGAACTCAAAAATGAAGTGGATGTTGGGCAAGAAATTTGGCGGGAGAATGGCGTGACTTTAAAAATGTTACCAATACATCAAAAATACGTACAGAAAGAAGGAGAAAAATAGAAAAAAATGAAAATTAATGAATTAATTGTTTTCACGTTTTAAGGATGGAGATTTTATTTTCTGTAGCTCAAGGAAACTTACTTTTTGGACGCCCCTCGTATTTTAATTATATACCATTTTTAAAGAGTTAAGTCCTAGTTCGTTTCTGCCATCGTTGACATCTTCATCCTTTCTTTCATAGTTACAATGACAAAAGTTAGGCATCTTTTTCCGACTTACCCTAATATATTTCAGTGGAAATTACTGAGTTCTTCTTATTTAGGTACTTCTTTCGTTTAAGCTTAAGATTGCAATGAATGATTGGTATATTCCTTAAGAATAAGAAATGGTTCCTAAAATCTTAGACTCCCACCAACGTCATACGGAGATCGGAATAACAAACAACAAAAATCAACAATATCAAATGGCATACTTAGAAATCGGATAATTAAAGAACGTGTTTATCACAGCCTATCCATGCGTTTTGATGGCTCGTTTTTGATGGACAGTTTGACCTATTTCCAAGTTTGCTTTCGCGATGACGCGCAGTAACTGACACTGTGTTTGCACTCTCATAACGCAGATGATGATGAGAAGCGAGTCGATTTCATAACTTACGAGATCATTTCATTACCCAGTGCAATGAATTATTGTCCATTCGCCCAATATCCTATCCTTCACATTATTTTATAAGCTAACCGAATCTTCGCCTGATTCTTAACGGGGAAATCCAAATCCATCTATACAGCACTAATTGCAATTTACTGGAAAATATTGGATAGTTAATATAACCAATAATAATGGTAGTAAAGCGTCTCTGGAATAAGATACTTAGTAATTTCAGTGGTGGCTTTTCACGAATTCATGCCTTCGAATATCGATTTCACAGTAAAGCATCTTTAAATGGCCGAAATTAAGACTAAATAGTCTCCTCTTACATATAAGCCTTTCGATAAAAGAGATTCTTAAAAAGTGAAGAAAACTAAATTTTGGGCTTAAACACCTAAATTAGTGTTTAGGAAAAAAATACAAAAATCCACGGCAGAAAAAGGTGCCCAAGGAGTGTGAAAAATCAGCGAAATATACAGATAGTTAAAACTAAAAATTAAGGAAAAGGAAAGCAAATACGTAGTACAAATTTGACACGTGAGCGGTGCTGTAGTCGTTGTTTACAATCTTCAGATCTAAAATATCATGTGATTGTTCCGAAGTGAGAAGAGACGCCATTTTATGAGCCATCGCTTTCATATAAAGAATTGATCTGAGAAAGTGAGTAACACAAAAGTAAATTACAGATGGATGGTCGTAAAATGGGGACACAAATAAAATTCTACGTTCTTGGGAGGGAGCCTTCCATTAATTTATCGGTGTATTTGGGGTCCTCGTTCAACGAATGAGAGTCGCAATTTTCATTTTCGCCTCACTATATCGATTTTTTAAACGATTTTCTCATTTAACAGAAGTGGAAATTACAAAAATCATCAAACGACAGATGTTAGCTGCTCGTCAGATTCAGAAAGTGCTCAAATTCGTTTAGAAAATTACCTTGATTAATGGATTATGAAAATTCCTTCATGTCGGCAAAATATTCTATTTCATGTTTCCATACTGATTACGTTAAAATAGTTATTGTGATATAGAAAGTACGTCACCTGCGACCTCCGTGATTTTCAATTTTCTATCTTACCGAAAATTGCCTCAAAATTTTTTTCAAAAATTCGCACAATGTAAAGTAGTAGTAGTATTATCATAAATGCTTCGACAGTTGACGTCATTTCGCACGTGGGCTCCCACCGGGAATCAAACCCGGGACCGCTTTCATTGAAGTCGAACGCGCTGCCCACACGGCTATCTGGTATCGAACCCATGACAGCTAGATGGCAGTCTGAAATGTTTTGGTGGCACTAGTGGATAATGGTTAGAATATGCATCCCTTATATATCTATTATATATAGCTAACTCTCCGGATATACCTATATATATATATATACGAGTAAAAGTTGCTTGCATACTGCAAGCTATCCGTTGAATACAGTATCATACCAAGTACTGCCTCAGTTCAGATTTAAAACTTCGTGCCAAAGACCGCCTGGCGACGAACTAAGAACCCGATCGTGAGAGAAGAGAACAAAATAATATTAGATAAGTGCCATCCTTACTTGTTCCAAAGTTTCGATTCAATATCTTATCGGGAACGTCCCACGCCTCTGTCACCATTCCGGGTCTTATCTTTCCAGCTTATCGGGAAGGCCTTTAAAAAAAATCGTCAAAGATTTCCGCAATGCATTTCGTATGGAAGATTTTGCATCCACCTGGCATCGAACTCACTATCATTTGGCTACATTTTTCCCTTGAGAAGCATAGAAGACTACCTCAACTTCAACCTCCGAAATTTTGGTTACTCTATCTTAACGATAAGTGCCTCAAAATATTTTTCAAAAATCCGCGCAATGCATTCTTATGGGAAAATTGTGATTTTTGGGAATTTCTGACATCGAACCCATGATAGCTAGCGTCGATGTCTGCATTATTCTGGCGTCTAGAGTGTAGGGCCAGTACGTCGAAAAAATCTGACGTCGATGGCGCTTGTGGAACATGGTCAGAATTCGTATCCCCTATATCTATATAGGTATATCCGGAGAGTTAGCTATATATAATAGATATACGAGTAAAAGTTGCTTGCATACAGCAAGCTATCAGTTGAATGCAGTATCGTACCAAGTAATGCCTCAAATCAATTTGAAAACTTCGCGCAAAAGACCGCTTGGCGACGAACTAAGGACCCGATCGTGCGACACAATTGCATATTAATGAAAGATAAGTGCCACTCTGACCTGTTCCAAAGTTTCAATTCAATATCTTATAAAGAAGGTCCTATAATAAGAATACGCTATCCCCCTTTGAAATACACGGTAGAATAGAAATGACGCTCTGGCATCGAACCAAGAACCGTCAGAGTAAGGGCGGACAGCGTATCTGAAACATATGAATTGCCTCTATGTACATTCCATTTTATATCATTCCCGGTAATCGGATATGCATTCAAAATAATTGTAAAAATTGACCGCCATGCATTTTATACTGGATGATATTGCACTCACTTGGCGTCGAACTCACGGTCATTTGGTAGCATTTCTTCCTTTCATACTATGGAAGACCATCTCATCTCCAACCTCCGTGAATTTCACTTTTCTATGGCTCGGAGGAAGGACTCAAAACAATTTTGGAAAATTCGAGCAAAAGACCGCCTAGCGTCGAACTCAGGAACCTTCTGTGAGAGGAAATAGCTAATTAATATTAGATAAGTGCCATCCTTACTTGTTTCAAAGTTTCGATTCAATATCTTATCGGGAAGGTTCTAACATAAGATTCCGTTTTCCCCGTTTGAAATGCATGGTGGAATCGGAATGACCCTCTTGCATCGAACCAAGGACCACTAGACGAACGGTAAACCTGATGATAGAATGTTTTCAAACGTCTCTGTCAACATTCCGGGTTTTATCCTTCCAGCTTATCGGGAAGGCATTTAAAAAAAATAATATATAGGTATATCCGGAGAGTTAGCTATATATAATAGATATATTTATAGGGGATACGAATTCTGACCATGTTCCACAAGCGCCATCGACGTCAGATTTTTTCGACGTACTGGCCCTACACTCTAGACGCCAGAATAATGCAGACATCGACGCTAGCTATAATGGGTTCGATACCAGAAATTCCCAAAAATCGCAATTTTCCCATTAGAAAGCATTGCGCGGATTTTTGAAAATTATTTTGAGGCACTTATCGGTAAGATAGAGGAACCAAAATCTCGGAGGTTGAAGTTGAGGTAGTCTTCTATATTACGAATGGAAGAAATGTTACAAGAAGACCGTGAGTTCGACGTCAGGTGGATGCAAAATTCTTCCATAAGAAATGCATTGCTGCAATTTTTGTCACTTCCCTTCAATGCCTTCCCGATAACCTGGAAAGATCAAATTCCGTGTGGCGACGGAGGCGTTTGAAAACATTCTTTCATGTATTTCACAGTTCGTCTAGTGGTCCTTGGTTCGATGCAAGAGGGTCATCACGTTTCCACCATGCATTTCAAACGGGGAAAACGGAATATTATTTTAGGACCTTCCCGATGAGATATTGAATCGAAACTTTGGAAGAAGTCAGAATGGCACATATCTAATATTATTTTGCTATTTTATCTCACGTAAGGGTCCTGAGTTCGACGCTAGGCGGTCTTTTGCGCGAATTATTGCAATCTGTTTTGAGACCGTTCTAGATGTGATAGAGGAATCAAAATAACGGTGTTTGCAGATGAGATGGTCTTCCATAGTACTAAAGGAAGAAACGTTACCCAATGACCGTGTGTTCGACGCCAGGTGGGTTCGAAATGCTTCCGTAAGAAATGCATTGGTGAAATCTTGAATGATTCTTTTAAAATCCTTCCCGATAAGCTGGAAAGATAAAACCCGGAATGGTGACAGAGGCGTTTGAGAACATTCTTTCATGTTATTCGCCGTTTCTCCAGTATTCCTTGGTTCGATGCAAGAGTGTCATTCCGATTCTACCATGAATTTCAAACGGGAATAACGGAATCTTATTTTATGACCTTCCCGATAAGATACTGAATTGAAACTTTGAAACACGTCAGAGTGGCGCTTATCTATTATTCGTATGCCATTGTCTCTCACAAATGGGTCCTGTGTTCGACGCCAGGCGGTCATTCACGCAGATTTTTAAAAATTGTTTTTTAGGCCTTTCTCAATGCAGGACACTATTCAAAATCACAGCCTTTGCGTTTGAAGTAGTTTTCTATAGAACCAGTGGAAGAAAAGTTACATATGACCGTTAGTTCGATGCCAGATAGATGAAAAATTCTCACGTTCGAAATCCATTGCGGAAATTTTTAAGATTATTGCCGGATAAGCTTCGAAAATGATATCCGTAAGGGAAACTTATTGTAAATTTTCACCAATTAGCTTGCAGTATGCAAGCAACTTTTACTCGTATATCTTATATATATATATATATTTATAGGGGATATGAATTCTGACCATGTTCCACAAGCGCCATCAACGTCAGATTTTTTCGACGTAATGGCCCTACACTCTAGACGCCAGAATAATTCAGACATCGACGCTAGCTATCATGAGTTCGATGCCAGAAATTCCCAAAAATCGCAATTTTCCCATAAGAATGCATTGCGCGGAGTTTTGAAAATTATTTTGAGGCACTTATCGTTAAGATAGCGGAACCAAAATTTCGGAGGTTGAAGTTGAGGTAGTCTTCTATGCTTCTCATGGAAAAAATGTAGCCAAATGACAGTGAGTTCGACGCCAGGTGGATGCAAAATTCTTCCATAAGAAATGCATTGGACGATTTTATAAATACCCTCCCGATAAGCTGGAAAGATAAAACCCGGAATTGTGACTGAGGCGTGGGACCTTCCCGATAAGATATTGAATCGAAACTTTGGAACAAGTAAGGATGGCACTTATCTAATATTATTTTGCTGTCTTCTCTCACGATCGGGTTCTTAGTTCGTCGCCAGGCGGTCTTTGGCGCGAAGTTTTAAATTTGAACTGAGGCAGTACTTGGTATGATACTGTATTCAACGGATAGCTTGCAGTATGCAAGCAACTTTTACTCGTATATATATATATCCTAGATATACCTGTATATCATATCAGGCATATCTAGAGAAGAAATAAAAAAGGAACTCGGCGTTCAATGAACTAAGAGTTCTCCAAGCGCCGACAGCGGCAACCGTCTAGAGCGATTATCCGTTTGCCGGGAAAGGGAAGAACCTTTGTCTCTTAGTTATATCTAGAGAAGACAACAAATGTAAGAAATGTTACGAAATGAGCGTGGGTTCGACGCCTTGTGGGTGCAAAATCCTCTCCTTTAAAATGCAGGCGGCGATTTTTTCGAATTTCTTTTTAATCTCTCCCAAAGAAGATAGTAACGGAAAACCCGGTTGTTACCGTTATAGTTAACCGTTTCCCTAAGGATCCTTGGTTCGATGCCAGAGCGCTGTTCACTTTTTAGAATGCATTTAAATGAACATGGGGAATCTCGTTTAAAGACATTCCCGATATAATATCAACTTTGAAAACGGTCATAGGTTTACCTATTAATATGCAATCATCTTTCAATGGGTTCGTCATCTGACGGTCCGAATTTCGAGTTCCAGCACTACATAATCACCCATTAATCGTATTGACCAACTTACTATAACATCTACCAGTTCACCGTTTTCTATTAAAATGGGATCATGTCATAAGTGTCGACCGCACTTAGAAAGACGTCTTATATTAAGTTTCGGAAAGGAGCCTTCTAAGCATACGCAAAATTTCAAGGCAATTTTATATCGGAAAATTCCTCAATAATTGTATCTGAAATATATGGCTCTACCATATAACGGAATCTTCCCTTTCTTGGTTGAGAACTTCCTTTTCTCCTTTACTAGTCCTTTTTCGTGGTTCAATTTTTTAAAATTTCCCCGCCCACAGACACTTGCATTTTGGGTTCGGAAACTCGAAACAAATTTTTTTAACCACTTTAACAAATACGCCTGCTTTTGACCGTTATCAGATATCTTATCATCAGTAATTTTCAAACCGATGACGGATGTAGGCCTCCCCAAGTGCTTCCTAGTTCTTTCTATTCTGAGCTTCTCTTTGCCATGTCACACCTAAATACTTAATGATCTCTCTGTTCCATCGGTCCTTTGGTCTTCTTCTTGGTCTCTTCACATCTCTTGGTGTCCAGTTCAGAACAGCTCCTGTCCAACGGTTGTCGTTTCTTCTCGCCACATGGCCTGCCCACATCCATTTCAGTGACCTTACTTTATCTATGATGTCTGTCACTCCGGTCTTCATCCTCACCCAGGTGTAGCGTTTCCTGTCTCTTCTTGTGATCCCAGGCATGCATCTTTGCATACTTCTTAGCGTCATCTAAAGTCGCTGGGTTATTGCTGCACCCAGGTTTCACTTCCATATGTCAACACTGGTAGAATGCATTGGTTGAAGACCTTCCTCTTCAAGACCATTGGCATTTGTGCCTTTAGAATAAGTGCATTTCTTCCGAAGGCACTCCAGCGGAGCTCAACTCTTCTGTTCACTTTGTTAATCCTATTGTTCTCTCCTGTGGTTACTAGTTGTCCTAGGAATGTGTATTCTGACCTCCAGAGGTCCCCTTCAAATTTGATTGGTTCTTTCACTGTAAAAGAGTTATACATACATACAAATTAGTATAATTAGTAGTTACAAAGTTATACAAATAGTGAACGTAAGCAACACTTGCTAACCAGTATGACTTCGAATACCAGTGTCCCACCCCACCAAGTAAAATTTGTTTTCAAACCAGTTTCTCAACTTGAAGTGCTGAGAGCATTGAGAAGCATTAAATCTAAAGCTATAGGAGCCGATGGAATCTCCGTCCTCGTAATCAACAAACTGATGCATATCTTATTTCCGTCTATAACCAACATATACAATAGTTCTCTAATTCAAGGTAAATTTCCTTCGCAGTGGAAACAGGCTTTAATTTGTCCAATTCCGAAAAAAGCCCAATCTAACGACTCGATAAGTAGAGAATATCGACCGATTAGTTTCCTTCCTGTATTATCAAAAGCGCTCGAGAAGCTAGTCCACGGCCAGGTCAGCGAATTCATGGAACAAAACTCTCTTCTTCACCCATTACAGTCAGGTTTTTGCAAACTTCACTCTACCTCAACCGCTCTAGCAAAGATAGCAGATGATATCCGCAGGTCCATGGATTGTAAAAAGTTAACTGCGTTAGTCCTACTCGATTTTACCAAAGCATGCGACTCGATCGACATAGACTTCATGACGATTAAACTCAAGACGATGGGACTCTCTGACACTATAGTCTCTTGGTTCTCTTCCTACCTTCACAACCGTCAACAGAAAGTAGTCTCCAATGAATCCGCATCTAAATGGATTGAAATTGATCGAGGACTCCCTCAAGGATCAATCTTAGGTCCCTTACTCTTTTCAATTTATATCAATGACTGCGTAAAAGTAATTAAATACTGTAGATATCACCTGTACGCAGATGATCTTCAGATTTACTTGGACTTAAGTCCTGCAGAACTGCCCCAAACAATGCATAAAATTAATTTCGATCTCCAACACATAAATAACTGGAGCAAAGACAATTTTATAAACATTAATGCCGCTAAATCACAGGCAATCTTAATCGGATATCCAAAATTACTAAGTTCTGTAAATAGAGTTAGCCTACCGCTCCTTGAACTAAATGGCGCCACAATTAAACTCAAAAATTCAGTAAAAAACCTCGGTCTCCTAATGAACGAAACCCTCACGTGGTCTGATCATGTTATACAAATCTGTAAAAAAGTTAATTTATCGCTTTATTCTCTTCGACGTCTAGGAAATTTCCTCTCCCCGTCCGTGAAATTACAAATCATAAACTCTCTAGTAATGCCTCACTTTGACTACTGTGATATAGTCTATCAGGATCTGCCAGGGGAACTAGCCATTAAATTACAGCGCTTGCAAAACTCCGTTGTGAGATTTATTTTTAACTTAAGAAAGTACGATCACGTGTCCGAATACTACTCCAAGCTTTCTTGGCTAAAACTAGATTCTCGTCGGAATCTACACATTTTGTCAAGTACACTTAGAATACTAACCACAAAATCTCCTAAATATATTCACTCCTTCATCATATCTCTAGATACCGTTCATGACTGCAATACAAGAGGTTGCAAGAAACTCTCGATTCCCCAACATAAAACAGAAATTTTCCACAAATCGTTTACAGTGACAGCTAGTAACCTTTGGAACTCACTTCCACAAGGGATAAAAAAACTCATCCTCCATCAGTAGCTTTAAGAGTAAATGCCACAATCATCTCTTGGCCGCACAAAACAGATCCTAATTGCACCGAAACACTCAATCCCTTACCCCACTGAGATCATGAAATGCCCTCTATTAACACCCCTTTCACCTTCAAAAATATTTTCCTTCCCTACCTAATCTGCTGTCTTAAAAATCGAATCGTTTTTAAACTGTACTAAACCTTATTGAATTAATTTTTAATGTTTTTTTATTACTATTTTATGTAATTCTTTTAATTTTTAGTATTAATTTTTATATATTTTTCCAATTTTTTTTCCTATAATCATATTAACTATGCATCATAACGACACTGATTGTATATATGTAACTTTTTGTTCTACTTTGTTTTTTTTATACTTTTGGTATGTCTTCTTGTGTTTTTATGTGATTTCCCTAATCTTAGCTTTCCTATCCGTAGGTTTCGCAGGTTTTTCACACCCCGCTTCTTGAGGGTGTTTTCCTGCAGTGGAAATTTTTTCCTAAGCCCTTAGCTTAGGTTTTTAAATCCACAAATTAGTCTTCTTCTCTGTTCTGTTTTTTCAAGCTATCTCTTTTTTAATCTTAAAAGACGAAGGGTTAGATGTAAGAGAAGACTTTATAGTCTCAATCTCGCCCTAAATAAAGTCTTTTTATTATTATTATTATTATTATTATTATTATTATTACATTACCTTTGTTTTTGTTCAATTTATCCTGAGTCCTATCTTCTGTCCTGCTGTTTTCAGTTCATGAAGTCTGGAGCTAGATCTTCTCCGTTGGCTGCGAAGAGTACTATATCATCTGCAGATGACTGATGTGCTCCCCATTTATCTGAAGACCTTTCTGCTCCCAGTCCAAGATTGTAAAATCTTCCTCTAGAAGAGCTGCAAAAAGAATTGGGGAAAGGCAATCTCCTTGTCTAACTCCCTTCTCAATCTTGAATTCTTCAAAAATTCGTGTCGCATTACTGAGCCGTTTTTATAAATGTTGCGTAGGAGACGGATGTACTCTGCATCTACTCCTTGTTTTTCCAGAGCTTCCACTGTAGAGGAGGTACTTACCGAGTCGAAGGCCTGAGCATAATCGACAAAGCAGAGTAATAGTGGCATCACATATTCATTCGTCCTGCTGATTATTTCTTGTAGTGTGTGGATGTGGTCCATAGTACTGAAACCCTTCCGGAATCCTGCATGCTCTCTAGGCTGGGCGGATGATTGAATAATCTTTATCCGTTCAGCTATTATCCTCATGAATGTTTTGTGAACAACAGGAAGGAGACTGATGGGGCGATAATTCTTCAGCTCTTCCTTGCTTCCTTTCTTGTGCAAAAGGACTATTCTTGCATGATTCCAGCCCTGGGGGATTCTTCCTTGTTGCAGGCAAGTAGTGAATAACTGCGCTAAAACGTGTGCAAATTCTGTTCCACCAAGTTTTAAATGTTTTGCTAACAATCCATCTATGCCTCCTGCTTTTCCGTTCTTCGTCTGCTTTATTGCTGCAATTACTTCTTCTGCGAGAATAGAGAGGGGATCTCGTTGGTTTTGGCTTTCTTCTTGGTTTTCCTCTTCAGCATTTTCTTCCTTCTTGTATGGTTGCTGAAATATTCTGCTACCATCTATAGTATTGCTTGTCTTTTCTAAGTTCTTGTGCCATCTTCCTTCTGTTTGGCTAAAATCTGTTTCTTTCCTATTGCTAGGTATAGTCTGGTCTTCTTCATACTTTTGTTTTCTATAGCCTCTTGCTTAATTCTCTCATTGAATTTTCTCATGTCTTTCTTAATTGCTCTTCTGATAACCTTACTAAGCTCGACGCATTCGATGTTATCCTTTCGTGTATCTGAATTCTTCAGTTCCTTACGTCGTTTCATCATTTGTCGGGTACTGTCACTTATTTTTCTATCTTTAGCTCTTCTTGGTGAGCTTGCCATTTCTTCTGCTGCTTCCTTAACAGCTTGCATGACTTTGGTTTCTAGTTCAACTTCTTGAAGTGCTGAGAATTTATTTTTTACCTCCAGCTGGAATTTATTCTTGTTTTCTTCTTGTTTTACGATGCTTATTTCATCTTTCTTGCATGAAATCAACTTGTTGCGTTCCATTTGGATATTAATCTTCATTCTGCATCTTACGATCCTGTGGTCACTTCCAGTGCCAAAGTTGTTCAAGACTTAACGTGTAGAGTTTATTAACCAATATGTAATCTATTTCATTTTTTACTCCGTTGGATCCTCTCCAAGTCCACTTCCTTTTTGGGTTCTTCTTGAAATATTTATTTGTTATCTACATATTGGTGCATTCGGTAAACTCTACCAAGCGGCGACCACGTTCGTTTCTCTGGCCCAGTCCGTATTGTCCTGCGACGGTGTCATCGGCTTCCTGTTGACCTACACGAGCGTTAAAATCGCCCATAATTATTTTATAACAGTGTCTTTATTATTATGCGCCAACCAAGTCTGGTAGAATTTTTCAAGTTCTTCCAATAACACTCAATTTTAAGAAATTGACGATGGATACAGTCATAATATAATTGATAGAAGAAGGTATGAGACATATATACCTTTTTCCTTCCCTAATAGAATGCTTATCTTTGACCGCCAATTATCAATGCATATTTCCGGTTTCTATAACTTTGAAATGAATTTCCAAATACATTTTGCGTATCCTTTGATCAGATTTTGTGAAATTATAGAGTTTTTCCAGAATCCGTTCAGCGCTATAAAATATATGAAAACATTTTAATTTTTCCATAAGGAAATGTGCTACTCCGATGCGCATGTGAAGTTTACGTCAATCCAAAGTTACATTATATTTTAACTTGAATAAACGTGGGGCTACTGCGAATTCGTCAATTCTGCCAACTTATATTCGACTGGCATCTGCTCAGAGATTCCGACCTGAACCCTCTCCGTGTATTTTATTTTTTTCGTTTAAAAAGTCACGTTTGCACGAATATCTAGCGTTCATAAAATCAATGTCTCTGTTCTCTAAAACCTGCGCTTTATCCACTGAATCTGTGATTAGAGAAGAAAAGAATTGCTAACATACATTTTACACGTTAATTCTGACAAAGACATACTAATACCCCTCTTCTCGGATCTTTCTAATATCCAAGAATGTTTTGTCTATCTATTTTTCCGGATTCTATCAAGCAGACACTTTCAATTATCCTTTTAATTTCTTGAGAGTTCATCTGTATCGTAACAGAATAAATAATAATAATATAAATTTAAGAGGATACGAAAGAAGAAAGCAATATAAGAAAAAGAATAGTGAAGTAAGAAAGTCGAAAACGAATATATCCACCCTGATGATGGGAGATCTTGAAATGCGAATTCTGAAAACTGGCGACCACATGGGTTGCCCCCAACGGTTTGCCGCTTTCGAGAATTCCCGTGTTTCTTATAAAATGCATTACGGGAATATTTAAGATTAAAGAAAATGCTTTTCCGATAAGCTGGAAGGATAAAGCCCGGTCAAATGCATTTCTCCCTGCATAACAAAACGAGGATCTGTGCTTTGTGGTACTGCGGGAGCCTTTTAATCGGCTTTTGTTGTATCTGGACGGTCCTTACGATACAATCTTCTGGTCGTTCCTTATGTACGACTCTGCAATGATAGATGGAAAGAGCAATTACTTTAACGAAGCGAAGGGTTTTACTTTAAATCATTAGTAAATATCAAAAGAACCTTTTTGCTCGGAAGCTAAAGGAAACGATCAGTCGTTGGATGAAGAAATGACAATTGGTTAATTTTCCGTTTTTGATGACCAGTATCTGAAAAAAGTTCTTCTTGCCTCTAGAATTTCATTTTGTCATTCAATAGATTACGGAAACTAGCTAATTAATCTGTTGATTATCGAAATAACGAATATGAGTTGAGCAATCGTTATCCGGATTATAAGTAACTCTCGGAATTTTATAGGGCTTGGCGTACGATAAGGAGATATATTGTTTGCTTTTCTATTGTTAGAGAGAGCTTTAAAAATAAAATAGCTATACCACATCTACAAAACAGTTTTAGAAAGGTCCCTTCTCTTAATCTTCAACGTTGCCTTTACAATTTTCTTTCATCGAATATTTGTACTCGTTTATAAAAATTTTCGAATACCATTTCCTTATTACAAAATGAGCGAAATTTGCGTTCTAAAAATATGAATGTTCGGAAAATATGAAACATTTTGGCCTACCATATGAGATCCCCGTTCTGGTCGGTTGGTATTTTTAGCCGCGTCTTAATCGGGATTTAGTGAAGTGGTGGTGAGGTAAACATAGATTTCATCACATCGAGGAATGCAGATCGATAAAGTGGCACTTTCTCTTGTTTGAAGTGAAATCAATGGAATGGCATAAATGAATTCAGTGCTTTCATTTAATGAAATAATCATTAATTATATCACTGCAAAACAAACGAAAGATATATTTCAATGTATCCAGAGCCAAAATAAATTTGAACATGTTTCATTCATTAAGGCAAGATGAGAACTTTCGCGACAATCGACATTTTATGATTTACAGCATCTCTCATTGAGGAGAGCATCTGTCGTGGCAAAAAATATATTCAATGCATCCCAGTTATAATAAAAATACTTTTATTTACAAACAGAAAAGCTGCCTCATTTAATGCTCTCCATTTTAAGATTCCATTCGGATGATTTGCTTATTGATTGGGGCTAAAACAACCTCGCAAGGTTAATTAATTCTGATAAGATCAATTCAGCGAATTAAATTTGCGAAGGAGATCAAATATGATGTTCTACATTCATAAATGTTCTGATATACTGGAATCAGCAATTCTATTGACAAGGGTGTAGAATAGGCGTGTTGATTCCAAGTGCAGAAAAACCCGGTTAATTCAAACGCTTTGAGGGGTCCGATTGAAACCTGGGGCATCACACATTTAACATCGGAAAACAGAAGTGTTTCTGTCTCTTCAGTTGACTTGTTTCAGATTTAAATATATATAGAAATTCGGTTAATTATTGTTGTGTTTGCTTTCTCATCATATTTTTGAAGAATGGTCTGACACACAGTGTCTTCGTTTATTACTCAATCATGGTAACTTTTCAATATTACCAGATAGACTATTATTGAGGAATAATGTAAACAATTTTTGGTTTATCGACTGAGGCGAGCCGATCGGCTTGCTGAACATTTTGAAATACACGGCTCATTGGCGGTATTATTAACGTGTATTTATTTTAATTTAATGCTATCCATTGTTATTTCAATTAAACTAACTTGAAATTTCTGCATACTCTCGAGTATATATCGACACTAAGGAGAGAGCACAATTTCATTGAATCATTTTCTTTATGACTCGATGCACGTCGTTAAGCAAAGAGTGCTAAAAGAATGAAAATTCGTATCGCTATGAACTTCGCAAGATTTTAGAAAAGCAAACCAGCGCTGTTTTGCAACGACAACGTTCTTCATCTACATCTACATCTACATCTGTACCCTGCAAGCCGCCTTTCGGCGTGTGGCAGGGGGTGCAAGCACCAGGACTCTATTTGCCCAGTCGATTATTTTCGCGTATTGTTCTCGGAAAAAAAGAATTCTTGAATCGACTGGTTTTAGCATCTATTTCTCTGATCTTTCTCGCTGCATCAGAACGGCCTATATAGCAAGGAGGGCGCATAATCTCGGCTACATCTTCTATGAACGTGCTCTGTCTGAATTTATCAAGTAATTTAAATCTCTGATTGAGCCTTCTTTCTTCTAAAGATTCCCATCCTGCCTCCTGAAGCATCCGAGTAACACTTACCGATTTATCATAGCAATTTTTTACGAAGCGTATTGCCTTTCTTTGTACCTTTTCTATCTCGCGAATACAACACTTTTCAGCAGGGTCCCATACACTGCATGCGTACTCGAGGTGAGGCCTAACTAGCGCAAAGTAACATCGCTCGCGGACTTTTTCTTCGCTTTTACCGACTATTCTTTTGACGAAGCCTAGTTTCTTAAGAGCTCGCCCACATATGTTATGGATGTGGGTACCCCAAGTTAAGTTATTCGTGAGGGTTATTCCGAGATATTTTACCGAATCGACAGTTGATAATGTTTTCCCTCGAAGGCTATATGAATTATGATTGGCAAAGGATTTTCTTTCGAAAAAATTAACTACTGAACACCTATCTACGTTGAGCTCCAATTGCCAGTCGTCGCACCATTTTACTATTTTATC
The DNA here is from genome assembly GCA_036926295.1 of Pachydiplax longipennis. Classification (NCBI taxonomy): domain Eukaryota; kingdom Metazoa; phylum Arthropoda; class Insecta; order Odonata; family Libellulidae; genus Pachydiplax; species Pachydiplax longipennis. The sequence continues at coordinate 2,415,631 of JAVFKF010000040.1, read as the reverse complement.
TAAGTCATTCGACAGGCTTAATGTATCGTCATTACTTTTTATTTCTCTGTAAATAACCGTGTCGTCCGCAAATATTCTAACGTTACTGTCGATGTGTTCATTAAGATCGTTAATGTATATTAAGAATAATAATGGCCCGATTACGCTTCCTTGTGGGACGCCTGAGGTCACCTTGACTAGGTTGGAATTAATACCATCTAATACTACTCGTTGTTCTCTATCGGACAGGAAATCTTTTATCCAACTTATTACTTGTTCGTTGATGCCCGCAAGTTTTAATTTGTACAACAATTTACGATGTGGGACTTTATCGAACGCTTTCCGAAAATCCAAATTCCAAATCCATTCTTCTGATGGTGAAATTATCTCCTCTTTAAATGATTTTTAAACCATGTTTTTCTCTCAGCGCTAATCTATTTAATTCTTCACTCCATATTTCTGGTCCTTCTTCCCCTTCCAAACCATAATCACTCTTCATCTCTTCCAGTCTTCTTATACAATATCTTTCCTCATAATCTGATACACACTTGTATAAAATATCCTTTGGTAACTCTTAATGCTCTATCATCTACCCTTTTCACTGCTCTATGATGATTCCCATTTTTCCCCTCTGAGCTCCAGAATAAAATATTCCCCTCACTTTGCTCAGTCCTATTGCATACATCATATTTATCTCTCTTTTAAGGTTCCACATTTTCCTTGCGTTCCTACTCTCTCTTTTGTTTCTCCTCTTGTTGCTTCCCCGATTTTACCTTCTGTGTTCCTTCACAAGAAGATCTTCCACTTTTCTACTCCTAGGGCAATGGAGTGCCCATTCATGGAACTGTCTTTTTATTCAGAGACTCGTCAGTTTGTATATCACTCTCCTTTACCATATTTATCATATGAGTATATGGTCTATATATGTAGTAGTAGGTAGGTATATATGTAGTAGGTCCATATGAAAGGGAAGGAGGACCGACATTTCGTGGTAAGGAAAGTATTAGTAAAATTTGGAAACCGAGATTCAGCAATATATATTTACAAATAATATAACGTTGCATGACAATGGCTGAAGAGGGTACTTTGTTAAACATATTTCAAATAGTAAATATTTTCGTTCTAAAAATTTTATCGCCGAAATGATTTCTTATGTAACAATGAAAATAAATAGTTAATATTAATAATTACTGATGAAAGAATATTATTTCCGCGACCAAGTAAACAAATGCAATCGTATTTATAATTAATTTTAACAATTATCCGTCATTTTTGAAGGTGGAATTCACTAGTATAATTTAACATATAAAAACCCAGCGAATTACGTTACGTTATTTTCAAAAGCAAGCAGAATCCTCTTTAAATGGCAACTAGAAAAGCGTTATCAATAAAAGAGAGAGAAAATTAAACAGAGTGAGATGGAAATAATAGAAGGAGATCCCATTTTATGGGAAGGGAGACAAGGCGCTTTTGATTGATTAGCAGAAAGGTGATGGAAAAAACGAAGCGCATGCGTGCACTCTACTATAAAAGCCATTCGGCGACACAGAGCAGCTCAAGAAGCAACACAACGCACTATGGGTGAGATTCTCTTATTCTTTCATAATTACGCTCACTTTTAAGATAGAGTTTTTGAGATGTTTTTCAGTCGCATCTTTGTCAAATGAAAGTGATCAATGGCGATAGTGATTAGGTTTGTAACAGAAATCGTCAATCTACCTGTGCTTCTCCAAATTTTATTCGAGAATTATTTCCGCAAGTTTACGATTAAATTTTGTGACTGATTCGCGGAAATCTGAAACCACCGAAATGCGGTATTTGAGATAAAAGTCATTGCTCGAGTGTTCACGAAATCTGAATGTTAGCGATATAATGGCTTCCCTTTTGTTTAATATTTAACGAATCGAACGGATTTTATCTTTTTCAGAATGAGAAAAGTTTTTTTCGTTCACTGAATACGTTTTGCTTTCAAAAATAATTTTCATTTCTGAAAAAGAAAATATCCGTTTGATACGCGAAATAGTTTGTTCATCGAATTTCCACGGAGTTGAGTAAGTAATATTCCTTCGTATTTGACGTTCTCATTTCACGAGCTGTTTTCAGGTACTCGACGTTCTTTATATGAATATTCGCCCACATTTGATTTTTACCGGAGATTCAAGTGCTGACGTCATCTCATTCTTCCATTGCTACCGAAATCATGATTGCTTTTCTTTGACATATAGTGGCTAAAATCCTGAGTTAGGAGTTATAATTATTTAAAATACAGGAGGATTTTTAAATTTTTACTAATTTACCGGTAATTGTGTCAATCTTTAAAAACCCTCCTTTCGGACTCACCAAACTGCAGTAAAACCCTCTTAAGACGCTTTTTAGGGACTTCTTTTACTTTAGAAAATAAAAGGAGGAAGGACTTCTTTATTTTTTAAATAAATATATGTTAAAAATCATTCCTCTTGCTTCCGCTGTAGAGAATCCGCGAATTATTCTACTGTTGCCTTCTCTTTATGTTTTCTTTCATATTTTCCATAGTTACCTAATTTAGGTTATTTTCCCTCTAAAATGAAGCAATTTTTACCATATAGACAATCAGGGAAGCATAATTTAAACTATGTTCCTCCATCTGCAGGGGCCTTTTGGAAAGAGCGTATTTTTCAAAGGGGACACAAAGAAAGCTACGTCTTGAAAGCGTTTTAAACGAGTTTTCCATTTTGTATTTCTTATAACGCAAATAATCTTGTTGAAATCCGTTCGAACCATCTAAACAAGTCGAGTGGCGCGAGAGTGTGAGAGTGTTCGGCTGAAATATCCTTGTGTAACACTCATTCCGCGCCGTTTAATTCTAAGAAATATTAGGAGAAAAACGAGTGTAACTTCAAACACGGCGGAGAAGTAAAAACGCTTTCTTAGAATAATACTCTCCTTGTACTCCATTGACATTCTATGAAACGGATACCTAATAATTTCAGCTTTAAAGTGATGAAAGGAAGAAGAGAATCAGTCTAGGAAACGACACCGCTCTTTTCAATGAAATTGTCTTTCACACGTAATGATTTATAAATTAATTGATAATAACTGAAATGAAACAGGCCTATTGCTGCCAAGTACCGTTACGCTAATCAATCAAACATTTTTCACGATTGAGTGCACTTTAAACGTCATTCCGAAATACCTGGAATTTGCATTAAATTCGTGAGAACATCGTTACTTTATCTTTATTTGAATTCATCGAATAATGATAATTCGCCCACTAAGCATCCTTCCTCATTCCCACTTTATGGAGAATCAAGTTGGAAAATTATAGCATCCATAAAATACAGTATGCATAATACAAAAATAATATACATAAAATATGTGATAATTCTATTCAGCATTCAAGTGTCCAGCGGCCGCAGCCTTCCTTCTCCTCTGCATTGCGCTGAGCGATGCCAAGCCCTCGCACCCTGATCTCGATCCAGTGGACGTCTGCATATTCACCTGCGACTATTGCTATAAGGTATCTTCTCCCTTTCTGCCACGGCACTTTTTCTTCGTAAATTCAAGCCTAATTTCAAACAATCACAAGCTTGTAGAAATAGCTAAAAGAACTATTAATTGGCAGGAGTAATTATTTTAGTAAATTGCTGCGAACTAATTGGAACCCAGAGTAGAAGGCACTAACTATGTAAAATATCGATATCACTAGGAATTTTCTGAATAAAACCCAGTTTTTAAGATAAAGGATTCAAGAACGATTTCGGGATAATTGTTTGCCTTTGATTCTGCAAATTCCGTTATTTTGAATACTTTATCGTACCGAGAAAGGCCCCAACATACTTTTAAAAAAATTGCCCAAAAGACCGCCTAGCGTCAAACTCAGGACCCGTTCGTGAGAGACAATGGCAGACGAATATTAGATAAGTGCCACTCTGACGTGTTTCAAAGTTTCAATTCAATATCTTATCGGGAAGTTTCTAAAATAAGATTCCGTTACCCGTTTGAAAAATGGTAAAATCGGAATGACGCTTTGGCATCGAACCAAGAACCATTAGGGAAGCAATGAACTGAGTGGAAGAGTGTTTTCAAACGCCTTCATTCCCATTTCAGGTTTTATCGGGAAAGCATTTTTTTAATGTCAAAAATTACCGCAAATTTCGCATCCAACTGGCGTCCAACTCACGGTCATTTGCATATTAATGCAATTATCTCTCACACGCACACAGAGATAAGTGCCATTCTGTTCCAACAGGAACGATATACAAAAGTAATCGATTAGAAAATAGTCATGGTGCCCGCACTCCCTGCCACACGCCGGAAGACGGCTCAAAGAGTACATTTGTAAATGTAATCAACTGTGGTATTAACCACTTATTTACTCATACGTGTGCTATTCTCTCTCTTTTTATTTTGTGACAGGAATCTATGGATAGTTTGAATTTGAAAGATGTTATTCCTTTCGCAGGGAATGTTTCTGGTGAAGTGTGCGAACGAGTGCCTGACTCAAGATGGGGAAGTGAGCGGACTGTGGCACCGCGACTGCCCCTTCTTCGGAAAGCCTCTTTATTTCGACTGAAAGACCTGATCTACATTACATTAAGTTAACCATGTTTATTGGTGAATAAAGTATTTATTGCGAATCCCTTTGTATTCCTTATTTCTCGCACGTCAATCCCTAACTGCCAGTTCAAAGGAATGCCATTAGAAGAGACAATTAATTTTTAATTTAAATACAATGAGGAAAATAACATCCAATTTTAAAAACAGTTTTCACCTAAAACATCTTGGGAGCCACATTAATTGCACACCAGACTCGACCTTCTTGGTATGGAGCTTGGAATGAAATAGATAAGGGTGTAAAAGTTGGTGGGGAAGTAGGTAAGACATGCATATGACAAGGCTATTGTTTGCGATTCTGAAAGAGGTTTGCAAATCCTAGTTAATGCACTAAAGGATAAAGCAAAGGAGTTTGGGATGAAAATCAATGGAAGAAAGACTAAAATAATGAGGTTTAGGAAGGGAAAGAAATCTAAGTTAACGATAAGGTTGGATGGGGAAAAACTAGAACAAGTAGATCAATTTCCATTCTTGGGTAGCCTTCTTTCTAAGGATGGAAAATGTTCGACAGAAATTGGAAAAAGGATAGCATTAGCGAAAGAAGCATTCATTAAGCGAAGAGAACTAATGACGAAGGGTCTTGATAAAGGAATGAGGAAATGATTGGTAAAATCCTTGGTGTGGAGTGTAATGTTGTACGGGTGTGAAACGTGGACGTTCAGAAAAGAGGATATCAAAAGAAGCTATGGGTATGGCGTAGAATGGAGGAAGTAAGTTGGGTCGATAGAAAAACGAACGAGGAGGTTCAAGAGATGGTTGGGGAGAACAGGGTAATAATTGAAGTAATTTGTAATCGACAAAAGAAATGGGTGGGTCAAATATTGAGAGGAGAGGGATTGCTGTAGAATGTAATTGCGGACAGAATGCTAGGGAAAAGACAGAGGGGAAGACAAAGACAGAATCTGTCAGATGAATTAAGGCCTGAACCCACCGGTGCGGCGACGCAGCCGCATGCGTTTTTATGATGGTACCTGGTCCTTCCTCTGCGTTCGTCACGTACTCAAATTCAATGGTTTCTTATGGGGCCGACCCCACCGACGCGGAAAGCGCCGTCCGGCGGATTAGTTCAAGGGATTAGTGCAGCGTTTTCGCGCCGGCAAATACGCCGCTCGGCTACGAACTCTGCATGCACAATTTTTCGATTTGCCGCAGCCCGTTTGCAATCAAATATTGTCGTTATTTTGATTAATTTCCTCAAAAGGATGCTTGTACACGATACCTTAACAATATCTGTACACCGTGATAAGTTTTCAGAACAATCAAAGCGATAGTACTCCGTAGAATCTCGTCCCCGTAAAGTACTGCAAAAATGATACGTACGATGTGTTTTCGGCATGCAAGTGACTGTTTTCGGCCAAGAGTTGTATAGTTTTGATACTTTTTGTCGCAACACGTTCAAAATTATCAATAAAAATTCTTGCGACAGAATGTTTAATTTATTTATGTCAAGCATATTTACTTAATTGTATGTTTCCTCAATGTAATATATGCGGCAATTAAAATAAAGTAACAGGTGTGTGTTATATATACTCCCTGCGCATATAATAGGCTACTTTGTATTTACCTAAAGGTCCCCAGTTCGAACCCAGACAATAAAAACCGTTCTCGTAATAAATGCACGCAAACCTCACTCTTATTGGTTGCAGATTACATTTCCTTTGCAAAATTAAATTAGAAATAATAGTCGTTCGAAATCGAAACTAGCACCAAAAGAAATAAAATATGTTAATAGGAGTCATTAATATTCTGAAATTTTAACATTTGCAGTTACGAACAATTTGCAGGATCGATTTATTTACAGGGGACGATCATTTGGTTATCAGCTCGGGGTTTGTGTTCATTTTTACTTAAAACTCAAGAACAAGAATTAGTGAAACCTTAAAAAATGCGTATTATGAAAATCCATCCCCTAAGAATGAATAAAAGTTTTTCGTCTGTGATATTGGTTCTCGTTTCGACCCCAGGCGGATCCAAGCGTAATCGACCGTAATAGAAACAGATGGAATTCATTTTAAGTTTTTCCTAATACTAATGATAGACAAGAACATGTGTTGGGCAAAGGAAAAACCCAACATCGACGATGAGATGAAAGGGAAGGAAGGGTGGGGAAGGAGTGGGCAAGGGAAAAACAGGTACCCCACGGGAGGTACAGTTTATGAATAGCAGAAGGGTTTCGAAAAGGAAGGATCAACGTAGTTGATGGTAAATTTCTATAGGACGTGCGAGCTGCGGTGATATTTAAAGAGATGCGACCAATACCGTGGGTGATAGCGTTCTCCATATTCTCGGAAGCAATTAACAATTCCTGGGCGTAGTTGTTACTCCGAAGTTGGGATTTTCCATGGCTCAAGAAGAAAGTTCTTCCTTCCGACCAAATTTGAAATTTGACCAGTTGCATCTGAAGTTCTCCTAAGGAAGACCTCAAGAGAAGGAATAGTTTGTGGTGGACCTTAATGTCATCTTTGATGAGGCTTAAAATTTCATCAAAGGAGCCCATTCTCATGCGGAAGTAAATATAAAATCTTTCTTCGTCTTCGCGAAGTTGAGGAACCAAGGTGTAAAATTCTCCTTTCTCCTCACGCTCCAGGTTGATTCGATGGACCCATATCCTTTTTCTGGGATACAGAATCATTATAGAATTAACAAAAACAATTAACACCCAAATTATGTCGCACACATATCTTAGAATTAATTATCAAACTTAATTGTATTTATTAGTACCTTTTCTGTGCTTCTTCTTCTAGTAGAGCAGCAAGAAGTAAAATCTCTTCATCACTCGCCATATTCACAAAAATGTATCTTCAATATATTGAAGGCAATCTTGCTAAAAACGCGTGCGAAATGTCGAACCAAGGCCCCCCTCCCAAGTGTCACCGGTGGGTGGGTGCCTTAAAGGCCTGAACCCACCGGTGCGGCGGGGGACACTTGGGAGGGGGGCCAAAGTCCCGTTAGGTGACGTAGAAATGCACCCTGTCCGCATGGTAGGCCCCACCGGCGCGGCTGCGGCAAGAACGACCACCAGTCGTGATTTAGGAGCTCGTCTGTTTGGTTCGACATTTCGCAACGGCGCTTGTGGAACATGGTCAGAATTCGTATCCCCTATGTATGTCTATTATATATAGCTAACTCTCCGGATATACCTATATATATATATAGATATATATATATATATAGGGGATACGAATTCTGACCATGTTCCACGAGCACCGTCGACGTCAGATTTTTTCGACGTACTGGCCCCACACTCTAGATGCCTGAATAATGCAGACATCGACGCTAAGTGTCATGGGTTCGATATTAGAAGGTCCCAAAAATCGCAATTTTCCCATAAGAATGCATTGCGCGGATTTTCGAAAATTATTTTAAGGCACTTATCGTTAAGATAGAGTAATCAAAATCTCGGAGGTTGAAGTTGAGGTAGTCTTCTATAATACGAATGGAAGAAATGTTACGAAATGACCGTGAGTTCGACGCCAGGTGGGTGCAAAATTCTTCCATAAGAAATGCATTGCTGAAATCTTTGACGATTTTTTAAATGCCTTCCCGATAAGCTGGAAAGATAAAACCCGGAATGATGACAGACGCGTGGGACCTTCCCGATAAGATATTGAATCGAAACTTTGGAACAAGTAACGATGGCAATTATCTAATATTATTTTGCTATCTTCTCTCACGGAAGGCTCCTGAGTTCGACGCTGGGCGGTCTTATGCGCGTATTTTTGCAATCTGTTTTGAGGCCGTTCTCGATGAGATAGAGCAATCAAAATTACAGTCTTTGCAGATGACATGGTCTTACATAGTACTATAGGAAGAAATGTTACCAATGGCCGTATGTTCGACGCCAGGTGGGTCCGAAATGATTCCTTAAGAAAGACATTGGTGAAATTTTGGACGATTTTTTTAAATGCCTTCCCGATAAGCTGGAAAGATAAAGCCCGTAATGGCGACAGAGGCGTTTGAGAAGATTCTTTCATGACATCCACTGCTTCTCTAGTGGTCCTTGGTTCGACGCTAGAGCGTCATTCCGATTCTACCATGCATTTCAAGCGGGAAGAACGGAATCACATTTTAGGACCTTCCCGATAAGATGTTGAATTGAGAATTTGAAACACGCGAGAGTGGCACTTATCTAACATTTCCATGCTATTGTCTCTCACGAACGGGTCCTGTGTTCGATGCCAGGCGGTCATTTACACTAAGTTTTTAAAAATTGTTTTGAGGCCTTTCTCTATGCAGGAGACTATTCAAAATCACAGCGTTTGCGTTTGAAGTAATTTTCTATAGAACCAGTGGAAGAAAGGTTGCATATGACCGTGAGTTCGATGCCTTATGGATGAAAATTTCTCACATAAGAAATGTATTGCGGCAATTTTTAAGAATTTTGCTGAATAAGCTTCGAAGATGATAGCCGTAAGGGGAACTTATTGTTAAATTTGTACCAATTAGCTTGCAGTATGCAAGCAACTTTTACTCGTATCTATATAGGTATATCCGGAGAGTTAGCTATATATAATAGATATCATCATTATCAGCTATTTTTAATCCGAAGTCGGATGTAGGCCTCCCCAAGCGCTATGCAATTCTCCTTATTCATAGCTTCTCTTTGCCATGTCACACCTAAGTACTTAATGATGTCTCTGTTCCATCGGTCCTTTGGTCTTCTTCTTGGTCTCTTCACATCTCTTGGTGTCCAGTTCAGAACCGCTCTTGTCCAACGGTTGTCGTTTCTTCTCGCCACATGGCCTGCCCACATCCATTTCAGTGACCTTACTTTAACTATGATGTCTGTCACTCCGGTCTTCAACCTCACCCAGGTGTTGCGTTTCCTGTCTCTTCTTGTGATCCCAAGCATACATCTTTGCATACTTCTTAGCGTCATCTGAAGTCGCTGGATTATTGCTGCACCCAGGTTTCACTTCCACATGTCAACACTGGTAGAATGCATTGGTTGAAGACCTTCCTCTTCAAGACCATTGGCATTTGTGCCTTTAGAATAAGTGCATTTCTTCCGAAGGCACTCCAGCGGAGCTCAACTCTTCTGTTCACTTCGTTAATGAGGTTGTTCTCTCCTGTGGTTACTAGTTGTCCTAGGAATGTGTATTCTGACCTCCAGAGGTCCCCTTCAAATTTGATTGGTTCATTCACTGCTAAAGAGTTATATATTACCTTTGTTTTTGTTCAATTTATCCTGAATCCTATCTTCTGTCCTGCTGTTTTCAGTTCATGAAGTCTTGAGCTAGATCTTCTCCGTTGGTTGCGAAGAGTACTATATCATCTGCAAAGCGCAGATGATTGACCATTAATCCGCAGACCTTTCTGCTCCCAGTCCAAGGTTTTAAAAACTTCCTCCAGAACAGCCGTGAAAAGAATTGGGGAAAGGCCATCTCCTTGTCTAACTCCCTTCTCAATCTTGAATTCTTCAAAAATTCGTTTCGCATTACTGAGCCGTTTTTATAAATGTTGCGTAGGAGACGGATGTACTCTGCATCTACTCCTTGTTTTTCCAGAGCTTCTTGTGTAGAGGAGGTACTTACAGAGTCGAAGGCCTGAGCATAGTCCACAAAGCATAGTACTAGTGGCATCTCATATTCATTCGTCCTGCTGATTATTTCTTGTAGTGTGTGGATGTGGTCCATAGTACTGAAGCCCTTCCGGAATCCTGCTTGCTCTCTAGGCTGGGCGGATGATTGAATAATCTTTATCCGTTCAGCTATTATCCTCATGAATGTTTTGTGAACAACAGGAAGGAGACTGATGGGGCGATAATTCTTCAGCTCTTCCTTGCTTCCTTTCTTGTGCAAAAGGACTACTCTTGCATGATTCCAGTCCTGGGGGATTCTTCCTTGTTTCAGGCAATTAGTGAATAACTGCGCTAAAACGTGTGCAACTTCTGTTCCACCAAGTTTTAAATATTCTGCTAACACTCCATCTATGCCTCCTGCTTTTCCGTTCTTCGTCTGCTTCATTGCTGCAATTACTTCTTCTGGGAGAATAGAGAGGGGATCTCGTTGGTTTTGGCTTACTTCTTGGTTTTCCTCTTCAGCATTTTCTTCCTTCTTGTATTGTTGCTGAAATATTCTGCTACCGTTTATAGTATTCCTTGTCCGAATTTCTTCCATAAGAAATGCATTGCTGCAATTTTTGAAATTTTTTTTCAATGCCTTCCCGATAAGATGGAAGGATAAACCACGGAATGGTGACAGAGGCGTTTAAAATCCTTCTTTCGTAATGTTAACTGTTTCTCTAGTGGTCCTTGGTTCGATGCAAGAGTGTCATTCCGATTATACCATGCATTTCAAACGGGGAAAACGGAATCTTATTTTGGGACCTTCCCGATAAGATACTGAATCGAAACTTTGAAAAAAGACAGAATAACACTTATCTAATATTAATTTACTATTTTGTCTGACGGAAGGGTCCTGAGTTCGACGCTAGGCGGTCTTTTGCGCAATTATTTGCAATCTGTTTTGAGGCCGTTCTCAGTGCGATAGAACAATCAGAATCACGGTGTTTGCAGATGAGATGGTCTTCCATCATACCAAAGGAAGAAATTCTACCAAATGACCGTGTGTTCGACGCCAGGTGGGTTCGAAAGGCTTCCGTAAGAAATGCATTGCTGATATCTTGGACGATTTTTTAAATGCCTTCCCGATAAGCTGGAAAGACAAAACCCAGAATAATGACAGAGGCGTTTGAGAACATTCTTTAATGAGGTTCGCCGTTTCTCCAGTATTCCTTGGTTCGATGCAAGAGTGTCATTCCGATTCTACCATGCATTTTAAACCGGAGTAACGGAATCTTATTTTAGGACTTTCCCGATAAGACATCGAATTGAAACTTTGAAACACGTCAGAGTGGCACTTATCTAACTAACAACTTAGCGGCTAACGACTTCAGAAGTAATATTTCCAGCACTTACAAAGCACCGGGTCAGACAAGCGACTTTGATTTATTCGAATGCAAACCTAATTCATTCTTACTTTTCATGGTATGCTCTGAGGGCATATTAAAAGGAATTAGTAAGCTGAAAAGCAATAAATTGCAAAGACCAGTAGAAATACGGAACGATGTTTTAAAATTAGGAATTATTTCCATATTTGAAAAGAATATTTAACATAGACATTAATAACAGTCTGGTACCAGAGGATTGGAGATCATACACAAGGGTTGAAGCCAAGAGAAAGAATTTCACAGCAATCAGCCTTAGTGGGTAAGGTTTTTGAAAGAGTGACAGCGGACTATTTATAAAAGTTTTAGAGGGCAGAGGGATGGCTGAATGAAAAACAACATGGGTTAAGGAAAAGTTTGTCATGCGAGTCACAAATGTAATGCCAGGACTTGATAGAAGCGCAGGATAGGGGAGATCAGGTAGATGCCATTGTGGTGGATTTAGAGAAGGCGTTTGATGTAGTGGATCACAGCTTATTGATACAAAATATGAGAATGATGGCCCAAGGATATTGAAATGCGCCATATTTGTAACGCAGAAAATTAATATAGGAAATAAACAGTCGGACGCAATTAAAGCAACTTCAGGGGTAGCGCATTGTACAGTCACTTACAAAAAAAAGTTACCACTTCCAAGGGGCAACTCGTCCAATAGACCCCTCGTTTCGGGCGAGCAAGCCTCCAGAAGAGAGAGAGCGAAAATAAAGATGGAGGACGTTGTCTGCTATGCAGGTCCACGTTGAGCGTTTGAAAGGATTCGTTTTCGTTATTGTTATTAAAATAACATATTTAAAGCGATTTTTTAGTGACATTAACATGGCAGAGTAATATTATAGCGATACGGAGGTCGGAATGGATTAATTTGGTGATTTTAAAGTTGTTTCTTTGATATAGTTTTACTTTAGATTTTTTGCATGTAGTATAGCAATGGTGAATATATTCCAAGCTAAAAATTTTAGAAAAGAGATATTCCGCAGTTTGTGCTTGCAAGACCCTGTAACCTGGCGTTACAACATGAATTGTTTGACGATTTTCGAGTTAAACTCAAGATATTTTCTTAAACATATCGGAAATATGGTCATGCTTTTTCAAGTTAAATAGAAACCAAACAGACGCATTCTGGGCACGATGCGTCGTGATAGCTATTTCTTGCGGTGAATCATAGATTGAATTTACCAATTGCGATTTAATATAAGGCGTTAGGAAACCTCCTAAGCATCTGAGGATATGGACTAGTTAATGTAATTACTGGACTTTAGGAATGCCTTTGATTCTGTCGACGCGGATATATATTAAAAATTAAATTATATTAAATACTGTAAGCATCATTTATACGCTGATGATCTGCAGATATGTCTCGATTCTACAGTTGTCTGCTTCCCTGAATGTGTTCAGTATGTGAACCATGACCTCTAGCGAATTCACAATTGTTGTAAGGACAATTTTCGGAAGATGAATCCATTAAAAGTGCAAGCCATTGTCATCGGGTATCCACAGTTATTAAAACGAATTATTGGAGATATTAATGCAAAGCTTATCTTGAAAATACTGAGATCATATTCTGTTACACTCTTAATAATAGAATAGAAGAGTAAACTTTTTCACAAATTTTCACGACATGCCGCGAAGCCGTGCCGAGCATTTAAGGGAGAAATGGAGTGGGTAGTGAAGGACGGGAAAGGACTCTCCTCCCCCACACCTGGGTAAGAAAAGAGCAATAATGTTGAGGGCTGTTTATGACCTCCAGAAATTTTCGAGGTCTCTTTCCTTCTTCTTGGATGAACTTCTCTGGTAGAATCGCTCACATATTTGACCACAGCCAGAAGGAGATCATGCGAGCCGGGGGTTGCCCTGGGCAACGATAACAAGAGGGGGCAAGGTACGGAAAGTAAGTAGAATTTTTAAGGGAATGCGGCAAGCTTTGAGATTCTATATATAAACAAACCCGTTGAAAGGAACTTGCGAAGATAATCAGCTGTATAAACGAGTCTCAGGATAACGCAGACATCCATATGTATATAATAATTTAAATTTTCATTGCTAATAACATGTTGTAGAAAAACAGAATGTAGATGTACATTATCAATAGATCAATTGGATATCGTTCTCAGCATTTTTTGTAAAGTTATTAATGCATATGTATACGCTGCCACCATTAATTAATAACATAGATATTTTTGTTTGTACTATGGGTGACTGGTAATTTTATATTGTAGTAAGTGTTGTAAATCCGACTGTGTTGACTGAATATGTTTAAAACTATGACATTATATTTTCTACATATTTTTTATGAGTTGCCACCGGACAGTTGTCCACTTGTAACTTCAGATTGTAAATAAATAAATCGAAGCTGAAAATTTTATCTCTATTCTAAAAAAACTGCTTTATGTTTCGTTAGCAAGAATACAGCTCTCTGGCAAACCAAGATTCTTGGAGATTCGGTAGATTTTCTATTAATCATAGCTACACTAGAACACTAGATTTTATATTAATCATAGCTACACTAAAATCTAGCAAATTGTCCGTTAGATTAAGATAAAATAAGAAATAAATCCACCTAGAATTCAATCCATATTTATCAATAAATGCTTTAATAGTTTACGTAATTATATATTTTAATCTCCTATCAATGATAACGACGATTTCAATTCTCCTACGCATAAAGAAAATCAACTAAACCAATTACTTATAATTTATTTAGTTATATTTTAATTATCTTCTTGTATATAATTATAGTCCGTCCAACGTCATGAAGACACCACGTAAATGATATGGGCCCGTGTATTTCTTACGGGAGAACGGCGCGCGCTGTTGCTACATTTGCACAGAAAAAGAAAGTCTGCAAGAACTTACTTGGAAGGCATTCAGCATATACAAAAGTTAGTTCTTTATGGCATTGTTCAATCAAGACTAAATATTTTCATAATCGAAGAAAAAATAAGAAAGTGATATTTTCAAGAAAATTGGGTCAGATTATTAATTTTTTGGAATCGATGAATTTGGGTTTATCATTCAAGAAACAAGGTCTTTTCTGATATCAAAATCTTCCTCGTGGAATCTACTTTTCACGTATGTTAATCACTTTGCTGTTAAAAATTTTGAATAAGAGTATCTTGAGAAAATCTATAACAGAAATCTATAATAGAAAGTCTATCTACACGTATACGCGAGTTTCCGGGAAAATGCAGGGAGAAATGTAGTCACCTGCTACTTTTCGTCCTATTTTCGTAAGAAAAAAGTTCAAGCGGGAAAGTTTCTGAGGAAATACTGAAATTATTTTTTGTGCAAATCAAAATCCTCTTAGTTTATTGATAACGTCAAAAAGTGAATATATATTTCGATGGTAACGCAAAACTCGGCCCGCACGGCTGTGCGAGCGGCTACGCTGCCGATCCTTCCATTTTTCGGAAGGCTTGTGATGCTCTCATCGATTCGATCAACAAAGACATACTGGTCCTTGCTTCGGTGCCAGAGCTACATTCTGCATTCTTTTCATACGTTTTAATGCCGATAGATATCTGCCGTATTGTTTTAATTCTTTTAATTAAGGAGGAATAATGTAATGTACATCGCATTGTGAACTCCGTTTCTCCCGTTGAGGTATTAACGAATGCAAACTCACACATACGAAGGGTGTAAGTGAGCATTATTTCGTTGGGTTGGGCAACAAGCAAGACCAGAATTGCTTGTTGATACATATCCTGAAATTCTCTGTATGGCAGATTAATTTAATTGTGAAGAAATCCAGCCAAAGGTTGCACTACGGGACAAGAGAGAAATTTAGCATCGGATAAAGATTGGAACAAAATAATTTTGTAAGGAACATGAACTTGATTTAATTAAAGGGATTGCTTTTCTGAGACTGACAATGAACAATATTTTCAGAAAAGTATTACGAGAGTGTTGGCGTTATTTTCGTTGTAAATTAATTATTAATTCCATAAGCTGAAAAGATTTTGTAGCCCTCAGCATTTAAATTAAGGGTACTGTAATATATATGTTATTTTCTCAAAAAAATTGAATTATCAATTTCATTCAAAACAATTACCACAGTATTAGCATGATAGCAAACCAATTAATATTGTACTTTAGACCACTTGATTGGGTGGTATTTAAAATTTTTATAATATTTAATGTAACTATCTCATGTAGTTGATTGTAATTTACTTGGTTTACTTTACAGTGAAATTTTGTGTAATATTGTTTTTTCAGAGCTCTATTCTGTTTAACTTAGAAGGATTATTATTAGTATATTCATCCAGATAATGTCTCTTTTCATCTTAGCTTTCCTTAGTTTCGCCTTTTTTCCATGCTCCCCTTTTCGATAGCATTTTTCTCCAACATCAATAAGTTGAAATACAATTTATTTTGCTTTAATTCCTCATTATTATTTAACTCCTTCATATCTTGCAGAATATTCGTTTCTGTTTTTCTGTTTAAGTCGTAGTAGTGAGTTTCCTCTAAATAAATTTAAAAGTTCGTCCTATGGACATCAAGAGAGTAACAAATGTAATAACATAATTCTTTTCAATCTTGCTTGATATACCATTTTTCATTAGAGGATAATTAAAGCACCAAGATTAAAGGATAGTAAAGTACCCGATACTTCCAGAAAAGTGATTTACGCTTAAATTTCAGGCCGAAATAAGGAAATCCGATTTTCATTCTTTTTTAACACTACACTGCTAACATAGAAAAAAGCAACACTAAGTTTTAACTAAATTTTAGATGTATAGCTGTTGTGTTAATAGTGTTAATATTGGTGAAATTTTTTTTTTTAGATTTCCATATTTCTCCGTTGAATGAACATCTTCAATAAGCATTCACAGTGAAAGAAATAAATTATAAATAATTGATTAAGTTGATTTTCTTTATACGTAGGAGAATTGAAATCGTCGTTATCATTGGTAAGATATTAAAATATATAAATACATAAACTATTAAAGCTTTGATTGATAAATATATATTCTAGGTGGATTTATTTCTTTGCAGTTTAATCAGTAATCGGTAAGAAAAGCTACCACTCAATTGTTTCAGCGTCAAAAATTGTTATTATTTTCCGTATATTCGTTCAATTACTAACGCCTGAGAAGGAGACGCGCTCAGTTGTCCTAGCGCTCAGTTTTCCGCGCTCAATCGTCGCGCGCTCACTTGTCACGAAACCGGTCTGGAAGCGGCATTCATCTCATAAACTTACCAGATTTGGCATTCGCGGAGAAGTACGTGAACGAGATTGCTGATTTTTGGAACAAGGTTATTTTTGGTGACGAAAAAACGTTTTCGTCATGTTTTAATCGGCCGGTAACAGTTTATCGTCCACGAAATACGACCCTTTGGTTCCGTGACAACTGAGCGCGCGACAATTGAGCGCGTCCCAATTGAGCGCGGACAACTGAGCGCGTCTCCTTCTCAGGCGTTAATAATTGAACGAATATAAGGAAGCTAATATCAATTTTTAACGCTGAGAGGTACCTTTTCTTACCAATTACTGATTAAACTGCAAAGTTAACTGAAATATTTAACTTCTTAACTAAAATATCTCACTCATCTAGTAAAGAATTAAGTACGTCTAGTATTAACGAAAGTCTCATATTTCTGAGTAATAATAAATAATAACACTAATCGTTCTCAAATTCATAATATCCATTATGACAGCAACTGAAAATGTCAATGTTGAGGGAAAGCCTAAAGAATTACTTGATTATATTTTACTAAATCTAAGACATGGTATTAACCCATACGCCACTGGTGGCTTGCGGGGTGGGGCGGGACCGTGCTGAAAAAGACGTTGGAAAGGAGGTAAGTATTGAATATTCAAAAATTCGTTTATTTCTTCATATCTCTTCTTTTGGGAAATGGACGATTTTTGGATCCTGCAGACGGCGACTTTGATGTTCACCGTAGAGGCAGCGCATCCTCACAGCAGGTGCACTGCTAAGTCCCTATTCACCCGAGTGCAGGGAGTGGTCATACACCTTGGTATTGTATTCCTCTCTGGAATTCACTGATATTCTTTCTGTGTTGATTGGTGTAAAAACCCAGGTTTGGACTCACCTTGGGAAAGTTTGTGTGCTCTCTAGAAGCTTCGCTCCCCCCACACTACACAAAGGAAACACATGAATTGCGCTCTGGCGTCGAACCAAGAGTCCTTAGGGAAACGATCGAGCTCATTTAAGAAATATATTCATGACTTTTGATCGCATGATGGGTTATGGATTCATATATTCTACGAAAGAGTTAGATATTACAAAATTTAAACTCACCCCATGCATTTCCCAAGGGAGAGTTGCACCTTCCAAGCGTCCAACTTATAATCTGACAAGTCTTTGACGTTTCTCTTTAAAACTATTTCCATTTGTACCGTCAAGTAATCTTTTTTTATCATCCACCCAATTATGCTCTCCGATTTGAGCATTAAGCGCCATAAAGAAAGCTACATATAATTAATTCGTATATACATTATACTCATCGCCGCGTCCTTCATTAAATTAACTTTAAGTGGAAGTAATATTCCTATGAAATGATGACATGTATGAGAGTACATAACCTCCTATGTTCACCTCAATTTTTTTTCTATTATAATCAATGTCGATGCTATCCTTTCAACATTCTGGTCATAACTTAAGATGGATCTTATGTTTGTTTTGTATATCTTCAGCATATTTTTTATGGAAAATTTTCAGTTTTAGTACATGTAAAATTGCGAAACTTTCTAGGCAAGAAATTTAACTCTGACTTTTCTTCACATGTACTTTTTAATTAATTGTGAATTACACTGAAATTCTGAAAATGCTGTAAATGTGCATAGTATTATTTAAATAATAAATAATATTTTTTGATATAATAAACTATGAAAAATAATATAAAAATTATTACCAGCTCCAAATATTTTCGCTTTTTAGTGCTCCACGGATAGAATAATCTGAAAAATTCAATCCTTCTTTCCGATTATTGTACCCTTACCCTTACGTATAACGTTTCGACCTTGTAATGCTGTGGGAAACACGTAATAAATTATTTTATTTAAATCTTATTTTCTTGAAATTAATTTTCCTTTCATAGGAGATTTATCGCAGTAAATAACTTTGAGTATAATCATGAATGGCTGAAATATTGTAAACATTGGTGAAATTTTATATTTCTCCGTTTAATGAATATCTTCAAGAAGCATTCACAGTGATAGATGACCGATTGATTGCTACAGTTTGAAAGCTATAAGTGATTACCTGAATTATTTTCTCTTGATATTTCAGTAAAAATTTTGCTTTTAGTCGCTCAAGTTGTAATTGCTCTCTCTTAAATTCTCCGGATAGACTTTGTTTTTTTAAAGTTAAGAATTATTCTCAAAACTAAATATAAAATAACAAATAATAAAATATAACTTACATAATAAAATATAACTAAATATATTACCGATTAAGTGTCGGTAATATATTTAGAGAAGGAGACGCGCTCAGTTGTCGTAGCGCTCAGTTGTCCGCCCTCAATTGGGACGCGCTCAATCGTCGCGCGCTCAGTTGTCGGGTCACGATAAATACCCTGCAAGCGTGTGGCAGGGGGAGTTACTTTTCTAAAGTAAGTAATCCTACATACATAAGAAGACAAGGGGGTTTAAAAGCTGATGAGAAAGGATTAGCATGACAAAAATTGAACTTATTTTATTATGGATACAAATTAAAGTTTTAGTTAAAAATACAGTATATAAAAATAAGCACAAGGAATAAAAGGAAGCGAAAATAGGGTTATTAGCACAGAATAAAACACAGAAATCAAACGTAGATTGTAGTTAAAAGCTAAAGTTACTCGATTACAATGTGAGACCCATAATGTATATTTTATTTATAGGCACAGCGGCATTTCTAATTAAATATGTTCTCCTAATAGACTCCGATACCTGTGTTATGATTATGCATACGGAGTGATACATTGCGAAGGATAAAGTAAAACGCATATTATTGCAAATGGTTCATAATTTAAATGAATTAAACGAAATAAGCAATGGGAAAATGATAGACTGTCGGAAGGGAGTTAAAGTGTTAGTGGATTCACCTACATAACTGGGATAAGAAGAAAAAAGGAAAAACATGTATTATAAAAATAATTTTTCCGAGATACCTTTATGAAATCGCCTCCACGGTCTCAATTAGGTAAACCACTTGTGTATATCATATTCTTATTTTGTCGAGATATTATCCGGCCTTCCGAAGACAGGGAGCTTCCTTCTCATTTCCACTGCAATTCTTTGCAGAACTTTAACAGAAAATTCTGAGATGACTATCTCCGTTGTAGGCTAAGGATATTTAACTCATTAAAAGGCTAAGGACCTTTAACTCATTAGAACCACTCCGTGGTTCTAATGAGTTAAAGGTCCTTAATGGTCCTCTAATGGTTTTAAATAAGTCAAGAAATAGATGGGTTTGTATGAGAAAAGCTCGAAGATGAACATAAATTGTTGCGGAAGACATGTTACTAACTTGGATATTTATTGTAATGATTGGGCCAGTCAGAGCGGATCACTTGAGGGCTATTATTGCCAAAATAAAAGAGAGGCTTCCAGATAGTCATATTAGCAGCATGTTCTACTTAATTGAAAGTAGTCCCGGGTTCGATTCCCAGTGGGAGACCACGTGCGAAATAACCTCCGCTGTCGAATCCCTTTTCATAATACTACTCATAAAAGCAAAAATAATGAACGTTGAGTTATCGATATGACTTGTGTGATTTTCTAGGGATAATCATAGCATAAATATTTTACTGCATTAGTTTGTATAAATATGGGTTCAGCAAGTTCGTAACCCTCATTCATTTTAAAATATGATATAGTCTGTTAACTGCGATGGACGACTTTTTAAAAACAATGGGTTCCTACACATTGAATGTTGAAATCTTCATGGCTTTTCTAAATTCTGACGAATTTAAGATAATTTAAACATGATATTTCAGGATTCACTTTCTGCTATTTGAAAACACTGCCAGAGCCAGGACATCCAAGAGCTATTTGTCCGAATCAGAATCTTAACTTCTTTTCTTCGATTTAACGATTAATATTAATTTATAAATGAGTTGTAGTCTTCAATATTCAATGCAGCCGGAAATTATATGAAGGTGGAAAAAGTTGGGTCTCATAAGAATAAAGAGGAATCGGTTTCTAACTTACACTGCCCCTTTAAAATAAAATTCCTTACGATTTACCGAAAATTTTCCAGCAATGGCTGGTATCGGATTTCTTTAAAACTCCTAATCAGAAGGCAAGCCGTAGCAAAGGCCAAGGCGAACGGGCAGAGGAGGAAAGTTCTGAAAACCCCTCAATCTTATGCACTACCGTTCGATTTTTTCGTGGAGAACTGTACTTTATTATATTAGATAACATTATGCAAAATATTTGTTATTTTTCATAGTGTATTTTATATAGTCTATAATAAGTTAATAACTAATTTCCTCTGAAAAAATGTTTCTTTTTATTTTTTCATTGTAATAGATTAGTCGACGTTGAGTAGTCAAGGAGAGAGGTTGTCAGGGAGTGAAAGGAACAGAGGGTGGTTAAGTGAAGAGCAGGTAGTGGCGAATTAGGAAAAATGGCAAACATTGTGAAGTGCGTTGACTGCAACAAGGTGTGTAAGAACGGGGTAAACTGCAGCGAGTGTGACAAGAAATATCATTTTAAATACACAAAAGAGAAGTTGGAGGACTGTACAGCAGAAAATTGGAGGTGCACAAAGTGTAGGGGGTCCAAGGCAGAAATGCTACGGAGAAGGATAGAGAGATTGATAAGCTTAAGGAGGAACTACAGAAGAGGGACAAAATAATCAAGGAATTGGTGAGGGAACGAAGAAGTGAACAAGAGAAGAAAGAAGTGAGTGGGGATGTAAAGTGTGCAGTAAGAGTAATGGGGGACTCGATGATAAGATACGGTGGTGAATACTGTAGGGATATTGATACAGTTGTGGAATGTTTTACGGGGGTAAGGGTGGAACAAATGGAACGGAAGATTGAAAACTTGGAAAGTGCAGGTGACGAAGAGGTTGTGCTTATACATGCGGGAATGAACGATGTAAAATCAGCGGATGGGCAATGTGTGGGACTTATGTAATACAGCAAAGAAAAAGTTTAAAAGGGCGAAAATTGTTATCAGTGGGATCATAAAAAGGAGGGACGTGTCGTTTGGTTTTATTAGGAAAGTAAATGAGTGTTTAGATTGGGTGTGCAGTAAGCAGAATGTCGTTTTCGTGGACCCGAACTGTTGGTTAAGTGAAGCAGATTGGGGGAGGGATGGGTTGCACTTAAACCGAAAAGGTTCATCTACTTTTGGAAAATTGTTGAAGAGGGTTATAAACCATAACAAGGGAAACTAAATTACAGTAAGGCCGGTGAATTGGCTCACAAATCATTTAATGATAAAAGGGAAGGTATTACTAACTGTCAATGGAGGGGGGCTCTAAGGCTTTTGCAGGTTAACTGTCGCAGTGTATTCCATAAAATAAATCAACTAAATACTTTGATAGATGCATGCAATGCATATAGTAATAGGAACAGAGTCTTGGTTAAATGATGACATTAATTCAGCCGAAATTTTTTCCAAAGAGTACGAGGTGTATAGGAGAGATAGGGTTGGTAAGGGAGGAGGAGTGTTCATTTGCGTTTCTAAACAGTTTTCAAGTTCCCTTATTTCGAAGGACAGTAACTTTGAGATATTGTGCGTGGAGGTCGAGGACAGGGTGAATAGAAGAAGAATACAGATAATAGGAGTGTACCGACCCCCCGGGGAGGATCTCGCTATGCTTGAGAGGTTAGAAGAAATGACCTGCCGGGAAAGGGACGTTAGCAAATCTGTCTTAATTGCAGGGGATTTAAACTTACCTCAGGTTAACTGGTCAGGGAAAGAATCAACAGATGGTAGGGTACAATATCTGATAAATAGTCTCGTGAGGGAGGGAGGTTTCACTCAGGTTGTAAACAAAAGAATGAATAACATATTAGATATATTCCTCGTTAAATCTCCGGAACTCCTTAAGGCTTGTGAGATTTTACCGGGTATCAGTGACCATGAATCTGTGTATCTGGAGCTCTTTTGGAACAAGCAAAGCAGTATCCAAGCAGAAAATAAAATAGTTTACAGTTTTCATCGTGCTAATGTTGACGCTATCCGAGAATACTTAAGAAGCGAGTTTGAGGGTTGGGCTTGTAAGGGGTCAAACATAGAGGAAATATGGGGAGACTTTAAACGGATTTTAAATACGGGCATAGAATAGTATGTACCAACAAAGAAATTGAAGCGGAATGCGGACCCTGAGTATTATAGTACAACGCAGAAATAAGGAGGCTGAAAAAGAAATCAAGAAAATTGCACAAGATGAGAAATAACAGTGAACAGCATAGGGTAAAATATAGGGAGGTTAGATTTAGATGAGTACCCCGCAAGCCGCCAGTGGCGTATGGCAGGGGGTGTAATGACACCATCTTAGTATTCTAATCGACCCTATTAGCTTCTCTAATAGCTCGCGGGAAAAACGACCAGAAATAACTATCTGTCCTCGCTATTTCCTCCTTATAACGCTTGGTTGATGCCTCTCGGAGATCGCGCTCATTACTAACCGGAATCAAAATTTCATTCACCTCGTCCCTAAATTCGGAACCGAGGAACTTTTCGAAAAGTTTCCTTCAGTAATCGTTTCTTCTCTCCTGAAGTGAATTCCAACCGAGGGATTCTATCATGGACGCTACTGTCGAACCTGAAATCTTCTGTAACGAAACGAGCTGCTCTACGTTGGGCCGTTTCTAAGTCTGAGACCAAACCTACCTCGTGTGGATCCCAAATCGCGCAGCAATATTCGAGATTAGGTCGAATGAGTGAAAAATAAGCTATTTCTTTTACTCTTGATAAGCATCCCTTCAGCGTTCTACCTGTTAGTTATTTTGTTCGCTTTACCTATTACATCTTGAATGTGTTCTTTAAAAGATAAACTACTACTAAACGTGATATTTAATATGACGCACGAGCTCTAAGGGAAGTCCTGAAATTTTGCACGGTGCGGGAATAACGTTTGTAGAACGCGTGAAACTCATAGCAACGCATTTCTTAAGATTCAGATCAAGCTGCCAATCCTTACACCATCCTGCTATAACGTCCAAGTCATTCTGTAGTATATGTATATCATTTTCTGACGAAATCTCTCTGTATATGAGGGTATCATCAGCGAACAATCTAACTTTGCTCTTTACTTTATCCGCTAGGTCGTTAATGTATATGAGGAATAAAATCGGCCCTAGGACACTTCCCTGCGGAACACCTAATGTGATACTAATTTCGTTGGATAATATTCCGTCTAACGCAACTCTCTGGGATCTGTTTTCTAGAAATGATTTTGTCCACCTGACCACCTTTCCGTCAATCGCCTAGGAACTTAACTTTTGTATAAGCTTTTCATGGGACACCGTGTCGAAGGCTTTCTTAAAATCTAGAAAAATTGCGTCTGATCTAACTCCCTTATCTGCTGCCTTAGATACGTCATTCATAAAGAGGGCTAACTGGGTATCGCAAGACCTACCCTTACGGAATCCATGCTGGCTCTGACTGATTGCTCCATTTTCAGCTAGAAAGTGGATAATTCAGCTGGCTATAATATGCTCCATAATTTTGCAAAATATAGAAGTTAGTGATATGGGCCTATAGTCGTCTGGTTTTACAGTACGCCCTTTCTTAGGCACCGGAGTGACGTGTGTTTTCTTCAAAGACATTGGGACAGTACCCTCATCCAGTGATTTCTTATAGAATACCGGAAGAAGGGGGGCAATATCGTCGGCTAAAGTTTTTATGACAACAGCGGGAATACCTTCGGGTCCTGGCGCCTTTTTCCTTTCAATCTCTCGCAATAACTTAGCAATTCCATCAGCTGATATCTCTATGGGACTCATCTCTGAATCAATGCGCACAGGAAAGTCATTAACTTGGCCATTGTCTGCAGTGAAGCATTTCCTGTAGTGCTGGTTTAGCAAATTAGCTTTTTCTGTTGGTTCATTCACGGTGACTCCCTCTTCGCTCATTAGGTTAGGCACAGAAGACTGACCTCCTCGAGTCTCACGGGCATACGACCAAAACTCTTTCTGATCTCCCCCTAGTAATTCTAACAAGGTTCTAGATCTGTATTCCTGATATTCTTTCTGTGCTTCTTCTTTACCCAGTTTACGTATTTCTCTGTAATTATGCTGTTCGCGCTCAAAGTTAGCTCCAGAAGCTTTGAGTTTTCGTAATCGCGAATGAATGACTCTCTGTTTCCTATGCAGTGCTCGTAACTTAGGTTTCGTCCAACGCGGCTCTTGACGTTCACGCACGTTTTTAATCGGAACGTATTTAATTAAACCTTCTTTTATTATACGGAGAAACTCTATTCAACTATCATTTACTGAATTACGATCCATAAAGTGATAAAAATCGTCCTTGCACGCGTTTCTGTAGCTTTTATATTCTGAAAAATTTGCTTTTCGAATTACATATACTTGCCTCCGCGGCTTAAGAGATTTAACCGCTGCTACTTTAATATGAGCCATTATGACATCATGATCTGAAATACCGTCGACTATATCGAGACTAGTTATCATTTGTGGGTGGGAAGTGGCTAGTAAATCAAGAATGCTACCTTGACCCGCCCGGTTCTTTCGAGTTATCGTCATATTCACCTGATCTAAAGCATAAAACGAGAAGGTATCGATTAATTTAAGACTTCTTGTTTCACAGAACTGTCGTAGCTACAAAACAACCTCTTCTTATCCAATGTTCAAATAGAACTGAACTATTCCTAAGCTTGTAAGGAAAATTCACGGACATGCAATTCTTAGGGTACCTTTAATCCGGAAAAAGCGCAGTTGCCTGTCATAAAACGAGCCCTTTGCCGAACTTTTCCAGAGCACTGCGACGGTCACCAAAACAAATCCAGATGTGGGCAATTTTTGTATTTCAAGAAAATACTATGCTATATGCCACCATTTTCATAATATCACAATTATATTTCATTACTGTTATGAAATTACACAAAGTGGTAGCTTTTTGTATCGATTTTGTAAGAAAATTTTCAGTATAGTTGAGAGTGAGAGTGAAGAAGCATTCAGTATCAAAATCACAAACATAGTTATCTAAGATATGTACGAAGTATAATAATGCTTAAAATATATAAAAAGAACGAATCAGAATCGTATTGGTTCGTTGTTCCTCTCAAAAACAAAAGCGTAGCGGAGGACGGTGCTCCGCCGCGCGGATTTGGCCCTTGCAGCGATGTCGAAAAGTCGACTTATATATTATTGGGGCAAATTGGGGCAAGATTTTATTTCAGATTCCCATTAACGAAGGTTTGTAGCTTATCGTGGTGTAAATAACTCCGTGTCACACGGTGTCTCAATCTACTATTTTCCTCGCTTTATGTAAAAATGTGTTCCAAAATAAGGGTCGGCCATTTTGTAGTGTAAAGTATATAAATATTCAACAGAACTCATTGAAACTAAGTATTACGAAGGATAAAGAACATATTTATAATATGGCATCATATTTTACCCGATGATTTTCCTAGTTTGGGTTCACAATCGACTCGAAGTTGAGGAATTTCGCGAAAAATCGGAAACGGGAAATTTTCGCAAAAATTGGTCAACTTTGACCTCCTGTATAAATTTAATGCTAAGGATCGAACGTAAATGACCTCCATAGTTGTATGCAGAATTTATTCATAATCAATCATGCGAAGTTTCGAGGTCCGCACTCAAGGAAAGCGTTTTCGTATTTTTGGCCAGCTTTTTTCGATTCTAGCCCACTGTGCGGCGGTAGGGGAGACGGGTTGCTCCTCAATGCATGTGGTGGCCCATGTTGGCACCAATGATGCTTCGGCTCGTGGCTCCGAGGAGATCTTGGACTCATTTGAGGACCTGATTTCTGAGGTTGCACGTGTCCGGGGGTCATCTGGGGTCAGTATTGGGCACTCCATTTGCAGTATTGTTCCCCGGATTGATCGAAGCCGTACGGTTTGGAGTAGGGTGGTTGGTCTGAACCGTCGGCTGAGAGATTTCTGTCGGGATAGAGGGGTGGGCTTTGTCGATCTGTTCCACGTCCTTGATTCGTGTAGGGTTCCCCTTGACCGTTCCTGGGTTCACTACACAGCCGAGGCTGCGGAGAAGGTAGCAGGTAGGGTGTTTAGGGATGTGGGTTTTTTTAGGTTAGTCTGCAGCAGTAGGTTATTGAGTAATAAGATTTCGCGTATTAGATCTGAGACCCACAATAACGAGATTGAAAGTTTATGCGAGTTTAGAAAGTCGATACCAGCTCATAATTTCGTTAGGAAAGAGAATTATGCCAATTCAAAATGTGATGAGAGAAGATGCCCTTCTTTAAAGTGTAACGTGAGTAATTTGAAAGTTATAGTCGTAAATTGCAGAAGTATACGGAATAAGCAGGCCGAATTCATAATCTCACTAGAATCACTTGCGCGGATATTGTGATAGGAACGGAAAGTTGGTTAAGCGAAGATGTTGAACCGAGTGAGATATTTCCTCCGGATTATATTGTATATCGTAAAGATAGACTCTGTAGGATAGGCGGAGGGGTATTTATCGCTGTAAAAGTATCTTTGAAGAGTCAGCGCGTCGACTTTCTAGGAAACGGTACAAGTGAAATGGTATGGAGTTCGGTTTTTGGACGGAACGGAAGGAAGGTACTCTTTTGTTCGTTTTATCGGCCCCCAGATAGTTATATTGAATGTATACAGGAACTAGCCGAATCACCAGATATCATTCTGAAGAAAATGAGGGATCCTATCATCGTTATAGGAGGGGGTTTAACCTTCCCCATATTAATTGGGATAATTTATCGAGTTCATATTCAGGTCGGGAAAAGAGTATATCGCAGAAATTAGTAAATACTTTTACTATCCATGCTTTAGATCAACTTAACAAGAAAGTTACGAGGACGATTCGCGAAGGTCGAGGGAGTGTATTGGACTTACTAGCTGCGTCTCATTCGCACCTTTTTGATGAGATAAATATACTAGAAGGAATTTAAGACCACGATATTATTACTGCAGTAATTCGTTCGTTCGTTCGTTTTGAATATAGTAAAATCACTCAAGCCGCCTCGGCAGGTTTATATGTTTCGTAAGGCGAATTTTTCGGAATTCAGGGATTATATCAACGTTAACAGGGACGACTTTTATAATTTTACGAGTAGTAATAGCGTTGAGGATAGCTGGATAGAGTTCCTTCGTATACTTAAAGAAGGCTTAGCTAGGTTCGTCCCAATTAAAACCGTGAGGCAGCGTAAGGAACCACATTGGATGAAACCTAAATTGCGGGCGTTGCATAGGAGGCAAAGGTTTTTACATGCATGGATGAAGAGGCTGGAGAAGATCGGAGTTGACTTTGAAATTGAGCGACAGAAATACGCAGAGGTACGGTTAAGGAGGAATCGCAGAATGAGTTTCTGGAATATAGATCTAAAACCCTTTTAGAGTCTTTAGGAAGCGACCAGAAGGAGTTTTGGTCATACGTCCGAGAATCTCGTGGAGGTCAGTCTTCAGTATCTAGTCTTGTTAATGACGAGGGACTAACAGTTAGTGATTCGGTAGGTAAAGCGAACTTACTTAATCGCCATTACCATGAAAGCTTTACTTTAGACAATGGACGCACGAGCGATTTTTCTATGAGGGTTGTTTCGATGATGGGGCCGATAGAGTTGTCAGTGGATGGAATAGGAAAGGTGTTGCGACAGGTTGACAAGAAGAAAGCGCCCGGACCGGAAGGTATACCATCGCTCGTTATTACAACACTGGCGTATGAGCGTTCTCCCTTTCTTTTCGTATTTTATAGGAAAACTTTGGATGAATGCGTTGTACCAACGTCATGGAGAAGAGCGCATATCACCCCAATTCCTAAGAAAGGGCGTTCCTCGAAACCGGAAGACTATTGTTCCATTGATCCTTAACGTCAATTTTTTGTAAGATAATTGAACATATTATTGCCAGTTCTATAATGCGTTTTATAGGTGATAAGGGGGCAATTAGTCAATGTCAACACGGTTTTCGTAAGGGTAGGTCATGCGATACCCAGTTAGCCCTTTTTGTGCACGACTTAATTAAGGCTGCTGATAAGGGTATTAGCACGGATGCCGTATTTGTAGATTTTAGGAAAGCTTTTGATTGAGTTTCACATGTAAAAATAATTTATAAATTGATGTCTTATGGGATTAATCAGCAAGCTATTGAATGGATAAAATGTTTTCTAGGAAACAGAACGCAGCGAGTTGCGTTGGACGGATTCTTTTCTGATGAGGTTTACGTCACATCCGGTGTTCCGCAGGGTAGTGTATTAGGTCCTCTTCTGTTCCTAATTTATATCAACGATAAGGTGGATAATGTCCGATGTAAGGTTAGGCTATTTGCAGATGATACTGTTATTTATAGAGATATTACAAGCGCAGATGACATTGTTTGCTTACAGAACGATCTGAATCTTATTTCAGGTTGGTGCAGGGATTGGCAGTTAGATTTGAACGTAAAGAAGTGCGTAGCCATGAATTTTACACGTTCCACTAATGTTTCTCGTATACCGTATAATATTTCAGGATATCCGTTGCAGTTCGTGAAGCATCATAAATACTTGGTATTACGCTCAGTAGTACATTACATTACATAAAGACCCTGCTAACCGCCACTGGCGCATGGCAGGGGGTGTGAAACACCAAAAACCCTATCTACCTTTGACTGCTGTTGGCTTCTCTAATACTACGCGGAAAAAATGACCAGAAATAACTATCTGTCCTGGCAACTATTTCCCTGTAACGCTTCGTCGTTTTAGTAATTTTTCCTTTAAAGAGCATATTCAAAACGTAGTAGGTAAAGCGAATAGGATGCAAAGTTTAGCTAGTAGAATCCTAAGGGGTTGCTTATAGAGAGTAAAAGAAATAGCATACTTCTCCCTGATTCGACCTCTCCTTGAGTACTGCTGCGCGATTTGGGATCCGCACGAAGTGGGATTAACTTCCAGCCTTGAAATGGTTCAACGTAGGGCAGCTAGATTTGTTAAGGGAGATTTCAGATTTGACAGCAGTGTTTCAGCTATGATAGAATCCCTCGGTTGGGATTCGCTTAGTGATAGAAGACTTGATTTCCGTAGGAAGCTTTTTAATAAATTTATCGCTACGGATCTCGGGGAGGAGACAGTTGATATTGTTATACCAGTTAGTAGCATACGTGATCTTCGAGACAAAATGACAAAGCGTTACAGGGAAATAGTTGCCAGGACAGATAGTTATTTCTGGTCATTTTTTCCGCGAGGTATTAGAGAAGCCAACAGCAGTGAAAGGTAGATAGGGTTTTCGGTGTTTCACACCCCCTGCCATGCGCCAGTGGCGGTTAGCAGGGTCTATATGTAAATGTATATATGTAAATGAATACTGGGGGATCGAAGGAAGGCACAAGGAGAAGACAGCGGGGAACCTGAGGAAGAAATCGCTGGGGAAGACAAGCACCATCACTGCCTGTGTAGTGGATTCTTTGTGGTTTTTTTGTCATTAAAAAATACCAATCCAAAATATATATATTAAAGTAATTTTTAAAAAACAACAATTTTTAATCTTTTTGGATTAAGATTAGCACCTAATTAATATTATTCACACAAAAAAGATTAGAGATAAAAGCAGTTTTCCAAATTTGGACATAATTATGAAAATTTAACCATTCCAGTTTCAAATGCATCACTCACTGGGCACTCATTTTCTTTTCTAAAAGGAGTAAGAAAATTACTTAATAAACATCAGAGGAATAATACTGCTATTTCATTAACATAAGTTTTCAGAACAAAAAGCAAAACAAATTAAATTATTTTCACATTTGTAATTTTTCTTAAAATTCTGTTCTCTTTGTTTATCACTCCTATTATAATGGGTGTTCAGATGAAAAGCTACAAAAAAATACTATGAGTATGATTGAAGCCTTAATTAAAAGCAATCACCATAGGCCTGAGCACAACTATCCCACTGTTTCACAAGCCAAAGGGTTCCCTGCTCCCAGAATTCCCTGCTCTTGTACAGGAATTCTGGGAACATGGGCATATATATATATATATATATATACATATACGAGTAAAAGTTCCTTGCATACTACAAGCTAATTCGTAAAAATTTACAATAAGTTCCCCTTACGGGTATCATCTTCGAAGCTTATCCAGAAAAATTCTTAAAAATTGCCGCAATAAATTTCTTACGTGAGAAATTTTCATCCATCTGGCATCGAACTCACGGTCATATGTAACCTTTCTTCCACAGGATCTATAGAAAACTACTTCAAACGCAAACGCAAAACGAATAATAATAGTCTCCTGCATAGAGAAAGGCCTCAAAACAATTTTTAAAAATTTGCGTAAATGACCGCCTGGCGTCGAACACAGGACCCATTTGTGAGAGACAATGGCATACGAATAATAGATAAGCGCCACACTGACGTGTTTCAAAGTTTCAATTCAGTATCTTATCGGGAAGGTCCTAAAATAAGATTCCGTTTTCCCAGTATGAAATGCATGGTGGAATCGGAATGACCCTCTTGCATCGAACCAAGGACCACTAGACGAACTGTGAAATTCATGAAAGAATGTTTTCAAACGCCTCCGTTGCCACACGGTGTTTGATCTTTCCAGGTTATCGGGAAGGCATTGAAAAAAAATGACAAAAATTGCAGCAATGCATTTCTTATGGAAGAATTTCGGACCCACCTGGCGTCGAATACACGGACTTTTGGTTACATTTCTTCATTTGGTACAATGTAAGACCATCTCATTTGCAAACACCGAGATTTTGATTGCTCTATCAAATCGAGAACGGCATCAAAACAGATTGCAAAAATTCGCGCAAAAGACCGCCTAGCGTCGAACTCAGGAACCTTCCGTGAGAAAAGACTTCAATATAATATTAGATAAGTGCCATCCTTACTTGTTCCAAAGTTTCGATTCATTATCCATAGTACTTTAGGAAGAAATGTTACCAATGGCCGTATGTTCGACGCCAGGTGGGTCCGAAATGATTCCGTAAGAAATGCATTGGTGAAATTTTGGACGATTTTTATATATATCCCCTCCTCACACTGCCACAGTTCATTGCCTCAACGGGGTGGAGGGGTGTTAACGGAGGTTGGAGACGATGCATAGCCCAGGTTCAACCATGCTAAGAAGGCTTCAATAATATCTCCGGCCAAATTGTGAAAGTGGCATTCACCAACCGGCAGTAGGAAAGCCTGGTGAATTATTGTCCTTCATCCCCCAAATGCAAATACAATTTTCATGATGAGCTTCTGTAATGGAAATTTATCCTGACACACCACCCATTTGGATGTCCGGGAGGTGGTGGCATTACAGAGGTCCATCATGAGGAAAATATCTACCACCCTCCACTTTGCGACTTACAACTGCGGCAGCTTGAAGAGTGAAGACAGACTACTGGAACTACTGAATGAAGCAGAGAAGATAAATTGGGACGTCATCGGTCTCAGCAAAGTTAGACGAAAATCAGAAGACTTGATTACACTCAAGGAAGGTAATTTATTTTATTACAGGGGTACTAAGGATGGAAGACTAGGAGGTGTCGGGTTCCTGATAAACAAGAGATTGAAAAACAATGTACAGAAGATAGAAAGTATATCTGAGAGAATTTGCAAGCTCATACTCAAGACAAATGAGCGTTACTCTGTTCAGATCATACAAGTCTATGCACCAACAGCAGCAAGCAGCGAAGAAGAAATTGAAAAATTATACCAAACTCTGGGCACTGAGCATGATAAGGAAGCCCACTATTATAAAATAATTATGGGCGATTTTAACGCTCGTGTAGGTCAACAGGAAGCCGATGACACCATCGCAGGACAATATGGACTGGGCCAGAGAAACGAACGTGGTCACCGCCTAGTAGAGTTTGCTGAATGCACCAATATGTACAGCTAGTTCCAAAAAAAACTTACCACCTAAGCCGCAACCCGCATAACAGGCAGTGAATTTCCTCCGAGCGAGCCTTAAGAAGTGAGAGAGAGAGAGAGAGGGAAAACATGGAGGAGATAGTCTGCTTCTGTCCTGGCTCCGCTTGCAGAGTTGAAATGGATTTATTTGCATTATTGATATCGCAAAGATTTATTAGTATCCTTAGTTTGGTGGCATTGGCGTAGCAGAATAGTATTATAACAATAATGGATGTTGTAATGCAAGAATTCAGTTATTATAAAATGGTTATTACAAATCAGTATATATTCTAGCTTTGCTTCTTGCACCGAGGGAACCGGCGCACACGAGGTCCCGTTATTCCTAGGAAACCGAGGCAAACCCCCGTCCCCTCATAAAATTTGAGTCTGAGACGAAAGGCACAAGCAGGACGAAGGAAATTTTTGCAAAATCTGCCTCTGAGCCGCTCTGAGCTTATGTTGAGGACTGAGATGGGAGGAAGAAAATTTCCGCGCAGTTTGAATCAGGCTCGGACCCAAAATGTATAGACCTCGAATTCGACGCCTTCGTTTGCAAAACTCTGCGGTTTTAATGGGTCGTATTATATATTATAATAGTAGATAATATTATACATCGTTCAAGAGAAGAGTTATTAGCCTTTAAATTATATACCTAAGGAGTCCATATCGATCACCTGTTTTATCACAACCTGTGTGAATGCAATCTACAAAAGTTAAAGTAAGGCGAACTCATGGCCATATCTACGCTATTACTTTAAATATATAAAAAATCTATAAGTAAATATGTAGTATGAAGTCTTGAGGCATTCTCTGCGTATTTTAGATAAATTTTGTTTCATTTGATAAGCATCAAAATTAAAACTCGATCGGTAAAAAATCAGTAAATTTTATCATCTATGCAGTTGGTATTTTTAATATACCGTCCAAATCAATTGAGAGAAAATGTGCTCGGATCGATTTTCCTGAATTAATAAAGATGACGGATACGAGACAACCATCTTTCACATTAATTTTGAATCCAAAATGAATTTTTTTGGTGTCATTGAAGTGTGAATCGAATAAACGTGATTTCTTCTGTGGATTCCTCTTGAAATGGTTGCAGTCACAAACCATTACGTTCTTAAACGTTCTTCTCTCGTATTTATCAAGTTCTAAAATACACAAAAAGATATGGCGAATGAGGTTTTGTCATAATGCTCATTGAATGCTACTGTAAGCTATGAATGTGAAATTTTCAATTAATTTTGAATGCATACAAAACTACTTGCATTGTTTATATTTCAACTGTTTATTATCACGTTTACAATTATTATAATGTAGAAAACGTTAAAAATACGCGAAATAATAGGGACTTAGTGAAATAGTTTTAGGGCCTTTTTACCTGTAATTCCAACCCTGTAAGTATCACACGGGGATAAGAAGCGCATATGAGGCTCATGTTGAAATTTTGCTCCCCTCGGTTGATGGCTGGCCCTACGTAACTCTCATATTTTTCGACAGAATTTTAATGATTGAGATGAATGGGCGGTGGTGTGGTATGAATAGTCTATCTACATATTTATCGCTCGGTGATATTGAAAATATTCCTTCGTATTTAAAATGTATGGCTATGAGAAACTTTTCATCTCTCCACATTCCATGACAAATTTGAAAAGCAAGATAGAGGAGTGATTGGAAGAAGTGGTTAAAGCAATGAATTCACCAGGACTTCAATAGGGGGACTGTTTTGATAGATATAGGGAAGTGAGAAACGACGGCAACAGTAATACATACACTCACATGAATTTAACAACCGAAAGGGTAACAGGTATGTTAATTCCAGATTTTTGGATAAATCACAATAGGTAATGGCATTTCTTGCGTTCCTCGTTGACCAATTGGTTACTTTGAGTAGGAACAACGACCTCTTTTAAAAGTATAACCCACTCACTCACCTTCTCAATTTTCTCACCCAACATATATTTCTTCCGTTTATGACAGCCTCCAGAGAAACTACTCATTTATCCAATTTAAGTAATATCTTAGTCAAACATGGTTAACATTCAAATATACAGGATATAACGCCCATGGCTTATCATACTTTCAGAAATTTCCTTCTGATGCATCAGTGATTCCCAGGATCTCCGAAATTGTATACAATAGTGATGTTCAATGTATCGTACCAACCTTTTAATTCTATAAGAAAGTTCGAGTAGTTTACTAAGCCAGAACCTAAACCATCTTCTTATCAGCAATTTATTTTGGAAAGAGAGTTCGGTTTTTTCAAACCGATAAAAATTGCTAACATTGATATTACTATCTATGCAAGCCAATGGTTTATTCTAAATCTTACCTAACTTTAGAGATGTAATTTATCTGTAATCGGCGTATAAACTTCAAGTTTCTGCGACACTAAATATGCGGAGTATCTAAAATTCCATATTTACGTTTCAATTCATATTTTAGTGACATGATAATAGAAACTTTAGTCGATGTAGTAAGATCATCTTCAACGCTCTATCTATTTTGTATCATAGATGTTATAAGAGAAGTGAAACGATTTGGTTCTCGTAAGCGTAAGGAATAAATATTAGATGGCATTTCTCTAGTTCATTGTTCATTTCTCAAGTTATTTCAAACTACGAAATTTTTAGCTCAATGTAGGGACAAAATAAAGCATAGAAACAATTTATATAAATAAAGTAAACAATCATTGACGAGGAGCTTGATTGATATACATTGACGATAGGCAGCATTACTTATTTTTTCATTTTTGTTGTTGAATTAGTTATTTAGTATAAGCTAATACAGTTTATACCATTCACTTTAAAAGCAGAATATAGAGATACTAATTCTGATATGATGCACCCAAACATTGTCAACTTTATGTTATCGTTCAGATTTTCCGAAGGTCCTATTTTAACTGGAATGATCTTCCTTGCATTACTACTGGTCCTTGGAGTGAATGTTGGAGTAATAGATTACATATAGAATCAAGAATATTTTAACAGCTAGCGTATGAATCATGAGAATTAGAGGAATATTGTCATGTAACTATTTTTAATGTGTTCTTCCATGACTCCTTTTACCCATCAGTCATAATTATTGACGGTGATTTTTCTTTTAATTATTATACATATTATGCACCATTCAAACAATTTGGGTTATATAGTTCACTTGAGGCATTCAGAAACCGAAGCAGCGATCATTAATCATTAGTCTCACTTTCACCTAGCGCATAGTTCTGAAAATCATTTCAGTATAACAATGGAAATCGTGTTGTGGTTGTTTTCACACCCCCTGACATACGTCATACGGCGGCTCGCGGGGTATTGATGTAAATGTAAATAAACCAGGTGTTAACGTGTAAACCTGCAATATGCAAGTATAGGAAACCTGGAGTATATATGCAATATGCAAATCAGTCTTAAGGTTCTGATTTGCCATACTAACTGTTGTTTCTTAACCATCCTAAATTGTATTCCTTGCAAGAAGTCCTGAAAGGTCGTCTACCTCAAAAATAGAGTTGAATATCTTCATTCCCTAAGGGAATACCCGTGGCGAAGATTACAAATCGCGGATCCACCATTTCCCACCTTACTTGTGATCGGTCGCCGCCACCATACCCTAACCTTTGATACCTGCTCAGCAGGGGTGCGGTCAGGAATCCTCATTAGCGCTTTCAAATTCGCTACCCCGGATACATACGACCATCCACAATCTGCCGAAAAGGGGGTTTTTCTTCTCAGAGCGGTGTTCACCTTCACCCATTAGCCGTTTTATGGTTCCTTTGAGAAAATAGACAATACCTTTCGATGGACGCAACAAAAGAAAAAGAAGCAACAAAGGAATGAATAGGGGATACTCCTAGGGCCAGGGTGGAGGGAAGGAAAGACCTCCTATTCTATGGAAGAATTAGTGAAACCTCAGACGCGAATTCGTCAGAAACAGCAAAATCTCATCTCAAAATCATAATGCTTCATCTGATACCGTCACCACGAATGCCTGGT
Source organism: Pachydiplax longipennis (assembly GCA_036926295.1). Classification (NCBI taxonomy): domain Eukaryota; kingdom Metazoa; phylum Arthropoda; class Insecta; order Odonata; family Libellulidae; genus Pachydiplax; species Pachydiplax longipennis. Next base: position 2,379,153 of record JAVFKF010000040.1, on the reverse strand, counting down.
GGAAGTAAGAACAGAATGACATGTTGATGCATATATTCTGAAATACCTAATGCTCTGTTGTCGTATCAAGCAAATTTTATACTTCTCTGTATTGCAGAATAATTCAACTGCGAAAAAATCGAGTCAAAATTTGCACCACGGTCAAAATTTGCATTTAGCATCAGATAAAAGTTGGGACAGCATAATTTTGCAAGTAACATGAACTTGATTTAATTAAAGGGATAGTTTTTCTGGGACTGGCAATGAACAATATTTTCGGAAAAATGTTACGAGATGCTGGCGTTAATTTCGTAGTAAATAAATTTTTTATTCGATACGTGAAAAAATTTTCTAGCCCTCAGTATTTAAATTGTGCTACTATTCTAATATCTATGTTATTTTCTAAAATATTAAATTAGCAATTTGAATTTTAAACAATTACCTTAGAAAATGATGAAAACACACCAATAAATATTTTACTTTCTATCATATGATTTGGTGGTATTTAAAATTTTTATAACATTTGATGTAATTATCTGATGTAGTTGATCGTAATTTACTTGGTTTACTTTATTGTAATATGTTTTGGGTCTAATTTTCAGAGCTCTCTTGAGGTTGACCAGGTTGACTTAAAATGATTCTTTCTCGGTGCATTCGTCCAGATAAAGTTTCTTTTCATCTTTGCTTTCCTCAGTAGGTTTCGAAGTTTTTTCATACTCCCCTTCTCGATAGCATTTTTCTGCAACATAAATTAGTTGACATACAGTTGATTGTGTTCTTATTCCTAATTATTCTTTATCTCCTTGCAGAGTTTTCGTTCATCTTTCTATTTGAGTCATAGTCGTGAATTTCCTCTAAATAAATTTAAAAGTTCGTCCTGTAGGCGACAAGAGCATAAAAAACGTAATAATATAATCCTTTTTAATCTTGCAATGACATAATTTTTTATTGGATAATTGAAGCGGCTAAAGTAAGTTTACCCGACGCCTCCAGAGAAAGGTGAATTACGCAGAAATCTCTGGCCGAAATAAGGAAATCCGATTTTCATTCATTTTTTAATACTATGCTGCTGACATAGTAAAAAGTAACACTAAATCTAGTTTAACTAGATGCTAATAAAGACGGTACAAATACGTTCAACGCGTTTCACAACGGTTTAAAAAGGCGCCTTCCTTCCAAGAGCCAATAGAATGCGTGGAAAACTCTAGACTCGCTCTCATCGAGCTTCACGTCTGTTATGCGGGTTGCGGCTTAGGTGGTAAGTTTTTTTTGGAACTAGCTGTACATAACAAATCTAATATAATAAAATAAGGTGTGTGTATGTGTGTATGTATGTTCGCCTAAAACTCGAGAACCATAAATGGCACAAATTTCAAACTTTCACGATTGTTAAATGTACTCCCTGCGCAGATAATAGGCTACTTTTCATTTACTTAAATGTCCCCAGTTCGAACCCAGACAAAAGAAACCGTTCTCATAAGAAATGCACGTAAACCTCAGTTTTATCGGTTGCAGGCCACATTTCTTTTGCAAAATTATATTAAAAATAATAGCCCTACAAAATCGAGAGAAGCACCAAAAGAAAGAGGAATGAATAAAGATTCTTATTTTGGTCGTGAAATATCGTTATCGGGTCGAAATGGCGAGAATTCGGTTAAAATAAACGGAAATTTCGTGAAATGTTGAGGCTATAAACAACGAGTCCCCTTAACGACGAATGCGATTGTTGAAACCGAGGTATTGCTTTTTCCCATAAGAATACACGGGTATTTTAGGTCCATATGAAAGTAATGTTTAAAAATGAATGATAGTATATGTTCATAGCAGGAAATATTCTGAAATTTCAGTATTTGCATTTACGAGCAATTTGCTGTGTTGATTCACAGGAGGCAACGTACGATCATTTAGGGAAAGTTTCTTTATCACCTCGACTTTGCCAACTCTATTTGAAAATAATGAAGCTACCACGTGTGATTTACACTGGAAAAACTTTAAATTGATTAATGTATACTGCGTGCAGACTCTCGATGTGTGGCAGTGGGTGCTTGAACCATGACTCTACTTCCCTAATCGTCTAATACCGTGTATTACCTTAGCATTTCGGGTAAATGTTAACATTATCAAACGCCTCATTTTTTACACGGGTGATATTTTGTATTCATGAGCAAACCGCAGGTAGTATTGTCTCCATCAAAATTTTCTCCCTTATAGAATTCAATGTGTAGCTAAGCAATGCTCTCTAAGTAAGTAAATTTAAAAGAAACATAAGGAAATGGGTATTACACGAGACGAAGTGCACCTAGGAAAAATCCCAAGGAAGAATTATCTTAGATAGTTGAGGAAGCTCCTAAAGAAAGAAAATCTAAGACGATTCCTTTTCTTATCGTGGATTCTAGATTTGCATTCAAATGATAAGAAGTTAGAAAATATAAAACATTTTCATTTAGGATAACATTTTCATTGATCCAAGCAAAGTGAGAGATGTTATTTCTCCTCTGCACAAATTATTACCTAATATATTATCTACTGCTTATTTATATATCCCCGTTGAGAATCAACGGGCGCCTTAGCTCGTACATATTAAAAGAAGAACCCAAAAAGGAAGTGGACTTGCAGGGGACCCAACGGAGTAAAAAATGAAATAGATTACATATTGGTAAATAAACTCTACACAGTAACAGACAGTGAGATCTTGAATAACCTTAGCACTGGAAGTGACCACAGGATCGTAAGATGCAGATTGAAGATTAATCTCCAAATGGAACGCAAGAAGTTGATTTCATGCAAGAAACTTGAAATAAGCATCAAAAAAACTAGAAGAAAACAATAATAAATATCAGCTTGAGCTAAAAAATATTCTCAGCACTTCAAGAAGAAGAACTAGAAACCAAAGTCATGCAAGCTGTTAAGGAAGCAGCAGAATAAGTGGCAAGCACACCAAGAAGAGCTAAAGATAGAAAGCTAAGTGACAGCACCTGAAAAATGATGTAACGACGTAAGGAACTGAAGAATTCAGATACACAAAAGGATAACATCGAATACGTCGAGCTTAGTAAGGTTATCAGAAGAGCAATTAAGAAAGACATGAGAAAATTCAATGAGAGAATTAAGCAAGAGGCTATAGAAAACAAAAGTATGAAGAAGACCAACTATACCTAGGAATGGGAAGAAAACAGATTTTAGCCATACAGAAGGAAGATGGTACAAGAACTAGCAACAGACAAGCAATACTATAGATGGTAGCAGAATACTTTGGCAACCTATACAAGAAGGAAGAAAATGCTGAAGAGGAAAAACAAGAAGAAAGCCAAAACCAACGAGATCCCCTCTCTATTCTCCCAGAAGAAGTAATTGCAGCAATGAAGCAGACGAAGAACGGAAAAGCAGGAGGCATAGATGGAGTGTTAGCAGAATATTTAAAACTTGGTGGAACAGAATTTGCACACGTTTTAGCGCAGTTATTCACTACTTGCCTGAAACAAGGAAGAATCCCCTAGGACTGGAATCATGCAAGAATAGTCCTTTTGCACAAGAAAGGAAGCAAGGAAGAGCTGAAGAATTATCGCCCCATCAGTCTCCTTCCTGTTGTTCACAAAACATTCATGAGGATAATAGCTGAACGGATAAAGATTATTCAATCATCCGCCCAGCCTAGAGAGCAAGCAGGATTCCGGAAGGGCTTCAGTACTATGGACCACATCCACACACTACAAGAAATAATCAGCAGGACGAATGAATATGAGATGCCACTAGTACTATGCTTTGTGGACTATGCTCAGGCCTTCGACTCTGTAAGTACCTCCTCTACACAAGAAGCTCTGGAAAAACAAGGAGTAGATGAAGAGTACATCTGTCTCCTACACAGCATTATTAATAATAACACAGCAACAGTAATGCTACACGAAGTTACTGAAGAATTCAAGATTGAGAAGGGAGTTAGACAAGGAGATGGCCTTTCCCCAATTCTTTTCACAGCTGTTCTGGAGGAAGTTTTTAAAACCTTGGACTGGGAGCAGAAAGGTCTGTGGATTAATGGGGAACACATAAGTCATCTGCGCTTTGCAGATGATATAGTACTCGTCGCAACCAACGGAGAAGATCTAGCTTCAAGACTTCATGAACTGAACACAGCAGGACAGAAGATAGGACTCAGGATAAATTTAACAAAAACAAAGGTAATGTATAACTCTTTTGCAGCACAAGAAACAATCAAATTTGAAGGGACACCTCTGGATGTCTGTTCAGAATACATATACCTACATCCGACATCGGATTGAAAATGGCTGATGATGATGATATATATATATATATATATATATCGTACCAAGAAAGGCCTCAAAACAATGTTCAAAAATTTGCACAAAACACCGCCTGGCGTCTAACTAAGTAAGGACCCGATCGTGCGACACAATTGCATATTAATATTAGATTAGTGCCATTCTGACCTGTTCCAAAATTTCAAATAAAAATCTTATCAGGAAGGTCATAAGATATGAGTACGCTTACCCCCTTTGAAACACATGGTAGAATAGAAATGAGGCTCAGGCATCGAACCAAGAACCGTCAGAGGATCGGCGAACAGCATATATGAATTGATATAAATTGCCTCTATGTATATTCCATTTTATACCATTCCCGGTAGTCGGAAAAGCATTAAGAGTAAATGTCATAATTTCCTGCCATGCATTCTATACCGGAGAAATTTGCACCCACTTGGCATCGAACTCACGGTCATTTGGTAAAATTTCTTCAGTTGGAACAATAGATAACCATCTCATCTCCAAACACCGTGATTATGATTGCTCTATCGCATCGACAACGGCCCCAAAACAGATTGCAAAATTTGCACAAAAGACCGCCTAGCTTCAAACTCAGGACCCTTCCGTGAGATAAAATAGCAAAATAATATTAGATATGTGCCATTCTGACTTCTTTCAAAGTTTCGAATCAATATCTTATTGGGAATGTCCTAAAATGAGATTCTGTTATTCCCGTTTGAAATGTATGGTAGAATCGGAATAAAACTCTTGCATCGAACCAAGGACCACTGCAGAAACGGCGAATAACATGAAAGAATCTTCTCAAACGCCTCTGTCACCATTCCGGGTTTTATCTTCCCAGCTTATCGGGAAGGCATTTTAAAAAATCGCCCATGATATGAGCAATGCATTACTTGCGGAAGCATTTCAGACCCACCTGGCGTTGAACACACGGACCTTTGGTAGAATTTCTTCCTTTGGTATGATGGAAGACCATCTCATCTGCAAACACCGAGATTTTGATTGCTCTACCGCATAGAGAATGGCCTCAAAACAGATTGCAAATAATTGCGCAAAAGACCACCTAGCGTCGAACTCAGGACCCTTCCGTGAGAGAAAATGGTAAATTACTATTAGATAAGTGCCATTATGACTTGTTCCAAAGTTTTGATTCAATATCTTCTCGGGAAGTTACCAAAATAAGATTCCGTTATTCCTGTTTGAAATGCATGATAGAATCGGAATGACACTCTTGCATCGAACCAAGGACCACTGGAGAAATGGTGAACCTCATGAAAGAATGCTCTTAAATGTGTTTGTCATCATTCCGGACCCACTTCCGGAGAATTTCGGACCCACCTGGAGTCAAATTCACGGTCATTTTGTAACCTTTCTTCCAATAGGAAATACGTCAGAGTGCCACTTATCTAACATTCCCATGACATTGTCTTCTTCGAAGGGGTCCTGTGTTCAACGCCAGGCAGTCTTTTGCACCAATTTTCGAAAATTGTTTCGAGTCCTTACTCGGGGTGATTTAATGGTGAAAATTTTGGAGGTTGGAGATACTGTGGTTATCTATTGTACTTACTGAAGAAATGCTACCAAAAGACCGAGAGTTTGACGCCAAGTGGGTGCATAATTCTCCGGTATAAAATGCATGGCGGTCAATTTTTTAAAAATTATTTTGAATGCATATCCGATTACCAGGAATGATATAAAATGGAATGTACATTGAGGCAATTCATATGGATCATATACTATTTCATATGCTGTTCGCCGTTCCTCTGAGGGTTCTTGGTTCGATACCTGAGCGTCATTTCTATTCTACCGGGTATTTCAAAGGGGGATAGTGTATTCATATTTTAGGAACTTCCTCATAAGATACTGAATACTGAAACCGTTCCTCTGACGGTTCTTGGTTCGATACCTGAGCGTCATTTCTATTCTACCGGGTATTTCAAAGGGGGATAGCGTATTCATATTTTAGGAACTTCCTCATAAGATACTGAATTGAAACTTTGGAACAGATCAGAATGGCAGTTATCTAATATTAATATGCAATTGCGATGCCCGATCGGGTCCTTAGTTCGACGGCAGGCGGTCATTTGCGCGAAGTTTTGAACATTGTTTTAAGGCCTTTCTTGGTACGATACTGCATTCAACTGATAGCTTGCAGTATGCAAGCAACTTTTACTATATATATATATATATATATATATATATATATATATATATATATATATATATATATATATATATATATATATATATATATATATATATATATATATATATATATATATATATATATATATATATAAATATATATATATATAAATATATATATATATATATATATATATATATAATATATATATATATTGCATAGGACCTGATCGGGCATCACAATTGCATATTAATGTTAGATATATGCCATTCTGATCTGTTCCAAAGTTTCGATTCGGTATCTTATGAGGAAGTTCATAAAATAAGAATACACTATCCCCCTTTGAAATACACGGTAGAATAGAAATGACTCTCTTGCATCAAACCAAGGACCACTAGATGAACTGTGAAATTCATGAAAGAATGTTTTCAAACGCCTCCGTCGCCACACGGGGTTTATCTTTCCAGCTTATCGGGAAGGAATTTTAAAAAATTTTCAAAAATTGCAGCAATGCATTTCCTATGGAAGAATTTTGGACCCTTACTGAAGACTCAAAATTGAGAAGGGAGTTAGATAAGGCGATGCCTTTCCCCAATTCTTTTTGCAGCTCTTCTAGAGGAAGATTTTACAATCTTGGACTGGGAGCAGAAAGGTCTTCAGATAAATGGGGAGCACATCAGTCATCTGCAGATGATATAGTACTCTTCGCAGCCAACGGAGAAGATCTAGCTCCAGACTTCATGAACTGAAAACAGCAGGACAGAAGATAGGACTCAGGATAAAGTTAACAAAAACAAAGGTAATGTATTTCTCTTTTGCAGTGAAAGATCATTCAAATTTGAATGGCACCTCTGGAGATCAGTATACAGATTCCTAGGACAACTAGTAACCACAGGAGAGTACAACCTTATTATCGAAGTGAACAGAAGAATTAAACTCTGCTGGAGTACCTTCGAAATAAATGCACATATTCTAAAGTCACAAATGCCAATGGTTTTGAAGAAGAAGGTCTTCAACCAATGCATTCTACCAGTGTTGACATATGGAAGTGAAACCTGGGTGCAGCAATAACCCAGCGACTTCAGATGACGCTAAGAAGTATGCAAAGATGCATGCCTGGGATCACAAGAAGAGACAGGAAGCGCAACACCTGGGTGAGGATGAAGACATGAGTTACAGACATCATAGATAAAGTAAGGTCACTGAAATGGATGTGGGCAGGCCATGTGGCGAGAAGAAACGACAACCGTTGGACAAGAGCGGTTCTGAACTGGACATCAAGAGATGTGAAGAGACCAAGAAGATTAATGAAAGAGAGATCATCAAGTACTTAAGGGCAACATGGCAAAGAGATGCTCAAATAGAGAGAATTGGAAAGCGCTTGGGGTCATCCGACATTGGACTGAAAATAGGTGATGATGATATAGTGTGTTTTGGCATGCAAAAGGGATCCTGTTAGTTGATCACCTTGAAAATTGATAGAACAATTACAGATGAATATCACTCCAACTCTTGACCAGCTGAATGCCGAAATTTGTGCAAAGAGGCCTGGCCTGAAGAAAAATCTTCTTTCACTAGGACAACAAACCTGCTCACAGAAGTGTGTTGGCAATGGGAAAACAATGGGATTTGCTCGGCCATCCCCCCTATTCTCCTGATTCCTCAGACTTGCTTCCGAATTTGAAGAAATTTGTTTCTGGGAAGCATTTTGCACCCAATGAAGAAGTTGACAGTAGTTGACTATTTTTGCAGCCTTCCAGACTCTCACTTATGGGAAGTAATACTGATGTTGGAGAAACCCTGGACCAAGTTTGTCACTGTCACCGAGTCAAAGGAGATTACGTAGAATAATAAAATCAGTTATTAACTGAAAATCTTGGTAAATGCACGTTTTTACTTCTCCCTCTTCCTTAGGCATAATTTTTTTTACATAGCTCCCATTATCTGCACATAATAATTTTAGTACATCTGATGTTTGTGCAACTTCTGGTTTAGTCATATAGAATTGACGATCATGTAAATGATATAGAACAAATCAACATGCCATAGCTATCTTAGGAGATAATGCAATACTTATGTTTTTCCCTCCAAAAAGTACTCTTTTAAGAAATTATAAAATTTCAACACAACTAATTATATTATTATTGTATTATTTAGCGAAGTGAATGCATAACATCCCTTTGAAGGATAAGGTCTCACCAGGCACCATGGGTGAAATGCAAATTGATTTCAATGTCATATTTGGCTTTCCTTTAAATTCTGATAGCTACCTATATTTGTGAAGATGCTGGGTGGACACTAATAAATGCTGACCCCTACATGAAATCAAATCCAGGACTAATTCTATCAAAGGCCTTTGATAAATTAAATAACTAGTCTTAGAATCTCTAATGGCATGGAGCTCTCTCTACTACTGTAATCAATGGAATTAAAATCTACAGTCCTTTGTTAGTACATCATTAAATGTTAGTTATGTAATTTAAATGTTAGAGAATCATTAAAATAAATAAGTTTATTTAAAGTGTTGAATGATGGCACAAGTTATGATCAATATGTGGATGGAGTTTCAAACGCATCATTCATTTGACCTTGGAGTAAGAATGCTACTTGGGAGTGGCCTACTTGTTTCAGAGACTCTCTAAAACTTGAATTTTAAGTTTCACCTCAGACCAAATTAGGTATAAACAGAAGAGGAAAGGTAGATAAGGAAGTAACATCCATTCATCGTGTTGAATCTATATCTTTCCTTTTCCACTTTTGATACTACATTTTATTTAAAATATGAAATAAGTTAAATATAAGTTTCCATGTGCATGATTTCCTGTATATAATTTATCCATAACTTATAATGTGTCAGATAATTAAGCACACAAAATCTGCTTCACTAAGAGCTCAGAAAAAACTTACTTAACGCTAATACTGATTTTAAGAATATAAGACTAACTTTAAGGAATATGATGATTTGTTACAGCATCAAATGTGTGCAAACTAATCAGAATTTTGGAATGGTCCCTAAAGCTTTCCAAAATACAGGACACTGAATTTCGTAATTTTAAAAATAAGTCCGTGGCAAATCTGCTGACCAAAACCTGTCCATAAAAACTACAAGATCAAAGTTAACAGCAATGTTATTAAAGTCAAACACTAATTTGAAAGGAAATTTCAGTTAATTTTTATACATATGTTTAGGCACAGTGACTGGGTATCTCAAATGAAAACAATAGCATATTCTCATAAGCATAAGTTTTCCTTCAAGAAATGGAGAAAACATTCCTTTCACTATGTTTATCTTGGACACATAATATTTCGTCCTCCATCCACTGGAAGGGTGTGACCTGTGATGAACGATGCATCGTCCGATGCTAAAAATGCAATGGCCCGAGCTACTTCATCTGCAGTTCCAGCTCGGCCAAGAGCATGCGTGTTTTTAGAATGCTCTAAAAACTGAAAATCAAAGAAATAAGTATATTTAAATTAACAGAAAATAGAGGACAGCAAAATATAAACAGACAAAATATTTCCCTTTTCAAAAATAATGGATTATCATCACCACTTCACTGGAATGATCTGAGTACCTTAGCAAAATTTAAATATTTTTTCTCATAAAGTAAATGATGTTAAATGTAAATGATGTTAAATAAATGCTTAACCATGCAGTAAGTATCTTACTCTGTAGATTTACCAGCATCAATTAAGACTGTCTTTCTATATCTTCAGGGAACATAATATTTTCCTCATCAAATGTCTTTATGATCCTTACCACCTCAACTTGTTCTCCTTCTTTTAGAATAATTATATTGATATCTTGATTCTATTCCCATAACTTGATGTTTTCAAGTTTTTCTTTAATTTTTGACATGTCTTATTAATAATTACCGTGGGCAAATAAAATTATTATTATTTAAAATTGCAATTACAATACGCATTAAATATCGAAAAACATGGAAGAATACTTTCTTAACCTGCTCTAACAATATATTAATACTTCAGTTTAACATCATTTAAGTTATACTTAAGTTGACAGTTTACTAGAAATTATTTCAATTGATATTGCTTAGTCTATTAGAAAGACAGATTTCGAATTCCCTGATATATAAATGAATTTCCCCAATAATCGGATAAAATTCTTTCGATCAAGATAAAACCTTAGCATAATCTTCCTCGTTCATTCCAGCTCTTCTATGGCATTCCGTTACAATTACGCCTGGATTTACAGCATTCACCCGCACACCTCTAGAAGCCACTTCCAAAGCGACACTTCGAGTGAAATGATCCACGGCCGCTTTACTCATGTTATACGCCACAACACCTGGAAACTGAAATAGTATCCTTTGAATTGCTAGTTCTACACTTCCAAAGGCAGCGAAAATAAAAATGATTATATATAGATATAAATCAATCACAATTAAATAGGTCAGGTGACGTTCTATAGTAAGAATTTAACGACAAACTACTAACTGATCGCATTCCAGTTACACTTGACACGTTCACTATATTGCCCTTCGCGGCGATGATATGTGGTAATGCTAACTTCGTTAGCACAAAGATCGAACGCACATTTACGTCCATTTGCCGGTCATAATCCTTTACATCAATCTGTTCGATTCCACCACTCACTAATATTCCAGCGGAATTAACCTAAGTAAACAACGAGAAGTTCTTGTTAAGTGAAAGTAGCATTCTTCGAACGTAGTTTTATATGCATTACTAACCAGAACATCGATCTTCCCAAAAGTATGCAAGGCGTGTTTCACCAACTTTTCGCAGAATGCCTCATCTGTAACATCGCCGATTAATACAGAAACCTAAATTATAACATGTGTACAAGGTTTCTCTTAAGAAAAATTCTATAAGTTGCGTATGAACACGATTATTATACTACTGATTTTTCAATTTCATTTATTGCAAACATAATTTATATGATCCATGTCAATACCTTGTCTGCCGATAAACCATTTTCCAAACACTTTTGACGAACGCCTTTCAAATTGTCTTCATTTCGACCAGCAATCACCAAATTACATCCCAAAGTGGAAAAGTGAACCGCAGTTCCAGCACCAATTCCTGAGCTAGCTCCTGTTAAAATAAACGTTTTATTTCGCTATATTTATATTAAAGACCGTATTAATCCTAAAAAAAATTAACTAACCAGTTATCACAGCAACTTTATCTCTCAAACTAGACATTTTGAATTTTATCTACAAATTTTAAGCTTGGGTCAAATGATATATCACATTAAGGTAACAACACTTTTAGTAGACCTTACACGACCTCGTCTTGATCCCCTCAATCATGTTTTACGCACGTAAGCGCAAAGCGTAAGAGACCAAAGAGACATACTGACCAGTCACGCCACCTTGAACATGTGAGAGCAGCTGTCAGAAACTTAGAGAAGGGTGATAGGACTGGAACTACACATTGTCAGTGTCAGTCTATGTGAAACCGCGTAGCTAATTTAATTTTTATAAATTTTATGAGGGTAAAGAAATTTAAGGCGTAGAAAAGATGTGACCAATGCTGAAGAATATAGATTTTTACACTAAAATATCTTAATTGACAGGAATATTACTGGTAAGAAAGCTTATGTAATCAATCCATTTGCTGATTAAATTCGTATGAATGAAACAGCGTTCTGAAGGAACTGAGATAGGACAAATTAGATGTAAGAACTGCCCATATTGCTGGAAATTACAACTTAAGGTAAAAATATTGCTCACCCGTCACTATGTTGTGCGAGAGATTTCTTACTGACTAGGAAACTTGTGCTTGAAAACAAATACTTAATTTTTTTCAAATTCTCGTTGTAAAGAGGATGCGAGGAAAGACAGCATAGAAGATTTTTAAATTTCCTTAAGTTTCAATTTGTTTAAAAATTATAGATGGCCTTGAATTAAAAAGTGAGAAAAGAAAAGATATTGTAAATTATATGGAAGGTAGAAGGAGCCTAAAGATGCATTAAAGCAAGACTTCTCTAAAAAGAACATCGCAAGGGTATTTATATGAGTTAGTCATTTTCCTGAAACCCTTTTCTCCTTAATATTAGGTTCTGCAAAAACGAAACAAGACTCGTTCATCGTTTTCTCAAGGAAATAGCGTTGCTTATAGATATATTTCTTTACTGTATTCGCTCCAAAGCAGCTTTTTCCCTTCTCTGACTTTGCTTGCAGAATTATTCCATTGATCTTTGAAGTTCTTCCCCTTCATAAGAGTTTAACTGAAAATACCAGATACATAAAGTATTTTTCCAGTCCTGAATTTTCCTCTTGAAATAACTTGACAGACGATTCTGATGATTTCATTGCTGATGATTATGATGATAAAACAAATTTCCCGCATTCCGTTGGACTTTTTGGTTGAAGTTTATAAACGTGGTAACATTTGCAACTCAAATTCCAAGTCGCTTCATTGCGTCTGAAGCGTCACCAAAGTAGGTTTTGCAATGGCTTCTCTAAGGTTCAAAGTTGCTTTAATAACTGGTAAGACCATAATACTAGAAACGAAATCAACCACAGAAAGTATAAACCTAAAAAAAATTCTGCTTTTCGGCTAAGGTGCAAGTTCGGGGATCGGGAGAGGTACTGCCTTACATTTTGCGAAACTCGGATGTCGTTTGTTACTTAGCGGACGAAAGGTGGAAAATTTGAATAAAGTAGCTGAGGAATGTAGAAATTTCGGAAATATCAAGGTAAATTTTGCATTCGTTATTTTTGTTTGAGTGATGCTACTCTTTAATGTAGATATCATTCCTCATATTTTTGATTCTCGATCTTTAGGTGGAGGTATCAAATGGAGACGTTTCAGAATATTATTATTGCAAAAAATTGATGGAGCAAGTAGTAGATAGTTTTGGGAAGCTTGACGTTTTAGTAAGTTCGTACTACTTCATTCATAGTAATGAATAACATCAGTGGAATTCCATTACCAGAATAAATTTGTCAAGAATAATTAGTTTCAAACAAACATGCTTATTAGAATTAAAGTTTACGTTCCATTGGTAATAGAAATCGTTTTTCCAAGATTGAACCCAACTTACAGTTGGGTTCAATATTTAATCGATGTGCTTATGATTTTTATCAAAGATTTGTTACTTAGAGCTTTTCCGCTTTTCATTAATAAAGTTTGCATTCAAGTCTTAATTCCACAGGTGAATTCTGCGGGTATATTACTTGGAGGAGGTATTGAACAGTTAACGCTAGAGGATTACAATTATCAAATGAATGTAAATGCAACATCTATATTTTCTTTGACTAAATTAGCTCTTCCACTTCTGATCGAATCAAAGGGGAGCATCGTTAACGTTTCAAGCGTCACTGGCCTGAGAGCAGTAAGTTCAAGATTTCGGTATAATTGAATTTGTAGTAACGGAATGCACTTTGGAAAGTTTGACGAAGAGAAGATTTCTGTGATAATAATCATCAATTTCCTCCAGTTTCCAGGCGTAGTTGGCTACAATGTAAGTAAGGCAGCGGTGGACCATCTCACAAGATCCGTGGCTCTGGAAGTAGCACCGCATGGTGTTAGGGTTAACGCTGTTAATCCGGGAGTCATAATAACTAATTTGCATAAACGTGGAGGCATGGATGAAGTAACGTACATTAAGGTAATAATATCTTACTATTCATCTCACCTAATGATTTCCAGAAATTAAGTTACCTATGCATACAGTTTATTCATATTTATTATAACCCGAGAATATTTCTCAGTTCCGAATGAATCAAATGCTTAACCTTTATTTAATGATAATAACTGATCAAGAGAAATAGGAAATCGCATTCGTGAGTAAGCATTCCATTATAAGCTATCATTTTTATAAAGAAAATTAGAAATCAACTATGTAATTGTAATTATCTTTATCCTTGTTCATGTAGTTCTTATCAGCAAGCAGATTATTTTCAAGATCTTTTTCACAGAATTTCCAAAGTTTTGATCTAAAGGCAGTATAGATATCCTAATGGTGCAGGATTAGATATGAAGAAACTTTATCAAAGGCTAACTTAATATCTTATTAAATACTCGTTTTTAGGCTATATTGTATTTGATAACTCATTAGAACTTAATTGACCAGAAGATCATCTCTCATTCATGGAATCAAAAGGCTGGAAAGCAAATTGTTACAAAAAGGAGAACCTATTGATTTTCAATCCTAAAAGTGATCAGCTTTCCTTTGATAGTTTCATTTTAATTAATTAATTGATAATCAATCTCTAAAATAAAATTTTTATGCTGAATGTTAGTTTTTTAAGAGTTAACTAAATTGGAACATTTGCTATCATTTGGGTTTGTATTGGCAATGATAGAATCATTTGTTTGTAAAATTCAGTATAATTAATGGAACAAGTAGCTGTAAATGTCTTCCTCCAACATCCTGCCCCTATAAATTCCAGGTTCCTAAGCAATTGTTTCTTGTTGTGTCACAAAAAAGGTCTGTGGTGTCTTTTGAGGGAATGGCATATACAATTTAAGGTATGCATTTCACTTAGAAAACTAAAATTATTCAACATGCTTGTATTTTTAAATTTGTCTGCAAAAAAAAACTAGCTTTTAAATTTTCTACAGTCATTCCATTTTAGTGGTACCAAAATCTCAATCTCTTCTAAAATGAAAATCTCTTCTGAACATCAGTGTAGATTGTTGTCTTATGTATTTATTTTATATCTGGAGCAGCAAGAGACATGTTATGAATGGATATCAACTTCTCATTTGAATGGTATAATAGCAATCCTTGTGTATTTGGAAATCTTAAAAGGGAAATTTCTCAGTACAGTTTATCTTTAAATCATTTGCTTTTATATATTGGGAATGCAAAGATCCCTATTTGGAGCTTCTTTGTGTGGCATATCAAATGCTATAAGTTATTTCAACATTTGCATTGAATATTGTAGCAATTTTTGCCACAAATCAATTCCACTTCATTTGATATTGAATACGATATCCATTTTTATTTTTACTATATTTTGTAATATTTTTGTTCTTGTTAGTTACTAATCATTTGGTGTGTTGATCCTTTGTGTTTTCATTGACAATACCATATCTATTGATTGGTATGCTTTCTAATTACATCAGATGTTCCAAATGGCTCACGTATCTTTCTAGTTGCATTTATTTCCATTTCCCTTAAATATTGTCAATAGTTGTTTCCTATCTTCGTTATAAAATGCTGCTTCTATGATTTAGATGTGTAGCAATAGATGGCTCTTATGTACATTCTCCACTGATGGCATTGGAATATGTATTTTCAAAAGAACATGTAATTTTTCCCCAGAGTTAAATTTAATTTTTAACAAAATATAAAAAGGTACATTAACTTCTATTTCATTGTCTACTTTATTAATTACTTTTTGGCTGTTTAGCAAAAAGTTCAGCTTCTTTCAACAGATATTCCATAAGTTACTATTGGTCTAACAGTTATTGCGTACATTTTCATTTCTGTGGTTTGGATCTCAGCTTTGATTCTCTTACCTTGTGCTTCTACTTTTCTGATTGTAGGAACTCTCCTTTTGAAACTAATCAGGTAACTTCATGGTAGGACAATGGTGAGATGTAAATATCCTACTACGAAGTTACCCCGAAGAGTTCCTGTCCATTTCCCAGGAAGTCCTATCTTTTACAATTCTACTTCTTAAAACTGCTTATCATTCTTATTTGAATGAATCAATTTACTTTCCTAGATTAGGATATTCTGATTTGTTTTCCCTAATATCTTAGTTTTTGGAGAGCTGCAAGCAGACCCATGCACTCGGACGTCCAGGAACTGCAGAAGAAGTAGCCAAAGCAATAGCCTTTCTGGCTTCTGATGATGCTTCATTTATAACTGGTGCTACTTTACCAGTTGATGGAGGGAGAAATGTGATGTGTCCAAGATAATGTCACATTATCTATGAATTAATGTGGATCTTATTTTTAATTGTAAATTTAGTGAAATGTTAAGTAATACTTTTCACAGTATAGAATGTATGTACTTGTAATAATTGATTCTTTTTATGGTATTTTTCTGGACAACTACTAATAAACACAACAATACCTTGACTCAAAATATGAACTTAACGAATCTTATGACCTCAAGATACGAATTTAATTTCAACATTTGAGACATTCTACAATCATGAGTAGTAAAAATGTATAAGTAAAAGAGCTGGATCAGAGCTAGAGGAGTTAAGAAGAGAGTAGGAAATAGAAATTGATTATATATCATCAGAGGTCAAAGAAGATAGCAACTGAAAAGAAGTCATTAAAATAAATTATGTATAAAAAGATATAGCAATTACAGAGTGAATTCAGAGAGATGGTAAGAAAGTGGTATCCAAACCAAGACATCATATGTAGAGCTACTAATATTTTGAAGAGAATATCATTTAAGGAGACATTTCTTTAAGAGAGCACAGAAAAAGTAATAGACTCATGGCCAGTTTCTACAAATCCCTTAGTAGTGAATCAGAGAATAAAATTTGTCACTTAAATTTTATCTATTTATTCAAAGTCAGACAGATGAATTAACTTCCAATTACCTAAATTCCAAGTTAACCTGTCCCTCCTAGAAGTAGGATTTTTAGCCATGGCACTGGCCTGCTGTATATGAATCTAAAGGAGGGAAATGCTATCAGCAGATTCAGTTTATTATAAATTACAAGAATTATTAACTTTCTAACTGTAAGCCTTGTCTTTAATTTATTAGGTATTTGATAATGGTTTAAAGTGTATTTTATGTATTTCTCTGGCTGTACATGGCAGTGAGTTTTTTAACACCAAAGTACGCTAACTCCTGAACAACTCACTCTATCTAGATCAAAGAAAATCAGCTTTACATCCTTAAAATTGTAAGATACTTAAAAGAAAGTATGTAGAATTTTAGTTAGGACCTCGGAATTTAGATTTACAATTCCAGAAAACATTAAAATAGCAATAACTGCATCTGTTAAGTAGGGAATTTGAATAAATCACTCACTCAACATTCCCATACATCTACCAGTTGCTTAATACATAATCATCTGTTATTAATTGTTAATTCATAGTTTTTTTTCTTTTTCTGAAATTCAAAAGAAAAGCTATACAAAATATTTCTCTCGAAGGGCTTCAATTTAGACTGCTGCTGTAATGAGATTATTTTAAATCAGTGTTAGAAAATATATTATTCAGCTTGAAATCCTATAGTCAATAAAAACATATCCATGAAAATGTTATGCCCTACTCATTGACAGCTTTTCACAAATTCCAGGAGATAATTTTTGTGTGGAAAAAAGGGAGATAAAGAAAAGCTACTTCCCTTTCATAATGTTATCATTATTTAATAATGTCTTATATAAATATCTCCCTGCATGAACATACATATTATATTAATTTCATACAATATTAATATCATGTGAAATCATTCAAAATGTAAATTCAGAAGTATCTTTGACTAATCTTACGAAGTATGTGATCCAAAACTTTGATTTATGTAAGATTTACATTATAATGGTAAAGTACAATGTATAATTGCCTTTCTGTACACTCGCACTCAATAACTTTTATTGGATTGAGAAAATACCAACTGACAGAGTATGAATATTATCCACATCAGATATTATGTTACCATTGATTATTTTTAGATAGCATTTGACATTTTTCTGCAATTACAGCAAAGTGTTTACAATTAAAATAGAGTCATGTATGTACACAGTGGTTAGCAATCTAGTAGTTATTGAAACTCTCAAATTCCTTCTTGATGTAAAATTAGTTAGTATAATAATTTCTTATTTTTTAGCTAAAACAACTTAGTTCATAACTTAATATTTGGTTACAATAAAACTTATGCATTGTATTTTTTTAAAGATTACTCTGTATAGGTTTAGATCATTCTAACTGCTTTTATCATGAAATGGTGGAGTGTTAACAACTGTATTTTAGAAATTAACCTTTGCATCTCTGCCAATCATTCTAAAATTTTAACATGTACCTTTACTTACTTCACAATAATATATCTGAAAAATAGTATCATCATTAAATGACCAACCAAAACTAATATATATATATAAACGAGTAAAAGTTGCTTGCATGCTGCAAGCTATCATTTGAATGCAGTATCATACCAAGTAATGCCTCAAGTCAATTTGAAAACTTCGCGCAAAAGACCGAAACAATTGCATATTAATCTAAGATAAGTGCCATTGTGACCTGTTCCAAAGTTTCAATTCCATATCTAATAAAGAAGGTCCTATAATAAGAATACGCTATCCCCCCTTAACCAAGAACCGTCAGAGTAAGGGCGGACAACGTATCTGAAACATATGAATTGCCTCTATATACATTCCATTTTATATCGTTCCCGGTAATCGGATATGCATTCAAAATAATCGTAAAAATTGACCGCCATGAATTTTATACTGGAGAATTTTGCACCCACTTGGCGTCGAACTCACAGTCATTTGGTAGCATTTCTTCCTTTCGTACTATGGAAGACCATCTCATCTCCAACCTCCTTGATTTTCACTGTTCTATGGCTCGTAGGAAGGACTGAAATCAATTTTCGAAAATTCGCGCAAAAGACTGCCTAGCGTCGAACTCAGGACCCATTCGTGAGAGACAATGGCATGGGAATGTTAGATAAGTGCCACTCTGACGTGTTTCAAAGTTTCAATTCAATATCTTATCGGGAAGGTCCTAAAATAAGATTCCGTTATTCCCGTTTGAAATGCATGGTAGAATCGGAATGACACTCTTGCATCGAACAAAGGACCACTGCAGAAACGGCGAATAACATGAAAGAATCTTCTCAAACGCCTCTGTCACCATTCCGGGTTTTATCTTTCCAGCTTATCGGGAAGGCATTTTAAAAAATAGTCAAAGATTTCAGCAATGCATTTCTTATGGAAGAATTTTGCATCCACCTGGCGTCGAACTCACGGTCATTTTGTAACATTTCTTCCATTCGTAATATAGAAGACTATCTCAACTTCAACCTCCGAGATTTTGGTTCCACTATCTTACCGATAAGAGCCTCAAAAAAATTTCAAAAATCCGCGCAATGCATTCTTATGGGAAAATTGCGATTTTTGGGACATTCTAGTATCGAACCCATGACACATAGCGTCGATGTCTGCATTATTCTGTCATCTACAGCGTGGGGCCAGTACCTCGAAAAAATCTGACCTGGACGGCGCTTGTGGAACATGGTCAGAAATCGTATCCCCTATATCTACATATATATAGGTATATCCGGAGAGTTAGCTATATATAATAGAAGATATGCATACATACACACACGAGTAAAAGTTGCTTGCATATCAGTTTAATGCAATATCGTACCAAGTTATGCCTCAAAACAATTTGGTAAACTTCGCGCAAAAACCCACCTGTCGTCAAACTAAGGATCCGATCGTGCGACACAATTGCTTATTAATGTAAGATAAGTGCCATTCTGACCTTTACCAAAGTCTCAATTCAATATCTTACCGGGAAGGTCCTAAAATGAGATAACGCTATCCCCCTTTGAAATAAATACATGATAGAATAGAAATGACGCTCAGGTATCGAACCAAGAACCGCCATAGGAACGACGAACAGCGTATATGAAACACATGAACTGCCTTTATGTATATTCCATTTTATATCAATCCCGGTTATCGATTAAGCATTAAAATTAATTGTCAAAATTGACCGCCATGCATTTTATACCGGAGAATTTTGCACCTACTTGGCGTCGAACTCACGGTCATTTGGTAACATTTCTTCAGTTAGTAAAATATATAACCACGGCATCTCCAACCTCCATGATTTTCAATGTTCTATCGCCCGAAATGATTCCGTAAGAAATGCATTGGTGAAATTTTGGACGATTTTTTTAAATGCCTTCCCGATAAGCTTCAAAGATAAAACCCGGAATGGTGACAGAGGCGTTTGAGAAGATTCTTTCATGACGTCCACTGCTTCTCTAGTGGTCCTTGGTTCGATGCTAGAGCGTCATTCCGATTCTACCATGCATTTCAAGCGGGAAGAACGGAATCTCATTTTAGGACCTTCCCGATAAGATACTGAATTGAAACTTTGAAACACGTGAGAGAGGCACTTATCTAACATTCGCATGCCATTGTCTCTCACGAACGGGTCCTGTGTTCGACGCCAGGCGGTCATTTACACTGATTTTTTAAAAATTGTTTTGAGGCCTTTCTCTATGCAGGAGACTTTTCAAAATCACAGCGTTTGCGTTTGAAGTAGTTTTCTGTAGAACAGTGGAAGAAAGGTTACCTTTGACCGAGAGTTTGATACCAGATGGATGAAAATTTCTCACGTAAGAATTGCATTGCGGCAATTTTTAAGAATTTTGCTGGATAAGCTTCGAAGATGACACCCGTAAGGGGAGCTCATTGTAAATTTTCACCAATTAGCTTGCAGTATGCAAGCAACTATATATATATACAATATATATATATAATTTATTTGATTACTGATTTGTTAAAATAAAATAATTGTAGATGCGATAGTTGAGGAATGATGATTAGGATGAGATGAAAGAATAAAACAGACACTATTCAACAAATGACACAGTTTTAGATGTAGGATTGCTATTTTTTGCGTCTCATTTGCAGGTGCACTTAACATCTACAAGGAAAAGATAATAATTACCCGAAGATTTCTTTCAGAAATTAACAAAGCATATAGAAGAAATTAAAAGTATTGATGAATGATTATGACTAGAAAATTTATAATATAGGAATGAAAATTCTGAACATTTAACTCAAAATCAAAGATTAATAGACCAGGCTGCAAATGAAGTTCAAAGATAGATTTAGAAATAAAAGAACAGCTACTTGAGAATAATAATTTTCAGATAGCTTTTTTAAAATAGCTGTTTAGACTAGAATAAGTTCCACCAAGTATTGCTATAGTCATTTAACCAAAATACAATGTTATTTTAATTAATTTTTAAGATGCATCTCTCCTTACAAACTTTAATGCACAAATAATTCAGTTTCCTACTCCCTGAAAGAGTGTATTGTTGACCAATTCTAATAGCATCTCCATAAAATTTCTTCTAAGAGTAACATTCTTAGAAGACCTTCCAAACATTGGAATGTTCTCCAAACATTGAAGCAGAAATAATTTTGCTTATAACATGGTATCCTAATGACAAATCAATCAAGGGAGATGAGACTATGAGTTGATGTTTCAGTTGTTGCACATAAAGCCATCTTTGCATTTAAATTTAAGAGTAAATGGTTTAACTGCATGAATTTTCCTGCTGCAAATAACTGTATCGAAACCTTCTAGGATCACAATTTTGCTAGGTAGACAGTTTATCCTGAAGAGGAATTATTGTAGAAACTGGTCATCAATCAAACCTCCACCAAAGAGACAATCATCATAATATTGTATAAAAAATATTTTAAAATTTTCTTTTCAAACTCTACAAAATTAAAAATCTAATAAGAAAATTAATAATTCTAATAAAAAGATTTTAAATAAAATCAATAATGAAAGCTTTAACTGTATGGGACTCCATCCTAATAATTGGGCGGGAAGTTAACAAAAATGGTCACATACAATATATTAATTTTTTAAACAGTGGCATTTTGTTATTTCCCAGCTATTTTCTAAAAAGATTTTATTATTGACACAAACTTTTTAAAAAATTTCAAGACATAACTGATTAATTTATTTACAATGAGATACAATCTATGACATGACTTTGAGATATGAACATCTGGTGTGCATTAAATTAAGTTCTCAACCAAGTACCGAAGTAATTGTAAAAAGTGAAAGATAAGGTAAAAGCTGAACAGAAAATGTCTTTTAATGAATTTTTGGCATAATTTTTGTGTCAAGAAAAATAAAGCCGCATATAAATATACTCTCACAATATTCTGTTTTTTGTTTTTTATATGCATTTATATTCATACTTCTTTAATGTACCACACATTAAATTTTAAAACAGTAGTCACCATAAGCATCTATGGATGGTATGACCCCAATATATCTTTTCAGTACGATAGTAGTTTTTTTATATCTCAAATTGTTTTCTTTGTCCAAGAACCACAAATTGTAGCCAATATTTTCTATTTTTCATAAAAAACTTTGAGATTCTCATAAATCCTTGAAAATTTTTAAGACTGTGTATTCATCTCCATGATTTATATCCATATTGTGATAAAGTTCAATCTTCTTATTCACTTCCAGAATAATTTGTTTTAAATGATACATCTTCTTAAAAAACCATTGTTTTATTAGTAATATTTTCCCTTGATCCATTTATCTGGATATAGTCAATTATCTGAAGATATCACAGCAGGTCTATACAATTGCTTTGAACAAACAATAGTAAAAAGTAATAAATGCCACATTATGGAAAAACATTGTAAATATATTGTTATATTGATTTAGCTGCACATAATACTTGTCAGTCCTTGAGTTCTTACATTACACACAACTTTTTATCACAATGCCAACTACTTGTTTCAAAGAGCCGTTTTTGTCCAACTGTTAAAAATCAAAATAGCATCTTCATCAGTCCCATAACTTTTCCGTGCCTCATCCATCATTTCAAATGACATGACACATACTCCTGAAATATATAAATAATTTTATTATTCACTGACCATACCATGAAAATTAATTCATTGGTATATATGTTAACTTTTTAAGATTTCGATGAAAGTAAACACCAAAAAGAGACTTTCTAGTATATGAGTGATAGAGAAGATCTCAGAGTTAATGTTGGTTCTGAGAGTGGGATATTGATGGCTCTGCTTTGTGGGATCTTCATTTTATTCCCACAAAATTAGTCATTCCAAAGAATAGACTCACAAGGAAGTCTTTTAGAGACAACGCAAATACTGTAAAAGTTTTGGTTTATCAAATAAGGGTAATGACTGGATAAGGTGAGGTCCAGTGCATCTGGGGAAGGGGAAAATCTTTAACTGAAAGTGCCTCTATTAGAATCTATCCCATGTGTTTAGTGTGAATGAACCATAAGAAAACCTCATCTTTATTGGGATAGTGTCTTAAGCATCTTAAACAGGTTTTACCGTAAATACAGGAGTAAAAATTGCTTGCATACTGCAAACTAATGAGTGATTAATTTCCAACTATCCCCCAAAGTTATTGCTCAAATTTGGCCATCAAAGCTTTATTTGGTTGGAAAAAATTGGAAATATCTTAATTACCCTACTCTATAAGCCCTCAAGTTATTACCCTAAGTTATATGAGTCATAAGGACCCAACCAGGCATTGAACAATTTTGGATAACTGATTGCAAAATTTGCAGAAGCATCTTTTATAACCATTTCCTGAGTTTCAAATAGATATTTTTTCAAGGATTACCTCAAAATAAATTTCAAATTTTTCTTGGATTGATTGTGGAAGATTACTATAGGTATCCTCATATCAAACTCAAGATTAATTTGGATTGCTTGGCCTTTTTTATCAAACACAATCAATATATAACTTGACGCTTTCCCAGTGAAAAGTTTGTTGAAGATAATCTTCTCGGGCTGCTGACCGGGTCAGTGCTGGCTGAAGTGCCCACCACAAGTCCCCAAGGAAACTTTTTAACAAACGTTAAGGATAGACTCAAACTCAAAACGGCTGGAGTATAATAGGTGCCTTGCGAATGTGGCGAGGTATACATCGGGCAATCCGGGAGAACAATAGAAACCAGAATAAAGGAACATCAACGCCACATTCGCCTAAATCAGCCGGAAAAATCAGCAGTCGCCGAGCATTCCATCTGCAACAGCAACAACATATTGTTCAAGAAATCCAAAATTCTGTCCAGAACAGATAGATTCTGGGACAGAATCATAAAAGAATCTATAGAAATTAAGATAAATGTAAACAATTTTAATCCCGACAATGGGTTCCAAATCCCATCTACTTGGAAGACCGTAATTCATAGAATTAAGAAGGAGAGGAACCACAGTGCAGCCAATCAGGTGAAAGGAGCCCCCCCCATATATAGCAGATTGAACCAACGGAAAACACTCATCCCTGAGGATGGCCGCAGTGACAGCGCCCAAAACGTCAGCACTTGAGCCAGCACTGACCGGGTTAGCAGCCCGAGAAGATTACCTTCAACAATCAATATTTTTTTTTTGCATGCTGGATAATGGCTTACTAACTATTTGAGATAGGTTCCAAAATACCATATTTGCTGAAAAATAACGTGCCATGTAATATAATACACAGCTCAAAATTCAAGCATTGGAAATGGGAAAACCATTTGTCTGAAAATTTAATATGCACCTCGGGATGTGCAATCACATCATTTGCAGTATTTTATAAGTGTATATGAAATGCCAAAACTTCTACCTTGTAAGGGAAATTTATAGGAATGAATTGGATATATACCAATCAAAATCAACCAATAACTGTAACACATTACATTAATATTTATATCAATCATTATAACGTGATATTACTTACATACGCACATGCATCAATTTAATTTCGACCAGTTAAATAAAATAGTTGGGCTTGTTAATTCAACCTTTCAATTACAAATTATCGGCCAACTGGATGAATATCTCTCGGGTCTCCAGCCGGGTGAGTATTCCGGATAGTTCCGACGTTTCGGCCACATCCCTCGTGGCCATCTTCAGGGCGAAGTGCGGTCGAGAATTTTGGGTCCGTTTATATAGGGGAGAGCCGTCCACCACTCCCCTCCCCTCGCTACCTTTCACTTCCGTGATTGGCTGCCTCGTCCCTCCGCTATTTTCCTCAGGATGGGCTGCCATGTCTTGTGGAGGTTGAATCCATCGTCTCTGTTGAAGTTATTTTCCTCTAATTGGATTTCTATGGATTCCTTTATTTTCCTATCCCAGAAAGCCAGGGCTCTCCAAAGTATTTTGGTCTGGGCGAAGTCTATATTATGTCCTTCTTCGAGAGCGTGCTCCGCGATGGCTGACTTATTTGGTTGGTTCAGTCGGATATGGCGGGAGTGCTCCGCTATTCGGGTTTCAATGGTACGGCCCGACTCTCCAATGTATGCTGCTCCGCACTCGCATGGCACACGGTACACACCGGGAGTTTTCAAACCCAGATTGTCCTTAACCCTCGTAAGTTGGCGTTGGGTAAAATGTTCCATAAAGATGATAAAATATGATGAAGATAAGACAGTATGACGAGGTAGCCATGGGATCACCGCTCTCGCCTGCGGTCGCAATTTCTTTATGGAACATTTTGAGGAGGAGGCGCTTAGCACCGCACCTTGGCAGCCGAAATGCTATTTTCGATACGTGGACGATACGTTTGTAATTTGGCAGCGCGGCCAAGATAAGCTGGGTGATTTCCTGAACCATCTAAACGCCAGGCATCCCAACATCAATTTTACCATGGAAATTGAAGAAAACGGAAAACTCCCATTCTTGGATGTCCTCATAAGACGAAAGGCGGATGGCACCCTAGGACACAGTGTGTATCGCAAGCCTACACACACTGACCTGTACTTGAATGGCAGCAGTCACCACCATCCTTCCCAGCTAAATTCTGTTCTCACAACCTTGATCCATAGAGCATATACCATATCAGACGATGAGAACCTACCTGATGAACTAAAACACCTGAGGACGACGTTTCTCCAGAACGGACACTCTATGAGAGAAATAAACCGGGCCCTTAAAAGGGCCGTTTGTGGAACTGTCAGCAAAGAACCGGAAGAAAAACCAACGGCTAAGGCCTTTCTCCCGTATACGGCCCCTGTTTCAAGAATTATTACAAGGATCCTGGCAAAACATAATATTAAAACGATCCATATGCCACCAAGGAAACTGGGCGGCCAACTTACGAGGGTTAAGGACAATCTGGGTTTGAAAACTCCCGGTGTGTACCGTGTGCCATGCGAGTGCGGAGCAGCATACGTTGGAGAGTCGGGCCGTACCATAGAAACCCGAATAGCGGAGCACTCCCGCCATATCCGACTGAACCAACCAAATAAGTCAGCCATCGCGGAGCACGCTCTCGAAGAAGGACATAATATAGACTTCGCCCAGACCAAAATACTTTGGAGAGCCCCGGCTTTCTGGGATAGGAAAATAAAGGAATCCATAGAAATCCAATTAGAGGAAAATAACTTCAACAGAGACGATGGATTCAACCTCCACAAGACATGGCAGCCCATCCTGAGGAAAATAGCGGAGGGACGAGGCAGCCAATCACGGAAGTGAAAGGTAGCGAGGGGAGGGGAGTGGTGGACGGCTCTCCCCTATATAAACGGACCCAAAATTCTCGACCGCACTTCGCCCTGAAGATGGCCACGAGGGATGTGGCCGAAACGTCGGAACTATCCGGAATACTCACCCGGCTGGAGACCCGAGAGATATTCATCCAGCACATACGCCGGGAAAACACCAAATCTTTTATCGGCCAACTGTTTAGACTGAAGTATGTGGGGTCTCTTACATAAAAAGTAGGCAAAAGCTGACATTCTTCACATCATGGAGGCCTAAGAATGTGAACCTAAAATGTATTCCAAACTACTGCTTCACAAAGATTTAATTGCTCCTAAATTAAAGGCTACTTTGGACAGATGAGTGTAATAGATTCTGTATACATCCTTGAGGTGACTGTAGAGCCACAATATTGAAGAATTCCGCATTAATAAATCTTTGATTCATAGAAACAGACAAAAGAAGATAACTTTCTGAAACAAATCTGCTTCCAAGAATGATATACCTGCAATTCTTATTAAGATGATAAACTGTTGACTTAAGTGGCATTAAATGCCTCCGATTGTTGGGGGCAGTGAGCAGCTCAATTACAAGTTTCTTCTGGTAAAGAGCAAGCTATTTTGAATACATTAACAGTATATTATGTATGTAAGAGGGTAATGTATAAATTCTCCTCTGTGCATCAAACACTGGATTTTTTCTTACCTGAACTGGAAAGGGAATTGTTTTTTCCAAGTTGTCATCATAAATATGAATTTTATATTTTAGGATGTGTACTTGAATATAAAGTATGTGATATAACAAGCAGTCCTGCTACTTAAAGAAAGTAATTTTCAAAGAGAATTTGGGAATAATTTTTTAGTGAGTCGGATATTGAAACAATGATAGAATTTTGTGAGAAACCAACAATGAGAGGTGATTTTTATGAGAGCTTTATCTAACATTTCTCTGGGAAAAAGAAACTAAAAATATACCCTCCTGGGGCGATGATGGATAGCAAGGGCTCATTCAAAAATGTTTCTGCTAATATCACTACTTAATTTTACTTAAATTACTAAATTATATCCAGTATAAATTAAAATGCCTTAAAAGATGTTTCTCTGCTCATTGTAAATGTTTGAAAACCATGGCTTCAGTACAGTCTCTGCTTCTTAAAAGTTAAAGAACCATATGAAAAGATTGATTCCACAATTTCAAAAGCAGCTTTAAAGATATTTAGTCACCACATGTAGTACTTATCAGAAGAGTTGACTGTTTTATCACTCTCTGATGATGAAGTATATATCAAAATAAAATGGTAGCAAATTTAGGCTGAGAGTTTCTACATAAGGAAAAGAGATACATTCATCTTTGTGGGAAATTGGAAGGGTCATTATATGGTAAGCTTCATTTTATCATTATACAATTCCTTGATTTTTAATTCATTTCTATACATCTCCTAATTCATTCTTATTTTCATTTCAGTGAAAACTAAATACGACTTTGAGTAAACCAAAAGCAGAGATCTATTCTTTCGCCTGAAAATAGACATGCAAGTCCTTCAACTGCTATCTACTTTGTTGCACTTTGTAATCTGAAAACCCCAAACATAATTACAGAGTTGAAAGCTATGAATGACTATCCTGAAAGGAGTGCTAAATTAATGCAATATTTTCATGGACTGTAGATGAGGGTCAAAAGCAATATGTGTTGTGTAAACAAACATCAGAGGCTGCACTCAGATTGCAAGAATGAAACACTAAAAAGAAAGTATCCACAAGAATACAGAAATCATAATAGTCTAACGAATGAGAGTATATTATATTGTAATATAAAATTAAATATCAAAATGTATCACCGACTTGAAATTACAATACAGTAGTAGTATTGTTAAAAGTACTTGACATCTGAGATCATTTCTAACATGAGCTCCCCCTGGAAATTGAACTTAGGACTACTTTCACCAAAGTTGAATGTGCTACCCACTTGGCTATCTAGGTGTTCTTCAACTAGCAATGAACATGCAGATTTAAAAAAGAAAAATGCTTACAGTTTTGGGCGAGTATGAAAACTTTCACACACGTTTTATTAGTAGAATAAGGGACACCCTGATATGCAATGATTCAGGCAAGGGTTTTGATATGAACTAGATATCAATATGTACATGCTATTTATATATATTTGTGGTAGTAGTAACGTACATGTGTTTCAGCAAATATTTTTGTTTTGTGATGGGTGATTTGTTAAAGGATGTTGGTGCATAGCAGTTGTGTGTAGATCATGATTTAGTGGTAATGAAGTGTCCAAAGTACTTATGTAAAGCATGGGATGTGTTGTAAATGTATTAGAAGGGAGTAACTGTTTCTAATTATAGTGATGTTATTTTGAAATATTAATATTTGTAGAAAAAGGAATTTTGGAACGTTGTTGCATTACAGGTTATATGAGAATGTTTAGGGTCTGCTACCTTAAAACAGTCTAACTTCAGCTAATACACACATGTGAATGTCTACTATATGCAAACACCTAAGAAGAGGTACTCACCATGAGCAGGTCAACTTGATTACAGGGTGGATAAGAGTCACAGAAATTGTAGAATTGTCTCAACCGAGTATAAGAAAAATAGCAATAGGAATATGAGAACAGACTAAATATTCTTACATAAAATCAACAATTAACTGTAAAGTTTAAGCATGAGTTTGAGTTCACACGGAAAATCATAAAAAAGGTACAAATACCTAACCAAAAATATAACACGATGAAAATAACTATACAGGAAAAATGTAAGGGAAATTACTAAAGAGGGATAACAGCTACCATAAGGGAAACTAAACTGCAGTGAATCAGCTCACGATTTAGTTGTGAACAACAGAAAACATGTTGCTGATTGTCAATTGGGAGGGCTTTTGCAGGTTAACTGTCGTAGCGTTTGTAATAAAATCACAGAATTAGGTACATTAGTAGACTCATGTAATGCGGATATAGTAATAGGAACTGAGTCGTGGTTAAATGATGAAATTGGTTCATTTGAAATTTTTCCAGAAAAGTTTGAGGTGTATAGAAGAGATAGAGTATAGGCGGAGGTGTGTTTATTTGCGTCTCTAAACGGTTTTCGAGTTTCCTTATTTCGAAAGATAAAGACTATGAAATTCAGAGTGAAGTTGAAGACGGGCTAACAAAAAAAAAATTCAGGTAGTGGGAGCGTACCGGCCCTCCGGGGAGGACCTCGCTATTGTCGAGAGGCTAGAAGAAATGACATGCTGTGATAGGGACGTTAGGAAATCGCTCGTAATTGCAGGAGATTTGAATTTACCACAGGTTAACTGGTCAGGAAAAGAAGAGACTGGAGGTAGGGGGCAACAGCTAATAAACGCTCTAGTGAGGGAGGGTGGGTTCATGCAGCTAGTCAACAACCCCACTGGAATGAATAGTTTATTGGATATGTTTCTTTTAAAAACACCGGAGAATCTAAAAGGTTGTGAGGTTTTACCTGGAATAAGCGATCATGAGGCAGTATACTTAGAGCTTTATTGGAATAACAATAACAGTATGAAAACTGAAAATAAAGTAGTATACAGTTTTCATCAAGCTAATGTTGATGCTTTCCATAGTTA
The DNA here is from genome assembly GCA_036926295.1 of Pachydiplax longipennis. Classification (NCBI taxonomy): domain Eukaryota; kingdom Metazoa; phylum Arthropoda; class Insecta; order Odonata; family Libellulidae; genus Pachydiplax; species Pachydiplax longipennis. The sequence goes on along the minus strand of JAVFKF010000040.1, from coordinate 2,349,020 downwards.
CTTAATAAGCGAATTTAAGGGTTGGGCCAATAAGGGATCAAACATAGAAGAAATATGGGAGAGCTTTAAGCAGATTCTAAGTAAAGGAATAGAGATGTATGCACCAATGAGGAAACTAAAACGGAATGCGGACCCTGAGTATTATAACTCAGAGATTAGGAGATAAATAGGAAATCAAGGGACTTGCATAAAATGAGAAAAATCAGCAAACAGCACGAAATTAAATATCGGGAGATAGTAAAGTTGTTAAACAGCAAGAAGAAAGTGGCAGAGAATAAATCTCTAGAAAATTTAATGACCAATAACGGTAGCAATAGTTATTTTGAAGTTTGTTGAGCGTCGTAAGAGAGGAGAGCGTGAAATAAAAGCGATAGAGGGATCTTGTGGAAATATCTTAACTGAAAACAATGAAATTGCGGATGAATTCAGAAATTATTTCGCAAGCACTTACAAAGTACCGGATAAAAGGAATGATTTGAATTCACTCGACTGCAAACCGAATTTATACATACCATTTATGATAAACTCTAAAGATATATTGGAAAGAATTAATAAGTTAAAAAATAATAAATCACATGGTCCGGGTGGAATAAGGAATGAAGTCTTAATGCTAGGAGGCCGGGAGGTAATTCCGTACTTAAAACAAATATTCAACGTAACTATCAACAACGGTCAGATACCGAAAGATTGGAAATCTGCAACGGTAGTTCCTATACATAAAGGAGGAGGTAAAAAGTCTTTACAGAATTTTAGACCTATCAGCCTAACTAGCGTCGGGTGTAAGGTTTTCGAAAAAATAATTGCGGACTATTTGAAAAACTTTTGGGAGTCAGAAGGGTGGCTTAACGAAATTCAGCATGGGTTTAGGAAAGGTTTTTCTTGCGATACACAAATGCTATATATATATATATATATATATATATATATATATATATATATATACGAGTAAAAGTTGCTTGCATACTGCAAGCTATCCGTTGAATACAGTATCATACCAAGTACTGCCTCAGTTCAAATTTAAAACTTCGCGCCAAAGACCGCCTGGCGACAAACTAAGAACCCGATCGTGAGAGAAGACAGCAAAATGATATTAGATAAGTGCCATCCTTACTTGTTCCAAAGTTTCGATTCAATATCTTATCGGGAACGTCCCACGCCTCTGTCACCATTCCGGGTTTTATCTTTCCAGCTTATCGGGAAGGCATTTAAAAAATCGTCCAATGCATTTCTTATGGAAGAATTTTGCATCCACCTGGCATCGAACTCACTGTCATTTGGCTACATTTTTTCCATGAGAAGCATAGAAGACTACCTCAACTTCAACCTCCGAAATTTTGGTTCCTCTATCTTAGCGATAAGTGCCTCAAAATAATTTTCAAAAATCCGCGCAATGCATTCTTATGGGAAAATTGCGATTTTTGGGAATTTCTAGCATCGAACCCATGATAGCTAGAGTCGAAGTCTGCATTACTCTGGCATCTAGAGTGTAGGGCCAGTACGTCGAAAAAATCTGACGTCGATGGCGCTTGTGGAACATGGTCAGAATTCGTATCCCCTATATATATATATAGGTATATCCGGAGAGTTAGCTATATATAATAGATATATATATATACGAGTAAAAGTTGCTTGCATACTGCAAGCTATCCGTTGAATACAGTATCATTCCAAGTACTGCCTCAGTTCAAATTTAAAACTTCGCGCCAAAGACCGCCTGGCGACAAACTAAGAACCCGATCGTGAGAGAAGACAGCAAAATAATATTAGATAAGTGCCATCCTTACTTGCTCCAAAGTTTCGATTCAAGATCTTATCGGGAAGGTCCCACGCCTCTGTCACCATTCCGGGTCTTATCTTTCCAGCTTATCGGGAGGCATTTAAAAAGATTTCCGCAATGCATTTCTTATGGAAGAATTTTGCATCCACTTGGCGTCGAACTCACTGTCATTTGGCTACATTTTTTCCATGAGAAACATAGAAGACTACCTCAACTTCTACCTCCGAAATTTTGGTTACTCTATCTTAACGATAAGTGCCTCAAAATAATTTTCAAAAATCCGCGCAATGCATTCTTATGGGAAAATTGCGATTTTTGGGAATTTCTGGCATCGAACCTATGATAGCTAGCGTCGATGTCTGAATTATTCTGGCATCTAGAGGATGGGGCCAGTACGTCGTAAAAATCTGACGTCGACAGCACTCGTGGAACATGGTCAGAATTCGTATCCCCTATATCTATATATATGTATAGGTATATCCGGAGAGTTAGCTATATATAATAGATATATATACATATATATATATATATAATACTATCAAGATTTAATAGAAGCAAAGGACAAGGGAGAACAGGTAGATGCGGTAGTAGTAGATTTAGCAAAAGCCTTTGACGTAGTAGATCACAGCTTGTTAATCCAAAAAATGAGTATGATGGCGGTAGATCCAAGAATAGTGAAATGGACTGAGGCCTTCATTCCTAATAGAGAGCAGAGAGTAAAAATAGAAAACAGGTTATCAGACCCAATTCAAGTAACTTCAGGGGCAGCGCAGGGTAGCGTACTAGGCCCGCTACTCTTCTTAATATTTATTAATGATATGCCAAGCGTCATAAAATCTCGTGTACGACTATTTGCTGATGACTGCGTTATATACAGGGTTATGAAAGGGAATGGTGATTGTAATAACTTACAAAGGGATATCGATGAATTAAATAATTCGGTAAACTCAAACAAACTGGATATCAACAAAGATAAATGTAAAGAAATAAGCTTTAATAAGAACAAATTTCAATATTCTTACAATATCGGCGGTGAAGTTTTATCAAAAGAAAATAATGTTAAGTACTTGGGAGTTACTTTCAGTAAAGATTTAAAATGGCATGCACACATTGAGTATATTATAGGTAAAGCCAGTAAAATATTAAATTTTGTAATACCTACTCTCAAAAAATCAAGCAAGAAAATAAAATAAACTGCGTATAAATCGCTGGTTAGACCGATACTAGAATTCGGTGAATGTATATGGGACCCTTATCAAATAAGACTTAAAAAGGAATTAAAAAAGATACAAAGAAAGGCGTCTCGGTTCGTGTTGGGGAGATATGAAAAGCGTAGCAGCGTTTCACAGATGTTTAAAGAATTAGGTTGGGATAGTTTGGAAAATAGGAGAGGGGAAAATAGATTATCAGTATGCTTTAGGTCTTTCGTAGGAATTCCTGCATACAAGGAAATAAGCGATAGAATAAAAGAGGCAGATTATCTAGGGAGACATGATCATAAATGCAAAGTGAAATATTTAAAGCAAAGAACCGATAACAGGAAACACTGCTATTTAAACAGAGCTATCGAGGAATGGAACAGTCTACCCACAGAAGTCTTTGAACATTTCCCAAAAATGTGAAATGTTTTATTAGGGGTATCTGTAAAGTAAATAACATGATGAGTGAGCCAGCCAATGACGAAATGTGGGACAAGTAGGGGATCGCCTGATAGGGTGATGTATGTACGGTGGGGACTTCGTGGGCCCCGTGGCCGCTTCGGTAGCCGTGAAGGCCTATCAGGAACCCCAAAAAATCTCCCAGAACAAGATTTACTAACATGGTAGATATGACTTTGTATTCTATGTTTTATTATGTGGAACGGTTATTTGTGTATAGTGTCAAGGATTGTAAATGGATTGTGTAAATGTGTAATATCTGTTTTATAAATATATATTTTTTAATAATATAAGTTACCACCGGACAATTGTCCACCTGTAACTACATTGTAATTAAAGAATTAAAGAATCAAAATTACACTGAACACGCATTACAAAAACTGTTGCTCATTAGAAACTCACCTACTGAAAGGTAACTAATAATTGCTCAATATTATTTAAATTTTTTCATTACTTAAGTTTCTTTTGTCTTTTATTTACAAAGCATAAAAATGAAATATACCATAAACAATAATATTCAACTTACTGTTTCTAAATGCAGGATTTCTGTATGAAAACTTTTGTCTGGTGAAGTCATAACCGCAAATCACAATGTAGTGCCCTGAAAATCAAAAAGGATTCTTTTATTAATTTGTACTTCAATGAAGGTTATTTTTCAGCGAATGCTATTAAATTATAGCACCTGATAGTGGGTAAAGTGTGTGTTTCAGTAAAGTAGCTGTATACGAATATATCAATTGAGTGGGTAGGGTTGGGTGATTACATAATTTTTTCAAGCTGTTGTTTTTAAGTTTTAATTTTCTTTTAATTATTTAACCTGCATATCATGTTGTTATCTTTACTGATCTTTTTACATAAATCAGCCAAATAATAATTGGATAAACAAGGAATGGGTTAACCTTAACCCCCACTTTATTCCTTAACATCACTTTGTGTACTTCCATGAAGGCACGACAGCGAATGATGACAACAGCATCCCAGCCCACTAAGTCTCCTGAATAGCATGAGAAAATGTTCCAACAAGATAGCTCAAATGTCAGAGCAGCCTACTGGCAATTTGGAGATCGATTCCAGGTCCCGTTAGACATTTGTCACGTCTATTCTTCCTTGGGAATAATTGGATAATATGCAGGTCATTGTGCGAGCAAAGTGCACTCTTAGGTGGAAAACTACTTTCATTTCATGTATATGGGCAAGATAATTAATCAAAGTAAGTTCTGTGCAGCTTAAATGTGTAATTAACCCATATATTATTATATTTTGGTAAATTATATAATATGAATTGTATAATCATTACTGTGATAATGATAGCAAAACATAATATGAACACCGAATTTTAGATTTCATTGGAAAGCATGACTCAGTGATTTTTGCCTGCAATTTTTTATTTAATCAAAATATTCAAATTATTATTCTAATTAGTAACAAATGAGGCATTCCTTAATACTATATTAACTATCGCTGAAAGGAGAATAGTCTTTGTGGCAAAGTTAATAAACTAAACAGCAAAATCTTCTATACAATCAAATACAACATAAATAAATACAATAAAGTAATCAATACAATACAATCAATCAAATACAATGTGTCATAAAAATTAATCTTTTAAAGTTAATTTAAAACTTTACATCCATATTATCAGTCAGGAATTTGTGGAAAATTCTTCTAGTAATCAACATTTTGTCCATGAACATTTTTTGCGAACGACAGAAAAACATGAATGTATTCTGTTGTTGATCATTTTGCTTGTCCAATATCTTACCATTTATTTTTTTTTATGAAAACATACATATTTCTAATTATATTCTCTCAGTAAAAATATTCCTGCAATTTTTTTGCCTTTTAGATGTAATCTGCTTAAATCTAGGTTTTCCAAACCCCTTTCATTTGGGTGTTTCTTCCAAGGTTTTCATTCCAAGACAAAGGGTTCAATTTAATAGGACACTCCCTAAATCTCACCATATTATGATTATCATAAAAATGGTTGTATACATGCTAAAGAGTGATGAATGAAATTGGTAGCTTTTATACCATTTAATAGTGATGCTTCACAGCCTGAGGAGAAAGAAATGTGCATTCAAATCCATTGAGTACAACTAAATGGAAGATATGTCTTAATCTCCAATACTCAAACTAGACAATTATAACAATTCAATCTTTACGCAAATTATTCCATTTATTTTGATATGATAAATAGTAGAAAATTTAATTGAGAAATAAACCATTCCCAGTTTTTTCCCAGACTGAAATATGACATTAATGAAAATTATAAGTTTAATTTTATGTGAACTACACTTAAGATTCTGTCATAATAAATTTATGGATAATCTTGTAATGTTTACTTTTTTATAACTTAAACTGACACTTCAATTAGCAATGGTAGTAGTATTGTTAAAAGTGTTTTGACAGCTGAAATCATTTCACACATGAGCTCCCACAGGGGATGGAACCTATGGGACCTTGAGCTACCCTCTTAGCTATCAGGAAGCTCTTCAATTTGCAATGAACATACAGATTCAAGGAAGTGCTTACAGTTTTGGGTGCATTGTGCAATAATCAGATCAGATGATTATCCAACAAGTTAAGAGGGCATAAAATGACCAGAGTTAGCTAATCCACATTCAGGGAAATGGATAGCTCACATTGCACATTCGGAAATCTTACTTAGGGTAATTAATATTGGTCTAACCATTATGAGATCATTTTTTTATTATTTGGTCAAATATAAAGACATGATCATTTGGTCAAATAAATAAATATAAAAATATTTGGTTTCTGATTAAATTTTTTTAAATCCATGTTCTGATTTGGTCAATTTTTCTTAACAATCAGTCCAATTTATAACTTATTAACCAGAATAAATATAAACGAGTAAGAACAAGACACATCCTACACCAATCTACATAGAAAAAATAATTTTTTTTCTAATGTGCATTTAAGGGTAGGGCAGGATTTCAGAAAGTGTACGCATTTAAATAATACGGCACATACAAAGGTCCTTAGATAGGCAGAGACTGCTATGCAATAGTTAGGCAACAACATTGGTATCTACTTACAAATCAAAGGAAGGAAAACAATGGGTACCTCAAACTACAAGCAACCTCGAGAGAAAACTCTCCACAGATTGTATTTGAGCAAAATTTGATTTAAAATGGAAATGTCTCTCTCATGCACTTCTAAATTGCATCCACTGAGTATGACTCTTGTTTCAGAGAAGAGGTGGGATGAACTGTGGGAGATCCAAACACTAAGCAACTTTCTGGTTTAAGACGTTGACTTCATTTTGCCCATCATGAAATGCTTCCTAAGTCAGACTGCCAATGTTAACAGAAAGTAAATATTGCAAAAAAATTGTATTTTAATATGTTTTAACTATATGTTAAGGTAGCAAATTTGGCTTCGGTGAGAATGACCATGGGTTCAATTGCTGGCCAACATTTGGAGGTGAATACGATTCTAATTCAGATATTAAGAGGTGTTGATACAACACCCTGCCTGAATCCATGTTTAAGATTATAGAAAAGTGCCTGAAAATTCACTTTCAAGTGAGGAACATTGATCCAATCAACTCAAGAGTTCAAACTATGTTCTTAGATTGAGATATGGTTGGACTACGGATGAAACATTTCAACAAATATGCCCACTCCTTACAGACAGGATAAGAAGAATTCATTGAAGAGCTAAATGTATTATAAGTTGTTTAAACATGTGTAATCATAAAAATTCTAACAATAAAATAATACATAAATCAAAAAAGAGGTGAAGGAAATTGTAGCAAAATTCAAAGAATAACAAACTGAGTCCAGTTATGATAGATTGATGAGAACACATAATCATTGGAAATTTAGGAACAATTCCAATGATTATATTTATCCAATGTTACATAGTTTGAAATTCAAAAAAATGTTATATTAAAATAGCTATCATAGCAATCATACTTGCTGTTAGAAATCAGAAAGAAGGACATTCTAAATATAGCCAGACATACTAGAATAATAGAAATGAGAAATTCCAATTGGATCATTTTTGAAAAATAAAGATATGGTACTACTTTACTTCTAAATACTCCCTCAATTTGTGCACGTAAAATTCCTGGTGCTCATTTACAAGTGTTAATCTGTAGCAATATACAAATATATATATGATAACCTTACCATGGTAAGAGACAGACCAAGGGAAACAGTTCCTTAGCTCAATGGCCAACCTATTTCCTTTGCACACTTCACAGTTCAACAAGTTAGCATTTGTGAGAAGAATTATTGGCCCAGATTTTGCTAAATGTTTAACCATATCCTCCGTACTCAATTTCATTTGACGGACTTGTATACCAAGTTTTTCAGCTTCAGCAAATCTTCGTTTCACTCTGTCTTCATCCTTTAAATTATGAACTCTATTTAAGCATTTATCATTTTATGAAATATGAATGTATGTACCATATACCAAGTATGTCAATATTTCATGAAATTACCATAATGATTAATTCAAAATTTCTACAATTTCTAATATCTAGTCATATATCTGATTATAATGTATCTCTTTAGAGACCAAATTAATTTCTATTATTTTTTCATTGGTAAACCCACTCAACAATCTGTATAATATAGTATTTCAGTCAATTTTTTGATGACACAAAGAAATTGAATGAAAATTTGCTTCACATTATCTTAAGATGTGTAAAGTAAGTAACAAATGTAACTTTAGAATACTCCATTATGTTTTTATCATCTTTGGGATAACCAATATTTATTTTTTAACTTTTAGCTTCAAATACTTGTTAGTGATAAACCTCTAATGGAAATCATAAATATATGGATTAATAAATACGAAATGAATCATCTGAAACTGACCTTGTCGAGAATTTTATCATAAAAAGCCTGCCCATGATATCCTGGATGTACTCCTATAGTTATTGTGCAATATATATGTTGTACTTGATACCTTTTCAGAAGGTAGCAAAGATCAATTGTCCATGTGCTGAAAAAAGTGAAAGGTGACTTTCTAACTTAATCTCTGAAGTAAGCACCATAATAATTTGAATGACAAAAGTTTAGATATTAAAAAATTGTTCCCAACCTTTTTCCAAAACCTTCTTCAGCACACACTTCAGGAAAATTAGCTAACAGCTGTGCACGTTTTTGCTGAGGTAATATCATCATCACACAAGATATCCCACAGTCCCAACTAAACCTTTGACTTTGATGAAACAGTTGCATTTCAACGATTGGAGGCACTCCTGAAATGCAAACAAAAACAAATTATTCTCTTTCTTCTGGTATAATGTAGAGAATATGCATTTCACACAAGCCTTGCTCTTGTTTGCAGGTTAATTTACTTATTAGCACACTTTTGTATTGCTTTTATAAAATGAAATTCATAAAATGGAAAGTGCATATTGCAGCAAGGGGGAGTTCACCCCATTAAGACGATTAAGTAAGGTATCACACCGGCTCCTCAAAGTTCTCCCACTCCCACCCCTGCATTCTATTAATGTTCTACTGTCTTTGTATGTTTAAATAATTTTTTTCAGTATATTTAAATAATATTTTCACAAGGTATAATATAACATAAAGGATGCCGATATTTGAAAAATTACTTTCATAACTATATTAGCTTATGTATTATTTTCTTATAGCGCAATACTTTTACCCTGAGTTTGTAATTTTACAATCCAATTTGTTAATAATATTAAATATTTAATAATTCTGATAAATCCTCACGGGTGTATCAAGTGATAAATAACTTTAGTTCACCATCTTAAAATACCCAGGATCAAAACCTAAGCAAGATCGATACATATTGTCGAATAAGAAGCCGTAAGTGTCGGATTCAAAATAAAACTCATAACGGGAAGGAAAATGTCGATAATACATGGATAATAGAATTAAATTTGGACTTACAGGAAAAGGAATATGAGAGAAATGTCCTACATACTCACTCATTACCCTCTATGTCAACCTAAAATTGTGAAAGAAAGTTGATCGGGTAGAACAAGTGTTGGTATACAGCTAGATGGCATTGACACAAAATAGTGTAATAAATACAATTCTGGGAATTCCACTAATTAGCTAATGTGATTACACATACTTAAGGATGTTTACAAATTAGAAAATAGTAGCTAAGTTAGCAATAACTGGAAGATTATTTCTTTTTCTCTAAAATTTTCCTTATTTAGGCTAAATTTTAATTAAGTTTACCGTGCTTTCAGCGTAATGATAAAATTTTGCTTCGACTGCTTTGACTCAAGGGCACCAAGCTAGGTAGCTTTAAGCATATTTTACTTAGGTGTAACTTTTTGGATTATTTCTTATGAAGTGTACATGAACGAATCCTAAGATGCATATTTTGCAAGTTTAACTAGATTTTATGTAAAGACCTTAAATATATAACGTACTTGTTTCAGATTCTGTCTTTTGCTCCGCCATTGCGAGATGAACATTTACTTTACTTGGAATAAATGAAATTTAACCTATTTTGGAATCATTGGAAAATTTCATGAAGTTAAAAGAAAAATACAAGGTAACAATTCGCATTTACTAGACATCACTTCGTAAACACTCATCACGCACACAGTTGCTGTTTTGTTCGACAGTGCTGAAATCTAAGATTTTGAGTGTAAAGCTAGATGTCACTGTAAACAACTTAACCATTGAAGTGGCGTCAGAGATATTCAAGTTGTGATTCTTGTTTCATCGTAATTTATTTTCTTGAAGAAGTTGGCGCTAAGGTTTATTGGTGATTATATTCAAAATTCGGCATCATCATGTCGATTGGAGTGCCAATAAAAGTACTCCACGAGGCTGAAGGTCATATAGTGACATGTGAAACCAATACCGGCGAGGTGTACCGGGGAAAGTTAATCGAAGCCGAGGATAATATGAACTGTCAAATGATAAATATTACAGTCACCTTTAGAGATGGAAGGATTGCGCAATTGGAAAATGTGTATATTAGAGGATCGAAAATAAGGTTTTTAATTCTTCCAGACATGCTAAAGAATGCACCCATGTTCAAACGGCAAGGTCAGAAAGGAACTGGTGGTGCTGGAAGAGGGAAATCTGCAATATTACGAGCTCAAGGTGACGTATCGCCAAGCTATCTTCTAGTTTTGTTTTTAGATGGTAATTAACTTATTAAATCGATGTATTTGCAGCTGCTCGTGGCCGAGGACGAGGGAGAGGCAGAGGAGGATGGTCTCAAGGTGGTGGTGGTGGCGGTGGAGGCGGCAGTGGAGGTGGTGGAGGCGGAGGTGGTGGTGGAGGAAGTGGAGGGAGCAGTCGTCGTTAGTGTTGCACAATTCATATAATTGGAAGAATTGAAGTTATGCTCTTCCATGTTTGCATTAGTGCATAAGACACAGTGGGACCTTTGTGAACTTTTTATCAAGGGATGTGTGTGAAGTGCGTTTATATAACAGTATCTATTTCCTATTTTGTATTTGCTCTGTATTATCTCGGCTAGGAGCCGAGATTCTTATAAATAAAGTTGTTTCCTCTATTACTCTTTTTATATAATAAAAAAACCCAGAATGTGGGTCACTTAAGTTTGAAACTCTCTTCAAGACGAGAGATATCTTTGAAAATTAATGAAAAGGGTGTATTTGTTTATAAAACTGCAAGGTTTTACATGTCTAAACAAAAATATATAATATACATGAAGGTACCATGAGCTAAGTTGAGGCATTTATTTTAGCGAAAACTAAAGAAAACTACTTCTAAAGCAATCGCTGTACGATAGAAACCGCTTTTTGTTCAAATTTTTAAGTAAATTAGGTAAAGAAATAACGCAGAAATTTGCGTCGACCACAATTCCGTGCGTACGAGCAGACATTTTGCATGTTCGGAGATCAATGATATGGCGCTCGAATACTCGAACAGTCAGTGCCAGTGCTACCAAAACATTAAATCGGTATCGTACCGACACATCAGCTTGGGTTGAATTCATTGTGCTAGTTAATTCTCGCAATTGATCGTTAGTTAACAACGTCCGCTTAAATCGATGGATTCCCATGGTAACCTCGGTTCCTCTTATTAAGATCGGTATGCAGTAATATTGTTGCAATATACTGAAACAGTCAACAGGTTGAACCGTAACGTATAATAGTTCAATTTCGATGGATTCCGAATCTTTCGCTGTGAAGGATAATGTGGTAAGTGATTGGTAAATATGACTTCCTTTTAGATTCTAACGGTGTTTTATAGTACGTGCAAATCAATGTGTTAGGTAACTGCTATGTAGAATTTCTTCGGGAAGCAGAGCGACTAAACATTCTTCAAGTACGTTGTCAACTCTTGGTGTTTATTTTCCGCTGTCATTTTACTCATCTGTATTTACAATTTGAGTAATGTCCGATATTTTTCTCGCAGTTTCATATTTTTGTATTTTTGCGATACAATCTCTAGGTTTGCATCGCATTTTAACCTTTTGTAGTAGCTATAATTTTTTTACGATAAACATTTTAAAATCAATGCAATTTTTACTATTTCAATGAGCAGAAGTACGGAATTATAAGTATAAAATAAGTATAGAGTTTTCTATGACCGCGACAGTGAGATTCCACTATTAGTCGCTTTTCTTAAATGATTATACCTTGGATTTATTCATTCTTGCCATTTCAGATGCTTAGAAAGCAAGGGCGGGGAGGATGTATGGCACCAGCAGGGTCATTGCTTTTGGCAACTGTGTTAGGCTCTCTCGGAACGGCAGCGGGATCAATTCTAGTCCTAAATCCAGAGGATAGAATATCTGTTACGAGAGGCGTTTGGCTTTCACTGCTAGGTTTGGTTTTCTTCGTTTCCTTGTATGATCTTGTGAACTACATTGCTCTGAGAACATCGCCTGGACTTCGATTTCAGAAAAAATACCAGTTAACTGTTTTCGAAGTGTTGGACATATCAAACAAGTGCGTATTATGAATTAAAAGGTTATTTCAGTTGCTGAAGGTCAATAAAAATTGGTTCACGGTCCTGTATTAGATGCATTCGTTTCTAAAACGAAATTTGCAATATTGTGTGTGAATGCAGTAGCTTTACTCTTTATCATACTAATAGCTGTGGTTTCTTATAATTTACCTCGGTGATCTGTGTATTACATTGATGTGTTTGATAACATCTTTTCTAGGCTGGTATCTGCTGTCCAGGCATGTTTATCATGTGTCACAGGAGCAGTGGTTTGCTGGTGGTCATGCCCAAGAAATTTTCTGCGCTCTTCCCACTATATGTCAGAGGCATATGCTTGGTTTGGCATGGCTTATTTTTTCTATGACATTTGGTCAATGTATCACGTGCATTCTCATGATGTTGGTGGAGCAGATTTGAAGGGAATGACTGCAAACAGGGTCCATGGAGTCTCCCTTGAAGGTTTCTGGGCATACTTTGTGAGGCAGCCTGTCATTGTTCTGCACCATATCTTTATCGGGTCATTTGGGTTCCTTGTAATAGTGGTAAGAGGTGAAGGATAACTAACATTTATGCCATCAAATGCACTTTTTACCATCATTTTACCAATTCTTTCTCAGACAAGTCCTCCTGGTAGTCCACAGTAGAATTTAATACATAAATTTTAAAATACGAGTCATTTGAAAATTATCATATTGTATTGATCATACTTCATCTCTGAACTGTTTTAAGAATGCATTTTGGATTCTCCTTTTGATTGGAATTCATTTTAATATAAGGGAGATTGAATAGTTTTAAATAAATATCCATTTGCAAATATTCCGTGAAGTGCTCTCAACAATATCATGTCCTAAAAATGTGTAAAATATTCATCAGTAGTCATCTTGCATGTTGGGGCTACCAGTAAATGCATACTATATGTAAGTATTTTTGGAATTCCGATTCCTTCTGCTGCAATGTGATGAATGTTGAATGACATGATGACTATAAATTTGGGATTTAGTCTAATGAATTTAGGGATTTTGAAGCTTTTGGATGTTAAGATTTGATAATTAATTGAAGATAAGCTTTGTATTTTAGTGTAGTGTGTTCTATTACCTGATCAAATTTTATCTGATGAAATGAATCAAAAATAGTTACTAGGAATGCTTATTAGGAAGGTATTTGTAACTAAATTGGTTCTGGTACAAAGTAAGTTAATATTTCACTTAATAGGGAACAATTTCTTTACTCAAAATGATTTAATGTAAATGTTGAGTGGAATCTCCTGCTGATGGCTTCTTCACATTATCATTGTTAAAAATGACAATTTTTTTACAATAGGATAGCTAGGTATTAAATGATATATTGCAAAAAATGCACAGATTTAGTGATTTTCTTTGTTAAGATTTTGGGTATTCATTCATTGGTTTCGGAGGTAATCCTACAATCTCTTACAAGCTAATTGGTGAATAGTGTAAAGAAATACCTACTTACTTTTTGGATATGCTTAGAATAATATCCCTCAGCTCACCATTGGGTATAACAAAGGGAATTATATAATCATCCTGGTGTCTAACCATTTTGGAAGAAGTTGCATATTAAGTAACATTAAGTTGTGTTTCCAAAGGAAACCAAAATTTCGCAATCTCCAACATATATTATTTAAGGGAGGAATAAGACCACCTAGAGTCTAATCCAGAACTGTTTTGTAAGATGCAAGGATATGCTTCTAATTGATAAGGGCATGTAACTGTATCCAAAGAGTCTGTTTGATATATCAGAAAGGTTCTCAAACAAAATTCCTTATTTCCCATTTAAATTTATTGTTGAATGCAAATGACCATGAGGAAAGTGGTGTTTGTAAAACATATTGATTTCTATCTTTTTGGGAAATTCTTCATAAAAATGTATGAATTTCCCATTGTAAATTTCTTATGGGAGAACTAGGACCAATTCAGACCGCCTGGTATCCAATTCAGAACCTGTTACTGAAAAATAACTGTGTATTAATATTATGTAGGTACAACTGTCACAGTCTCCAAAGTTTCAGTTCAGTATCACATTAGGAAGGTCCTAAAATAAGATTCCATATCCCCCTTGAAACTATATAGTAGAATCCAAATTATGCTCTGGCATCGAACCAAGGATCATTAGGGAAATGTATTTATGACTTCTCTTCATATTCTGGATTTTATATATTGTGGCAATACTTTTTAAACTCTCAAGTTGTAATAACTTTAAAGCATTAAATCAAAAAGACTGAGGAAAAATAGAGCTTAAATCTGTAGATGCATGGATTTGGACCTATTTGCTTCTCTGGTCATTCATTTTTGTAATTTTTGAGGCAATCATGGATTGCAACAAAATATTTACCGCTTTTATCTCTCATACGATTCCTAAATTGATACGTTTTCCTTTTATTACATTTTATAGTATTAATAGGAGAAGAAGTTTTTAACATTTATTCATTCTGTTTATTAAATGGATTTTGTATGCGGAGAAATGAAATTGCTATCACTCTAATCATTATAAAGGAAAGATACTATGAAATGTATGCCTAACATTTACTGCAATTACCTTTTTTTAGTGTAAGCAATAAAAGAAATAATGGTGGCACTATATTCTATTATATGGTAAAGGAGCATTTTTCTTTCTCCAAAATCCACAATCAGCTTGAAATATAGTAAAGTAGAATGAGAGTTATAGCGAGTGATTTTTGGCCATTGTCCATCTGAAAGCAGAAAGGATAGTTAGTTACATCATTATAACGATTGGTTATTTCTGAAGCATCTCTATGATGAGTGCCTCGTTTTGTCTTGCAGAAGGCATTTTTTGTCAACTGATGCGAGAGATGATAAGTAATCTGAAGCGCTCTTGAAAGATCAGAAAAATATAAAATGCAGTAATTATCGTCACGTTATTGATACATTTATTTCCCACAACTCGCTTCACCCCTCCTCGGCAAAAATGCTTCAGAGAGCTTTGATTAGAGACTTGTCCCTCTGTATATATGCCCTCTGGTTATGGTTTGTGAATCAATGAAGTAATATTTTTTATATGAGTGTTCTTTTATGCATTCTGAAGCATTTGCTGAAGAATTAAAAACCCCATTTTGCCACACTTGTTGCCCTTGGATTCAACATTTTTGATAGTTTGTGGGATTTAAATTTTGCTATATGTAATAATAATAATAAAGTTTTATTTGTCTGAGAAACAAGTTATAAACAAGTATAAGACATTGTCAGGAGAAAATTAGGACATAATCCATAAAATATAAAACAAGTTTAAAAAATTACTCAACTTATTCAGTTAAGTAATAATTGATGATTTGAATTCTCCCTATTTTGTGATGAGTATCATTAAAATTACACAATTTAAAAGTATATTTAGAAAAGTACATTCATTGAGTAGGTTGAAGAGCCAAAAACAGGACTGTCCCGATGAAATGACTTTACATATAGTCCAGTAATGTTACTTCCAATCAATTCATTTTAATTGCAGTATTTTCGAGGTGGTTTAGGAGACTGTGTTTTTGGATTTGTGTATCTGATGGAGCTGAGCACTCCTTTTGTTTCCTTGAGGGGAATACTCAGTAAATTAAAGGTGAGTTACTTCATTCATCCTCTTAAACTTGATTTTCAATAGTAAAACGTAAGGAATTAGTCGGTCTTTGTTCTTACACTTAAAGATCTTGTCAACCAAGATATTGGTATTAATTTAGTTTAAATCTGTTATTGAAACTACTGCTCTTAGATTAACAGCTTTATAAATGGATTGCAGTATTCTCTTTCCGTAAAGATCCGCAAAATTTTTAGTAAACAAATTGTCATACTGAATTATTTAATTATACGTGTAACTCTAGGTAATAAATTTTTTTAGAGATTTGTTATAATAATGCAATTTCATCGATTAAAGTAGCCATTACTTGATAGAACTCTATTACAGGAAATAAGGTCAGGGACTGATGATGTCTTTTTTAGACAAAACACTTAGCACATATAATTAAAACCTTTTTATAGAACTTTAGCAAGTTATACATTATTTCCTCTTATACAACATGTATTTGAGTTTCACCTCAATTTCAAAATCACACTTCCAACACCACTTTTAGATAGAATCATCAAAAGTGATTTTGTGTGAGCATAGCAAATTTAATATATTGTCTTTCACGAATCCTTTTCCATATTAGGATATATTATTTTTTTAAATAATTTCTTAGCAACATTTTGTGTCATTGTAAACAGTAAGCATTATGGAACTAGCAGATGGGCTGTGTACATTCAACAATTGTACTATCACTCTATTATATATCACTGTCAATTGCACTATCACAACAATTTTACCATGATTTACCAACTATCCATTTATTTCATCAAAATGATTTCAATTTTTAGTAAATGCTAAATTTTGGGATAGGAATAAGATTCATAATGAACCTTATTGTCATACCGTTTATGTCTGAAATGTGTAGTTTACAAAGTAATACTTTGATTTTGTTTAAGAAATTAATGCTGTAAAACCAATTTAATAAAAAAATATATTGCATGGGACAAACTTGGAACTATAAAGTAAATAAGAAACAGAGTCTGTTCTGATGCTAGACAACATTAGTTGATTTGGAAAATATGAATATTGTGCAGCTCGTTCCTGCAGCAATAAATAAAAGATTATATAAATACTTTCTACTTTATACATTTGTTTATAAAATGGTCAACAAATCTTTAATATCCTAAGGAGGAACCCATTTTTGCATTATTTTGAGGGAATTATTGTCAATTTCTTTGCCATACATATATTTGACCTTATTTTATTTTTGGTAAAATTTTAATGTGCAATTTGTGACTGAGCAGAATGTGATTTAGCAATATTGTATTCCAAGGATGAAAAAGTAAATCATTTTCTTTCAGTTGAAATCGTCACTGTTGTACGTGTTGAATGGAATCACGATGCTAGTCACTTTCTTTTTCTGCAGAGTGGTCATGTTTCCCTACGTATGTTACATGTACGCTCGCTTCACTGGACTTCCCTATTGGAAGGTAAGTCCTCCCTCTATTGGAAATAAATCAAAAGTCTGCCCAGAATTCTTATTCTTATATTATTACTCCAGGCAATTTCTTCATTACCAACTACTTGTAAAGCTGGTATTGCGGTTTTAATGATGCCACAAGTCTACTGGTTCATACTGATGGTGCAAGGTGCAGTGAAGGTGCTATGCTTTGGAGAAGGTAAAAGTAAGGAAAAGAATAGAAAGTTAGTCGGTTGATGGCCTCCGTCTTTGCACACTTCATGTTTGCCTTTGTTTATTAAGTATGCATTTGAAAATGGTCAAAAGACAAGGCTAAATAAATATTTATTAGGAGTGTTTTTTGGGTGTAATATAAAACCATTGGATTCCCATCACCGACTTTGTAATTCATAGTCATTTGAATCAGTAGCCAAAGTAAATTTAGTGAGTAATACTTTTAGTAATTTATGGAGTTAGCGATATTTTTGTGTAGTGTTTTTCAAAAGCAGAATTTTATCATCTTTTGGGAATGATTTAATTTATCTTGAATGTAAACCTGCACATTTTATCCTAATAGGGAGGATTATTTTAGTTGTCAGATGTAAATTAACAGATTTGACTGTGGCAGTGCTTGTGTGTATAAACATGAAACCTGCGCTAAATGTCAACTATGGAAAGTTAGATTTGTAATGCACTAAAGGTAAAGGGAGGCTGACAGATTGGTTTTATCCAACTAATGTTGTAGTAACTGGGTAGTCATGGATAATATTTGTGTTGTTTTCACTTAGTGCTGACTCTTTTTATAGATTTGTTTTTGACTTAACATTGTGTTGCACAAATGAAGAATGAAATGCTACTCAGAGTAGCAATACATCGTGATGCAGGAAATTCAATGATGTAAAT
Source organism: Pachydiplax longipennis (assembly GCA_036926295.1). Lineage (NCBI taxonomy): Eukaryota > Metazoa > Arthropoda > Insecta > Odonata > Libellulidae > Pachydiplax > Pachydiplax longipennis. The sequence goes on along the minus strand of JAVFKF010000040.1, from coordinate 2,330,801 downwards.
TGTAAGCCAAAGTAAGCAATTTGATTTACAAGTCAAGAATATGTTCCTATGGTTTTAAGTCTGGTGTTAATGATTGTTCTCATAAGATCATTACATTTTGGAAATGTCATTTCTATGAGAAATGACCTCTTAAGAATCTCAATCTTTAATTCATATTGTAAAATTGATTAAAATTTGATGTCCTAATTAATTCTACTGCCATATAATGCATCTATTATGGTCTTCCTCTTGCATTTCTATTGATTCATTTACTGTGTAGATGATATGTGATTTGAAATAAGTCTGACTAGAATTTTACATTTTCATTTCTAAATAGCCATTCTCTGTTGCCTGTACTATATATCCAGTCCCTGATGAATTTGTACATCAAATTTCATACTGTCAAATTGAATGTTACGACTGGGTTGTTGAATTCCTTAGTTTTGTCATTGAAACTTGTATATATATTTTTGATTCAAGTCAGTATGTACATCCGATGCTAAGACTGAACTTTTTAGCAATGGATCCATGGAGTTTTGTGGCAGGAAATCAAGGTACCATCTATGGATTTTCAATTTACTTTACCTATCAATTTTACCAGTTTCACCAACAATTGTTTATCAATCTTGGATGGTATTTTTGCGAATTTTGTTAAAAGTGAATATTGAAGTCACTCATGCTGGTGTTAGGAAAGTTTGAAACTGGTGCCTTTGTGAGTTATCTTGAGTTGATAAAATTTTTAAAATAGTTACTCAAGGAAAATGTGTTCAAAAAACTTGTTCAAATGTTTGAAGATAAGTGACTAAAATCACTACCCTGCTTCATACATATTTGTGAATAGATTGAATGGTAGATAATTTCTCACAACTATTATTTGTTGTTTTTCAGAATGCCTTATTGGCTTCTTTTGTTATTCTTTCTTGTAAGCAATGATCTATATTTTGCCAAGAGTGACTATTGTATCAAAAGGACTGTAAAAAGATTGAATGACTTGCATTTATTGTAATACAGTGTTTTACCTCCAAAGGGGTAACAAAGAGAGATGATGAAAATGGTGGCTGTGTGCATAGGTTGCTAATCTAGTGGAAGTCTTCTTTTGTGAGGTGGCATACAAGTTTTATACATATTTGCTAAGGATATTTTAGTGATTTATGTACGTGTATATTGTTGTTAGCACAGAAAAATTGGAATGATGATACTATCAAAGTTAAGAGAGAGAGAATGATATGAGAGTTCAATGTATTTTACCAAAAAATCAAATAAAATTATTAGAAAGTGTTCCATGATTTTCTCTTTTGGGCTTATGGTATTCTTTTAGCAAGTTGAGAAACAAAATGTGTGAGTGGATGGTAACTTTGAGTTTATATTACCCTTTGGAAATGTTAGTTTTTAATTATTGTTTTTGATCAGTGGAAATTAATGGGTGTCATCTGTGAAAAAGCTAGGGGAGCCCAAGAACCTGTTCAATGTTGTATTGTGTACATGAAACTATTAGGTTCCCTTAAAGCACAGCACACCACATTACTGTAGTACCCAAAGTGGTTGTAATATTGCTTTGCTCATTTGTTTGCAAAATATCCTTATTTGTGTAATATAAGCAATGATTGTCAGCTAACTTATTAGATTCAATGGATGATCTCATTGGCAATAAAGTATTATGTGTTACGCATTTTAAAGATTTATTTACTAAGTGATCAGTGAGATATTTTTAAGACAGATGAAGTAGAACTAATGGATATATTCATTCGATGAATTGACAACATATATGGATATTATACAATCAAGCGTGCAAAACCCCATTTTAGAATTACTTAAATATGGTGTTACCTTTAGAATGGATTTATAATCCTCATTTATTGAAACAAGCACTCATCTCCTAAATCTCTCACTTCAGCTACTTACAAAAAAAAAAATTGTTTCTTTTCCTCATATCACTGCACACCATTAATTTTATGTCAAACATATTTCCTTGAATTTGGTAGTTTAATAGATTAATAATCAGGTAATATGTTCTGTACATGTTTAGAAATACCAAGCAAGTCATAGATGAGATGAATATTCACTTTAAATGGTACAAAGGTATGATTTTCAAAAATCGTTAAATCTTTTCTCAAAGATTAAAGAATTGCCAAATGAGTTGGAAATGTTAATGGGTGCATTTGAAGAGAAAATGGATCTAAAGTAAAGGGGAAAACAAAGAACAAATGAAATAATTGCTCCTCAAGATTAAATTGCAATGGTGAATGAATTAGTGTACTTAGGTTGATGGGAGAAATGAACGTGAGAGAGGCAAGAAGTGTAGCAAGGACAGAAGAAGCTTATAACAAAAGTAGATGAATTAACTGTGGAGAGGCCCAAGTTGATCTCTCTTACACCCAACCTCATTTGGTGATAAATTTTGAATATAATTATATAATAAATACAAAAAGATTTGGGTTTGTGGGGAAAATTCTTCTCGACTAAAGGTTGTAGAAGACAAAAATTATGCTGAGGGTAAACACTGCAAAGGAGGGTGGAAAAACAGAATGCAAAAAAGATTATTAAATTAATACATTGATATATTTTATTTTATTCCATATACTTTCCATTAGAATGCATTTTATATGAATTATCTGAGGCTAAAAGAGAGTGATTTGAAATAGATTGGGTAGTGTAGAAAGTGATGGGAAAGAGATGAATGTATATAAGGATGTAATTTAGAAAATGCTTTAAAAGTAAAACCAATTAGTTAATCTAAGTTTGAGTCCTCAACATTGGCTTTAACCACTTGACTGGGAAATTGGATTTTAAGTTGAGTATGAAAACTGCTGTTCTAATCTCAACTCAATACTTTCTTCTTTTAGTGCATCCAATGAGTCTCATTCTCTTTAAAAATGCACTCTTTGTGTGAAATTTCTTTCGATATTGAATAGTTGATTCCTTTGGTTTAACAATTTTTTTCTTGATAAGTGATGAACCAATTAAAATCAATAAGTTGCCCAGAAAAGTCATTGAAAGAAATACATCAACCATAAGTTGTCTTAAATACTTAAAATTCATATTTGATTAGTTTCTTTAAATTGCTTGTACATACCATTAATGGTATGTTATTTCATTAACAAATACAATCAGTGCTTATAGTTATGCCATTCATATTATCCATTTAATGACGTATATAATTACAAAACGGTTGTATTTTATAAAATATTTGCAGAACTCAAGTAGCAGGGTATTTCAATAGGATGCCTCACTGGACAAAAGTAAGACACTGAAGGGGATTTGAATATCTTAAATTCCAATTTATCGATTGAATTTCTATGTCCTCTGTCATTCTAATCACTGTTGGTTATAGTGTTAATAAAAATATGCTAAGTATTAATTCAGCAGAAAATATGGATCAAATTTCACTATAGAAGCAGTTAGAGCAAATTCAGAGCTCATCTGAGAGTGAAGATTTCAAAAATGTATTCAAGGAAATAGAAGAGATATTTGATAGATCACATGAAAACACAGGAGAGTATATATTGTCTGAATTGACTATAAGTCTTCGAGAAAGAAGGGATTCAATAACTGCCCGTCCCCTTTTCCATTGCTTATTTAATGAGTAATATGCTAAGTTAAACCTACTCTTTCCTTCAAAATTAAATACCATTGAGGTATTTAAGAGGGAATAACACCAATTTTAACATTTGGAATTTTTATATGTTCAAAAGTTATGATGACTCCAAGAAATTAAATTCAATGTATTTACAAAATAATCTTTCAATTAGTTAAATTATATTTTTTGTAAATTGAGAAGGAGAAGAAATTAATTAATAAAAAGCACTCAATAACATAAAATGTTTGCAAGCTTCGAAGCATAGGAATCAGACCAGGTTTGATTTTTCACTTATAGATTATCCATATCATCTTATAAATTATTTCTAAAGATCCATTTTTGGTAGTCGGCTGTTTTCTCTCTTCAAACTCCATCAAAACATATTAATTATTTGAATAATCATTTGAATGAAAATTTTTCCTAGTTCCTGCTAAAATATACTGAAAAATGCACAATTTGATCAAAAAATCAAGTTCAAATGTGAATTTGTTTTTTCTTACTGTAGGTATTTTCATGTTTGGAGTTTACTTGGTTATGTTTGCTTTGGTAAATAAATACGTTTCTCATTGGACAGTGATGTTTATTCACAATCTTAAATTGATCAAAACTGGTAATATTATAAGATTTTCATAGTGATATTGTAGTCTCCATAAACGAAGACCACCACGTCATACGCAACCATAACAGTAGTAAACCTTGCATCTTTTGTGAACAACTGCCACAGAAACACAAGCATTGCCGAATATCAAGGTTTGTGTCACACTTTCAAACAGCTTATATTGTCATTTTATGGACCAACCACTTCTTTTTAATTAAATGGCCTGCATCCCTGTGACTATTGGTGCAAAATTTTCACACGCGACAATCCATCATTGATAGGGTTATCCAGGTTTGTGATCTTTATTCACTAGTAGGATTTAAACAGTTTCTCAATTCTATGGTGTATAAACTTTAACTACCTTTATTGTTAATTTAAGTCTTTTAGGCAGAATTTAGAGATGTTATGATAAAGAAATTTTTGTTGTCCAAACTTTGAGAATAAGGGTTTGTAGCCAAGAAAAATCTCCAGAAAAAACAGACTAAAAAAAAAGGTCTGAAAGGACCAGGAATCAAAGGAAGCTGAGAACCCAGTAAATTCCTAGTACTCTCAGATGTCTGTCTAGCCTTAGGATTCCATACATTAAAATCATATTCTCATTGAAAAGAGTACCTCTACATGATGTTCTACTGCAATCATATCGGATGGTTTTAAGGACAAATTTGACTTCATTCCACCACTATTAAGAAGTTAGGAATGTGATGATTTGAATAGGTATCATACTAATGAATGTAAAAGAAAATTTTTGCAAATAAAGCTTTTAATCTATCCTACAATTAATAAAGATGAATGAGAATACTGAAACTGAGATCCAATATATAATACCATAAAAACCAACCTTAGGCAACAGTTATTTAGGTATTAACCACCTATTTGAAACTGTTTGACTAAGAGAATTGGTTATTTTCACTAAACACCGATAAAATGAGCTAATCAGGTACAAAAATTTTTCTCAAAATACATGATATCACGGTTGGTCCAACTATGGTGAAATGTATGAAAAAGTTTACCATAGAAACATGAAACAGCATTGCAACCTTAAACTTTGAACCTGAAACAAAGATGAGGTTAATTTTACATACAAATTAACGTAATTACCAAAAGTACAAAAATAGATAATAAATAAAGGGGTTTGGATGGATATTAAAATGGAGACTTTGGATGCTAAAAGATTTACTCTGACAGTCATTGGATAAGAAAGGCTTTATCTCATGTTTCGTTACTATCTTCATTCTTATCTTGATCCTTATCGCCATCAAAAAATTCTTCCGCTGGTTCTATTCTTCGGTCATCATCTAACTGACTAATTCGTACATCTGGATCGGCGTTCTCCTCATCTTGGTCGTGGTCGGTCGATCCCAGCGTGTCCGCCGGTATGTCATGCATTTGAACGCTAGGAGAATGCTGGATCATTTTCAGATTGTCATATACATGCTTCACGATCCATTCCAAGTACTGTTTACTGTTAGCATTTTCCTGCAATGAAAGGTGCAATTATGAATCAATCAGATCCCTAAACCAAAGGAGCTTTAGATCATAAAATCAGTTTAAAATTATACCTGTCGTGTGACGGCATCAGGATGAAGGGTGAAGTCCGGTGCGAAGTATTCTAAATATTCTGTGTAAGGCAATTCATTTGAGATTTGTTCATCGATCAGAAGAGACGTTTCGTACGTCCAACAGCGGGCAACGTTTCTTAATGTGTAACCTCCTCCTCCGACTGTCAACAAAGGCACATTCAAGTCGCGAACAAACCTCACACATTCGCCGTGGCCTTTGGTGCTTAGAGAAAAGCATCCCAGGCGATCATTCGCCAAGGAGTCGGCACCACACTGAAGAACTATAGCCGTAGGCTGGAAAAACTCCATTACGTACTGTATGACAGGTTTAAATACTTGAACGTAGCTCGCATCGTCAATTCCTTCTTTGAGAGGAACATTAACTGAGTAATACCTTCCACTTTCGGCACCTATTTCGTACATATCGCCAGTTCCTGGGAAAAAGTAATTTCCATATTTGTGAAATGACACTGTCATAACCCTATCAGTCAAGTAAAACGCTTCTTGAACTCCGTCCCCATGGTGGACATCAATATCGATATATAAAACCCTGGCGTGATATTTTAATAGTTCTAATATGCCAATAACGATGTCGTTAACGTAACAAAATCCTGAAGCTTCGAATTTTTTGGCATGATGTAATCCACCAGACCAGTTAATGGCAATGTCACATGAATTGTGGTTAAGTTTCATAGCACCTTCCAATGACGCACCGGTATACATTGAGCAAAAGTCGAATAAACCTTCAAAAACAGGACAATCGTCACCAACATTGAAGTGACTCAAATATTTTGTGTATGTTTGTAAGTTTTGAGGAGTAACACGTTGCAAGAAGTCAATATAATCATCGGAATGAAATCTGCACATGTCGTGAGCACTTGCCCTATAAGGTCGGTATATTTGCATTTTCTTATACAATCCATAATTCATAACAAGACTATGAATTACTGAAAGGCGATGTGGCTTCATCGGATGACCGGGTCCATAGTGAAAATTTCCCACATCAGGACTATAAAAATACGAAACAGTTTTCTTCGACATGGTTACGTTACGAACACAAAACACTTATACAAGAATTACTCTAAGTTATGCAAAAACACATCTTCTGCGAAAGCACTTGATATTCAAAATAAGACGGAGAACACTTAGTTAAAGATGAACTTCGCACTAAACTACCGTCAACTTCGTCGCGATAGAATCGCTTGGAGACCATTGATACATGTCGACCTAAGTCTATCGATATGATCGATATATCTATTATGTAGATTATGTATATGATGTATATCTTGTGTGTACACCGTGTACACGGTATACACAGTTGGGATGAGGGGTGCGAGTTAACCCTAACCTTTATTTTATGGATATACCTGTTACGAGAATCATTAGGAACGCAAAGTGTAAGGTTCCTTTTATATATACCAGTTTTGACCGAAGTTTTCCGTCGGGTAATGGCTTTCACAAGCAAAGATTTATTCTAAACTCATTTTCTCCGTTAGCAATAAATTTAAGAACTTGAGTTACCATAAATTCTTATACATCTCATTAGATCCGTTCGCTGTAAAATTTCTCGTCTTAATAGCTCAAGTCGACCAAAACTTCGTCCAAACCCTTTATCTTCCGGCTCTGCTATATCTCTCCTACTATCTTAAAGATATTTAAATTGTACCATAGATAATTTTCTATACTGTGGAGCGTACTATTATTAGTATTCTTACTATTATTATTATGAGTATTCCTGCTATTAACCGATCCCATGTTTTCGTCACCTAATCGTTTTTATCCCACCATTTCATGCTGTTCCTTAATTATTAACCAAGGGCAGATCCCCTCATTCTGGCTCTCAGTATGAGGGGATCTCATTTTGTAATGGTAACTTTATTAGTTTAAAGAGGGAAAACAATCTATCATTTGCAAAAATTGATCTGTCAAATATCATTAACTGCTACTTATCACATGGGCAGAGAAGGATGCCCTCTTTGGTAGATGGCCCTGCTACCATTTCAAAAGCCTCTTCAGGGTCAACTTTTCATAATCATCAATACTGATGATTGTAATCCTTCCAGAAACGTAGTTGAAAACTCCCATTCATGAGGTCTCACTTTAGCTATTCTTCTTGTAACCTACTTTGTGATCATCCCAAGAAACTGGTAATGTCCACCTGATCGTAGCCATCTATCCTAATTGCTCTCTTTTGTAAATATCATATGTTTATCGATTTTATATTTTCATCCCTCTACTGGATTGATTAAATAAACTATATATATTTTAAATACACGAAAGAACTTTTTCATCCACATATCTCACAGACTTTTCATCCAGAATACAAGGATAGGTTCTTTCACCATGAAATAAAAACTTGAGAATGTGTTTGCAATGTTAGAAGTGCCCCACAACCATATCTTTAATTCAAACTGAGTTTCACATTTTGTAGCAATTAAAAATGTATGTATTGTGAACATATAGTAATATGCAACACAACCTACTTGAGACCATACTTTTCATTTATTGGTCCTCATCGAATCTCATCATGTGGCATCTGATAAGTAGGAATCTCATCCACTTACAATGTTTTGATAGAAGTATTATCATTCTTGTTCTTTAATCTGTAGCTAATTATTTCCAGAATCATTTTGCTGTATGCTCTTTTCTTCTGAATCTAGCATTCAGGCCTATATTCTCTTGTTCATTGAGGAGTAGCTAAGTCTACTTATATAGTTCATCATTCTTAATCACAAATAGTAACAATGAATTATTTTGTAGTATCTTTAGTCAGCCATTCATAAGCTTCACTCTACCATTTGACTTTTTACCTCCTTAAGTATGTTTTCATTTAAATAGTAGGGACATTCCAATTGGCTATTAGCTGATTTTCATTACTATTATTTTTGTATGAAAATATTACAATCGGCTAACTCTTGGGGGTAAGCATAGTATCACGGTGTAGGGAGAGTTAGGAACATCTGATTATGATTTCCTTGACAATTCCTATGGAAAGAGGGTACTTTTTCATAGGGGGCCTAGATCACAATGACAAACGAATCTCAAGTGCCATGAAATTGAAAGCTTATGGAATATAAAACGTAGCACGTTAAACAGAAGGGAAATGTCCGTTAATGGTGGAATCGTCGCTACATGTGCTGTCACTGTCATACATATCACTGATAGCCAAAATTCATCGTATTTAATGTTTAATCCTAATCAATTTAAAACTTGGGATTGCATTGGGGCACAGCATTCTACTACCAAGGTTAATTTTCCAACAGTTGTTGGCTCCATCCTCAATATAGAAAATGTCATATATCTATTTGATATCATTAATATTATTTATATTTGTATGAACTATTCTTTCAATAATATTTCATAAATAAAATGTATCTTTACTCTTAGTATGCTTCTTTTGCAACAGCAATTTTAGTTAGTAGTTTCCATCTAAATACCGAATTCTTAGGCTTTCTGGTCTTACGTTTAAGAGGTGCAGGGAAAGACTCAAAGAATAAGCTCACCAGGGGATAGCAGTGGGAATTTAACCAAGCAATTCAAGGAAGAAAGCGAACATTCTAGACGACTTTTAGCAAAGCGAATTCACGTCTGATAGTATGACAGACACCCTTCCGGAGATTAATTCATCTGTGTCGATGCCAAGTATATCTTTCTCTGAAGATGGGATCATTAAACTCTTGCGTAATGTTAAGCCGAGTAAATCGTCAGATCCAGAAGGTATTCTGGCTAGAGTATTAAAGGAACTGGCAGAGAGCGTTGCCCTGTATCTCAAAATTATATTTTCCAAGTGAATGAATGAAGGTAATGTACCAATGGATTGGAAGTTACCAAATGTCACATCTGTTAATATAAACAGATGTGAGAAATTTAGAAATATTATTTCTTCGAAAAGAAAGTTGCGTTATAATTACCCTTCGTAATCAATCGATTAGATATAAATTAGTCGAAACAGTTGAATATCTTGGTATAACTCTTACTAATAACTTAAGCTGGGTCACTCGTATCTGTAAAATCTGCGGTAAAGCAAGTAAAAAGCTTGGCTTTACAAAGCGTATTGTTGGTAGATGCAATGAGAAAGTTAGAGAGCGTTGTTATTTCTCCTTGGTCCATGGTGAATACGCGGCAAGCATATTGGACCCAGCTGTTGAAACGGGTACCCGTGAACTCAAGGAATATCAGTGCAAAGCGATATGTTTCGTTAAAAATGCTAACAGAAAAAGGTAAGCGTTACGAAGATGCTCCCAGATGCAGGTTGGTAATCATTGAAAGAAATTAAATTAGATGCTAGGTTGCAACTACTTAACAAATTTAGAGAAAGCACGTTTTCCGAGGACGTAATAGATATTATGCGACCCCCTGTTACTTCGGTCGATCCGATAATGAGGAAAAAATAAGAGAAATAGAACATGTCATTTTGAGGACTCATTCTTACCGCGAACAATACGCGATAATAATAGACTAAAAAAGTAGCTCAATCATTTGGTGTTTACAACCCCTGCCACACGCCGAAAGGCAGTTTGTAGGGTATTTATGTAGATGTATATTAATAGGAATCGTCTCCAATTTTGTTATTTCCAAAAATCCTTAAAAACCATAACTGCATTCTGTATTTAATGTGAAAGTGTAGAGCTTAATATTAAAATAAGTATATTCAATAAAATGGGAATTAATACACCAAAATCAATCGAGGTAATAAAAATAAGTAAAAATAGTCATTTTAACAATTTATTCAATCCACGAAAAATTATATCACTCCAAATATACAACAGTGAAATTAGACCTCTCATTTCTGAGGTAGAACAGGGATCATTAAACACATTTTTTGGTAATATAGGGCCGCTTTTCACAAAATAGATTATAAAAAGTTCATAAACCAATTGCACAGATAAAATGTCTATCTCAATCATTAAAATTGGCTCAAAATTTAATTCAAAAACCAACTTACCATCCATCAACAAAAACATATTGGGTTGCCAGGTGATATTCTAGCCCATTCAAGTTGATTTAACTAGAAGGTATAAAATCACTATGGAAAATATGTTCTGCAAAAATGGCAAAATTGTTTAAGATGTCACCGAAGAATAATTTCAGTGACATCCAGTTGGTTTTTTCATTAATTTGTTAGAGAGTTATAGATAAGTCAGACTTTAAGAAAAGAATACAGACATGAAAAATAAATAACGTTACATGGTATGTTTTGTATCCAGAGAAACATCAAAACAAGTGAAGTTATCCAAACACTGAAACATCAATACACATCCCCAGATTCCATCAAATGCATGTGCATCAAATAACATGTGATGAACGTACTTCAGCCTCTTCTAATAATTTTGGGGCAGATGGAATGTAGCTGCTGAAATAAATGCAGTACAACAAGCACCATGAACATTAAGTATATTTGGCATAGAAAATGGCTACAAGTGATTAATCAAAACTCACACTGAAATTACAACATCTACCAACATTACGGTCATAGATCAACATTATTCAGATCAGCTCCTGAGGATGACGGCAGATCTACATCATCTGGAGGGATGAACTTCCCTATTGGCTGTATAGCCGCCTGCAACAAAAGCAATCAATTCTTTAAGTCTTGTGTATGCTAACCTTTCTGAATAGTAGAGAATGCAATTTCCTCAAGGTAGCAATAAATTGCAACTCTTCACTTTTAGAAACAGCTATAGGAGCCATATTTATTTGAGAATGTGTTTCCTTTACCAACTTCCAATGAAAGAAAGTCTTGAGTCGACCCCCAAGTGGTATGATGCACTCTCACCAGACAGGTTCATGACATTCTATTTAAGCAACTTATAATATTGTGACAATTTTCATGTTGTTCCCCCTGTTATATTCTCACCATTACTTGGCCCCGATGTGGACAATTAGATAAGTTAATAGATGAATTAGGTATAAAGCTTGACTTGCAACTGTCTAAAAAGAGACATTTACTTCAATCTATAACCCATTCTGCACAATTCCAAACACTGGTTAACTTATAGCTTTTTAACCCTTTCACAAAGAAAATCAACAAGTGGATTTGAAGTTCATAAGGCATAAACAAGTAGAAAAGTTATCTCAAATTACTTGAAATTAAATCTGCCAATTGGTGAGATATTGCCTATTTTTGTATAAGAATCCCAGGAAAACTAATCTGATGTAAGACTTTTATCTCCTTACAAATTAGGGTGGAGATATCTATGAAAAGATGAATTTAGGAAACAACAAATGATGTGGCAAGCGTTGATCCTAACATTTACTTATTACAATGTAACTTAAAATTATTATTGTTTGCCAACAGATAGAGAAAAGTCACAGCTCCACAAAAATAGGGGAAGAAACATTAAAAGTTTGGTTACCTTAACTTCCATTGTTTGTAAAATTATGGAGAAAATCGTGACTGAATAGGCAAAAAGGTGGGAAAGGAAGACCTAGTATACACAGATTTAGTATAGGTCACTCAAATTGCAAAACTTAATTACTGGGACTATTTCATGATTTAGTGAATAAGGCATTAAGTTATAATTAAGGCATTTGATTCAATTCAGGACAAGATACAGAACTAGGAGAAATAAAGATTGATAAAAGGGTAATCATATGGATTTCCTTGCTGATAAAAATCAAAAGGGAAAATACTCCCAATAATGAAGACCTCAAGGAAGTGTCATCTCCATATATAATAAATTTGAAATTCAAGCTAAGAATCATTCTGTTCTTATTTCTCTCAGTAAATAAATTCATGAAAATGTGAATTTTACTTGTATCATGAAATTTATTCTCCCACAAATAGAAGGAAAAATTTTTCATACACCTGCTGCATTACTTACCTTCATTTCTCTCAGCTTTCTCATTTCTTGCTTCAACTTTTCAAGAATGGCAAAATTAGGTGAATTAACAGATGCTTTACTCTGCAGGAGAGTAATCTCTTGTTCCTCTTGCTTCTTCTCCTTAATGCTTTTCACCGATCTATTGCCATATAATCGCAAAAGAGACCCCCAACTTGCTACGTGTGGATGCAATACCTGAAAAATTTCCAACATCGTACTTCTATTATAAACGAACGTTTGTAATATGATTATAGTTCGTTTGATATTTTGTATGAATTTGTTTGTTTTGTATGATTATATTATGTTTGTTTGTGTATGATATATAAATAAATAAATAAATATATACACAAACACATATCTATATTATATAGCTACTTCTCCGGATATACCTATATAAATATATTGGGGATATGAATTCTAAGCATGTTCCACATGTGCCGTTGACGTCAAATTTTTACGACGTACTGGCCCCACCCTGTAGATACCAGAATAATTCAGACTTTGAGGCTAGCTATCATGGGTTCGATACCAGAAGGTCCCAAAAATCGCGATTTTCCCATAAGAATTCATTGCGTGGATTTTTGAAAATTATTTTGAGGCCCTTATCAGTAAGATAGAGGAACCAAAATCTCGGAGGTTGAAGTTAAGGTAGTTTTCTACAGTACGAATGGAAGAAATGTTACAAAATGACTGTGAGTTTGATACTGGGTGGGTGCAAAATTCTTCCATAAGAAATGCATTGCTGCAATTTTTGAATTTTTTTTTTTAAATGCCTTCCCAATAAGCTGGAAAGATAAAACCCGGAATGGTGACAGAGGCATTTCAAAACATTCTTTCATGAGGTTTACCGTTTCTCCAGTGGTTATTGGTTCGATGCAAAGTGTCATTCCGATTCTACCATGCATTTCAAACGGGAATAACAGAATCTTATTTTAGGACCTTCCTGATAAGATATTGAATCAAAACTTTGAAACAGGTCAGAATGGTGCTCATCTAACATTAGTAAGCAATGGCATCTCTCAAATGGGTCTCAAGTTCAAACCCAGACAGTCTTTTGCATGAATATCTGAAAATATTTTAGAGATGTTTCTCTGTAAGATAGCGGATTCAAAAAATGGGCTTTGAAGATGTAGTAGTTTTCTATACCAACAGCGAATGAAACGTCACCAAATGAGCATCGGTTTGACGCTAGGTGGGTGTGAATTTCCACCTCTAAAATACATTGTGGCGAGTTTTAAAGATCCTTTTGAATACTTTTTCGATAACCTGGAAAGGTACAGCTAGTTCCAAAGAAAACTTACCACCTAAGCCGCAACCCACATAACAGGCAGTGAATTTCCTCCGAGCGAGCCTTAAGAAGTGTGAGAGAGAGAGAGGGAAAACATGGAGGAAATAGTCAATCACCAGTTTTATCACAGCCTGGGTGAATGCAATCTACACTAGGCAAACTCATGGCCATATCTAGGCTATTACTTTAAATACATTTAAAAAACTATACGTAAATATGTAGTATGAAGTTTTGAGGCATTCTCTGTGTATTTTAGATAAATTTTGTTTCATTTGATAAGCATCAAAATTAAAACTAGTTAAAAAAAAAATCAGCAAATTTTATCATCTATGCAGAAGGAATTTTTACTATACCGTCCAATTCAATTGAGAGAAAATAAGCTAGGATTGATTTTCCTGAATGAATTAAGATATAAATATAAACTTCAGGTTTCTGCCACATTGAATATGCAGAGTGTCTACAGTTCCATATTAACGTTTCAATTCATATTTTAGTGACATTATAATAGAAACTTTAGTTGATCTAGTAAGATCATCTATAACGCTATATCTACTTTGTATCATAGATGTTGTAAGAGAAGTTAAACGATTTGGTTCTCGTAAGCGTAAGGAATAAATATTAGATGGCATTTCTCTAGTTCATTCTTAATTTCTCAGGTTATTTCAAACTACAAAATTTTTAGCTCAATGTAGGGACAAAATAAAGCATAAAAAACAATATTTATAAATAAAGTAAACAATCATTGACGATAGGCAGCATTACTTATTTTTTCATTTTTGTTGTTGAATTAGTTATTTAGCATAAGCTAATACAGTTTATGCCATTCACTTTAAAAGCAGAATATAGAGATACTAATTCTGATATGATGCACTCAAACATTGTCAACTTTATGCTATCATTCAGATTTTCCGAAGATCCTATTTCAACTGGAATTATCTTCCTTGCATTACTATAAATTAAAATGCATAAAAAATACTATGAAAAAATTTAAAAACAGCTTCGCAAAGTTCGTAAAGAATTATGATGTGCCTAGGATGAAGGATGATTTCAGACTTTCCTGGTGGATTGCTTGTAAGACACACACTATCAGTCTTCACACTTGTCATTGAAACGTTGGTGACACCAATGTCACCAGAATTAACCTGGTTGGAAACCCGAGAACGATACTTACTAGGATGAAGGATGTAACGAAGGTCCTTGGAGTGAATGTTGGAGTAATGGATTACATATAGAACCAAGAATATTTTAACAGCTAAGGTATGAATCATGAGAATTAGAGGAATATTCTCATGTAAGTCTAGTTATCACCCGTTGGTTTCTATTTTTAACGTATTCTTCCATGACTCATATTACCCATCGTTCATAATTATTGATATTGATTTTTCTTTTAATTATTATACACATTATGCACCATTCAAACAATTCAGGTTATGTAGCTTACTTTAGGCATTCAGAAACCGAAGCAGCGATCATTAATCATTAGTCTCACTTTCACCTAGTACATAGTACTGAAAATCATTTCAGTATATCAATGGAAATCGTGTTGTGGGTGTTTTCATACCCCTGACATACGTCATACGGTGGCTTGAAAGGTATTAATGTTAATGTAAATAAAGCAGGTGTTAACGTGTAAACCTGCAACATGCAAGTATACAAAAACCTGGAATTTATCTGCAATATGCAAATCAGTCTTAAGGTTCTGATTTGTCATACTAACTTTTGTTTCTTAACCATCTTAAACTGGATTCTTTGCAAGAAGTCCTGAAAGGTCGTCTACCTCAAAAATGGAGCTGAATATCTTCATTCCCTGAGGGTATACCCCCGGCAAAGATAACAAATCGCGGATCCACCATTTCCCACCTTACTTGTGATCAGTCACTGCCACCATACCCTAAACTTAGATACCTGCTCAGCAGGGATGCGGTTGAGAATCCTCATTAGAGCTTTCAAATTCGCTACCCCGGATACATACGACCGTCCACAATATGCCGAAAAGGGGGTTTTTCTCCTCAGAGCGGAGTTCACCTTCACCCATCAGCTGTTTTATGGTTCCTTTGACAAAATAGACAATACCTTTCGATGGACGAAAGAAAAGAAAAAGAAACAACAAAGGAATGAATAGGGGATACTCCTAGGGCCAGGGTGGAGGGCCTCCCCTCTCTCTGAAAGACTTAGTAAAACCTCAGACGCGAATTTGTCAGAAACAGCCAAATCTCATCTCAAAATCATAATGCTTCATCTGATACTGTCATCACGAATGCCTGATGGAAGTAAGAACAGAATTGCATGTTGATGCATATATTCTGAAATACCTAATGCATATTGTGGACGGTCGTATATATATATACTCGTACTCGTATATATATATATATATACGAGTAAAAGTTGCTTGCATACTGCAAGCTATCCATTGAATACAGTATCATACCAAGTACTGCCTCAGTTCAAATTTAAAACTTCACGCCAAAGACCGCCTGGCGACGAACTAAGAACCCGATCGTGAGAGAAGACAGCAAAATAATATTAGATAAGTGCCATCCTTACTTGTTCCAAAGTTTCGATTCAATATCTTATCGGGAAGGTCCCACGCCTCTGTCACCATTCCGGGTCTTATCTTTCCAGCTTATCGGGAGGCATTTAAAAAGATTTCCGCAATGCATTTCTTATGGAAGAATTTTGCATCCACCTGGCGTCGAACTCACTGTCATTTGGCTACATTTTTTCCATGAGAAGCATAGAAGACTACCTCAACTTCAACTTCCGAAATTTTGGTTACTCTATCTTAACGATAAGTGCCTCAAAATAATTTTCAAAAATCCGCGCAATGCATTCTTATGGGAAAATTGTGATTTTTGGGAATTTCTGGCATCGAACTCATGATAGCTAGCGTCGATGTCTGCATTATTCTGGCATCTACAGGGTGTGGCCAATACGTCGAAAAAATCTGACGTCGATGGCGCTTGTGGAACATGGTCAGAATTCGTATCCCTTATAAATATATATATATAGGTACATCCGGAGAGTTAGCTATATATAATAGATATATCTTATATATATATATATATATATATATATATATATATATATATATATATATATATACATACATACATATATACATACATACATACATATATACATACATATATATATATATATATATATATATATATATATATATATATATATATATATATATATATAAAGCATAGATTAAAATGGGAAATATATGTATATATATATATATTATAGCAACTTCTCTGGATATACCCATATAGTAGTTTTTAGTAATAAGTGTGCCAGCGCACCCAATTCATTTTCTTCTTTATGATGTATTGCTACTTGAAACAATCCCAGCAATTGATAAATTTTACCTGAAGTATAGCCTGTGAAGCTCTTTGTTTACCATCCCTTTTATTTTTGCAGACAACTTTTGCCGTGTGTTTGTTCACTGTCATTGTGAACTCGTTCTTCTGATGTCGTAACGTATTCACCTCATACTTTATTTGCATTTCTCCTAGACCAAAATTCCTACAACATAATCACACATAATTTGATCAAAATACACTAACAATATAAATGGTGCAAGTTTAGAACTAAGAATAAAACTGCAGATGAATTTACCTTTGAATGCAAGTTAGAAGAATAGCATAAGGAGGAGGTTCATTTGTTTTGGCACAGAGCTCGGCTACTCGTGGATCTTCTATTTTGATTTCATCAAATAACTGGAAGAAATTATAAGAATTTAAAAAAATGCAATAGACATAAAAATTCAGATAATCCATTAAACATCTAGAAAAGTAGCCCAGATATGAATTTATTCAGAATTTAGTATTTAACATCCACAGAGGTCAAGAAAGACTTTTGTCAAGTTTTTAAGCATATAAAATGCCAGTTGTGTAGAATGCTATTTCATCTGAGAAAAAAGATGGAATCAATCAATATAAAACTGGCCAATGAATACCAATAAATCAAACAGAGTCATGCATTGTAAGCCATAAAATTTTGATTTTATTTAATATATTTTTCAACTCCCAGAGGATATATTCTCAATATTTGGCATGTTTCAAAATTTAAAATACTTAGAAAACTCATTTCATCTTTAATTTTTTTAGCTTTTTTCCAATTCACTCATAGTTAGATAAAGCACTGTCCAGGTTTTAATAAAGCAATACATCTATAATTATAATGGAAATTTTCTTCAGATAACTGTAAGTACATACTGTAAATGAACAATACACCATTATTTGATTCAGACAGAAGTTAAAACTCACAGTTTAATGAAAAGACTTGTAAAATTCCACAAAAATACAGAACATTGACCGGTTTTGGTGTCAATCACATGATCATCAGAACTAATGAATGGGAATCGTCAAGCAAAGTTTATATAGAGTGGAGGAGTAAGACAACAGGATAAGGTAAACAAAGAGGGGAGGATCATAAAACAAAAGAAGTAAACAAGAGATATGGTAGTGCAGGTGAGTAAAGTGGAGGGATGAGTAAGGGAGAATGCCGTTAATAGTGGTGTAGGATTGTTTTGAAACAGGAATTTGTTGGACATTTGTGAACTTTTATTTGGAATTCTTCAAGAGGGTTTTCTCTGTTAAGCCTCACGGTGCAGAAGAATGGCAGAAAAGAAAGTCCCAAAGGTGGTCTGCAAAGTGCGATTATCTGGATCCATTTAAAAGGACTATCTGTTGCCTTTTGATGATGCTTCTGACCAACATATGAAGTAAGACAATCAATATAGTCCGATCTGTAAACTCCAGATTTTTGAAGGGGATGAATTCTATCTTTAGAATTGCAGAAAAGAATCTGCAAATTGTTCCTGGTATAGAAGGCAGGAAGTTGCACTTCAAAAGTAAGAATCTTTAACTACACAATTAGTAAATATATAAATAATTTAATTTTCTTAAGGCCAATGAGAGAAGATCCTTTTTATTCAGGCATAATAATTTGATTAGTCATAATGAATATGTATTTTATTCTCGCAATGATATATTTATCAATAGTGAAAATGTATTCATCTTGGTTGGAACCACTTCAAACGAAAACAGACTAATAAACAGCGACTCTTTATCAACTAGCTTGCACTGTACCCTCAAAACACTTGGCCCACAATCATTTACAAAACCTCAAAAGATTGTTGCTTAGCAGCTGAAATAAATATCAAGTAAATCTTGAGATAATGTCCTCATATTTGCAGTAGAAGATTTTATTCCTTTGGACTACACTCACTTTTCAATTTTAAACATAGACTCATTGAAGAATTAGGAATTCTACCAAAAGAGAGCTGCTTTGGAAAACAGCAGTAGATTAGTGCATCATTTATTAGCTGTGGCTTAACTACGTGTTCCACCACTCAAATCAGTGAACACCACTTCACATAAAGGCTAATATTTCTTCCACCAATTTAGTGAAGGGACTCTTACAAAGTAATTAGCTAAATTAGGCTCTAAAACTTAGATAATATTATAAAAACTTAGATAATGTGTAGCATAAAATTGTGCTGAAAGCAGTAAAATTAGCAATAGGCATTTGTTTTTTATGAACTCACAGAAAGATCAGGTTCATCGAGAGAGTTTCGCCTCATTGATCCACTGCTTCCAACAGATCTACAGCTACTTCCACTCTGCACATTCTGGGCTGCATCTTCTCTTATTTTATCCCTCATTTCGGGGATTAATATTTCTAAAGTGGCTCTTGCTGCTTCCGATTTTGCTTGCTTTTTACTGGTCCCATATCCCATTCCATATTGCATCCCATTTATTATGACTGTAGCAGCATATGGAGTTCCTGCATTTTCTGAATAACAACACAATTAGTAAATATCAAAACAAATTAAGTTTTTTAAAGGCCAATGATTGCCTTTCACCACAAAAGTTATGTTTCACAATTGTAATACAACTTAGTGTGCTTTTAAGAATTCTAACCAATGGCACAAGCAAGAAAGATACTTTAAAGATTATAATAAATATAGGTGAGTTTAATCCTAAAGAATAAATAGTGTTTAACACAGCATAACTATCATGCTAACCTCAACCGAGCTGAAGGTTTTTAAAGTCAAAGCTTACAAGAAATACATACTGTTTCATCTTCCTCCCAAGAAGAATTGATTATATTTGCAATTTTATCAACTTAAAGTGAATAAATAAATTCCCAGAATTATTGTGAGTTGATAGATCAATTCTGTACTATTAAAAAATCATTTGATGCCTAATTGTAAGTAATAGAGACAAATAATGTACTATTTAATGATGTATTAGGATTGCCAAGAATAATTTAGAGACCGATCTATGATTAACCTTGGATCTTTTGCAGTTTATGAATATAACATAGCAGCATTATTCTGACTGGTGAAGACTTCAACTACAATCTGCTCTTGGATAGTAGTAATTGAAAATCACTTCTTAACCTGCTCTTATCAGCTTTATGTTAATATCAATGTTCCAGCTCATGCTAACACATCATCTACACTACTTGACCTTACTATTTTGAATTTATCTGGTGAATCTGATATTATTCCCTCGAAAATCTCCAATCACTGTCTAGTTGTAACTCACTTTTCTATAAAAAACAATTCTTATTCAATTAACAAGACAATTTTCTGATATTAAAATGACCAAATTTATCTAGTCTGAGATTTGGTCAGATATATATGCTAACTCTAACAATAACTAATATGCTAACTCTAACTTTGACAATAAGTTTTTATGTTATTCTGTTTTTCATAATAAATTCCTTTTCTATTTTAATGTTGCCTTTCCACAAGTTGCAAAAACTTAAAAGGAACCCTAAAAAACCTGGATTACTGAATTATTATTATTACTGGATTACTAATTAAATATGTGCTTTCTATGCTTACATGAGAGACCTCTTCATTCAGGGTAAATTTAATAAGGAAGTTAAGGTTAAATATAAGACCCTCAAAGAACTTACAGTCCAATCCTTAATACAGCAAAGAGGACATGTAATAATAATAGGCTATTATATTGCCATAATAAATTCCGAGAAATTTGGAAAATTATAAATTAATCCAAACACATGGACAGATCTCCTTTTGACATCCTGTCACTCTTGCCTCTAAATTTAATAACCATTTCATTCCCTCTTGTGCCAAACCTAATGATCCTCTTGATCACTTTCACATTACTAATTCAACTTTTTCATTTTCTCTCTCCCCCAGCTTGGATATTGAACTCAAATGCATTGTTACCAACTGTGGCTCAAACTTTAGCGCTGATGTGAATGATAAACTTAACTTTATTATTCAACTCTCCTCTGAATTTATTAAGATTCCTTTATGGTGCCTCTTAAATAAATAAATCTTTTCTTGATGCCTATCCCCCTCATCTCGCAAACTTTCATCTCTTTGTATGAGAAAAAGGGAAATCCTGCTGACCTCAACTCTTAATTGCTAAATTAATTCATAAATATTTTGGTCAACTGTGTTTGAATACACAGTTGGCCAAAATCTTTGAAAGAAAGAAAAAGCCTGTCATACTCACTTAATTTCCTATTTTGAATCTATAGGAATTCTCCACAACATCAGCATGGTTTTTGGAATCATAAATCTACTAAATCTGCCATACGTGAGACAATAATCCGACTTCTAAAGAAGTGCTACACTTTTTAAGTTCTGCAATAGTTTTTTAATTCAACTTGCTTCAGCCAATATCATGTACAATTTATTGAAAATACAGCATGTTTAAAGGAAGGAGAGGGTAGACATGGTTAGAGCAGACCTTTCAAATTGATTATGGTTTATACACCTTATCATACATGTATTTTTCCATAGGAAGGGGAACATGGACTCTGAGAATCTTCCATAAACTATATCAACTTGAAACTCTGTACAGTTACAGTTTAGAAAAGTTGCTTTTGTAAAAATGTACAATAACATCACCCAAAATGGTTTGACTGCAGGTCAATAACATTGATCATTACTAATGCACTCAGTAGAACTTGAAAATTTCTTTTTAGCTCTTTCCAAAGAAATGAATGATTGCCACCTAGTATGATGATAGTGGACTTAGTTTAGTCATATATTTGTCATGATTAATTTCAAACATCACATTGGATTCAAATTTAGATGGATAAAGAGGTTCACTCATATGATAAGTATGGGGAATTGGCTATGTTTGATAGGAGAGGTGTAAACTTTCATAGCTATGGGTCAGGTCTTATAAGGGTCTTAGCTCACTGCATGCGTATAAGGGCCTTTTAGAAGATACGGTCATGATGAGTGAATCTACAAAGGAAAAGAAAGAAAAATTGGTCATTCGTCATCAGCATAGATCTTGGATGGTTTTGAATGCATTTATATGCCTACCAAAACTATCTGCCATTTTTCTACGCTGTGAATATCAAAGGACCTGAGAATGGGGCCCCTTAGCTACAAACTGGCAGATAGAGAAATTTCCATTCCTTCATCCTACTTCAGCCAACCAAATTGTGCAATGGAAATTGGTGGAAAATTATCATCCATTAGCCTGCAATATATAAGCAACTTTTACTTGTAATGGATATGAATATCTGGAGAGACATCTATACAGAATAGATGCATATATACTGGATCAATATTTGCCTTGGAGAACATAGGATTATGAGGATAATAACTCGATAAAACATGTCTGCAGATAAAGAATGAGATATTTGGAAAAGAGACATATAATTGGCTTGAAAATCTATGCTCCTTTAAGGTATAAGATGATACATAATCCCCAATAAGGAATAAAAAATTTAAGTCAGTTTATATAAATTTCAAATTGCTATAAACTAAGTCATGAAGTTTCAAAAAAGTTTAGAATATTAAAACTAAAAATCTTCTCTATAAAACTATAAATATGGCCAATGACAGTCTTTCTAATGTCAGGAACAGTAGCTGAAAAAATGGTAATTGTTGGTAATACTATTTTTAAATTTATAGTCTCTCTATGAATTCAAGATAACTTCCCAGGTTTGACATGAGCACTACTATCACTTTATGATCTGATTTGTTGGTTACCCTGCTTCATTTAAGTTTATAATTTAATTTTGGATTTCAAAAAAGATTTAGTAATTCATATAAAGCAAATCTGCACTCCCACAATTATACTTTATTTGAATACAGTGAGGATATGACACTTTTTAGAGATCTGTTGTGAAGATTGGCAGTCCTTCAATATGAAATCCCTGAAATGGACTTATAGCAGTGTTCAATAAAGATGACTTATTCTAAGTGCAAAATATCAGCTTAAGACTTATCTGAGAAAATAACTCAAGAATTTTAAAATTTACAAAATTTTAATGTTGGTAAACCTCCAAGAAAGTTGTTTTACAAACATCATAAACTGATTTGGTATAGCCAAAAACTCTAGATTGGAGATTTTTACAGCTAAGTTTGAAGACTTATTTCTCCCTCATTTTTGATAGATTTTTTTCCTATGTGTTATTTTGAATTTTCTGTCAGGGAGAATAGCAAACTTAGAAAACATGACTAACCAACATTTTGGACCTTTTACTATGTATTCTACAAGTTAATATAGGAGAAATTTTCTATGTTATGAAATACTGCAAATTTAGGACATCAGTCAGTGTTTTGTTTAATCCATTAAATTCAAACAGAACAAAAAGGTTCCTGAAGGTTCATTCTTGATGTACTTGTTTAAAGCAGGCCAATCAGAGGCATAGAAATATTAATATAGTTATTGATAGAGATCAATGGACCACTTTTCAAGGTAGGGCAAAATTTCCAATTGCTAATTATAATTAAAAGTCATAAGCAATTTTTAAGAATAGTATCTGCCACAAGAACTTATTTAGTGAAACAGTTTCAGTGATATTCCGTGCACCCTTAGGGGAAGTCAATTAATTGTACCAGAGAGATTAATGATACAAGAGGATTTTCCTATTTGCTATTGGACCTTAGAGACGACTTATTGACCAAAGTTCAATGCTATAGGGAAAGTGAATTCTAACCTAGTTCCTTAAACTGGTAGCAGGGTTGCTTCTTCAGAGCATGTTGCACATACTCATGAAGAATACAAACATAGCTTTTACCACTCGGATTCATTATCCACTCTTTCTTTGACCTTGGCCCAGTTGTCACTCCATCCACTTCTGTGCCTGTAATAAAAAAATTCAACTTAAACAAGTGCTATAACCTATACAATAAAAGAAAGGCTGACCTTAATATTAAATGATTAAAATATTTATCAAGCCATTGGGTTAGAGTATAATAGAATCTGTTATTCAAGTTTTAAGTCAAACATTAACTGAATCTCTTTTATCAATAATTATGTGATGATGAATGTAATACTTTTCACTAGTCTTTTGGAGAAGAATAGAAGAAAACGTATCTTTAATTTACTTTTTCCCCAATCTTTATCATAATAATATGAAAGCTACTCAATTACAATGGATTCTGAATGATGGCATTCATCAAAGTTACATACTATTGAATGCAATGATAATGATAAGGCTTCTCATACTTGCAACTCATTGAAATCAGTATGGAAAACAAGGGCCTCATTCCCCCTTTAATACTGATTAATAAGGTTCAAGCTGGCCTTAATCATTTTATTCAAATAAAAAAAATATGGAGGTTACATATTGATTGTCATGTACAGTGGTAGAAAGTTCTATAACAACAAGCCAATAGAACAACTAAATTCTCCCAAATGTGAAAACTCTAGGTTAGATAGCTATTGACTAATTAAAAAAAGATAATCCAATGGATTATTATGGAAATGCATGAAACTAAAATATGCATTGGGCCATTTCTTTGCTATCGAATTTCACTGATCATAAAAATGCTTTCAAAAATTACCGATTAAGGAATTCAAATATTCCTTTAGCATACATTTTGCCAGTAAAAAGAAAAGCCATAAAAATTCACCCAAAGATGTTTAATTTAATACAAGACTAATTAAATAAATGGCCTGCAGTAAAATCTAGGGAGCATATAATTAAAAATCATTTAATAAAACAAGCAGCAAATAAAAACAGAAAACTAATAACTTTTGATACACTACATTTATGAGTAAGAATGTGATAGTCTTACGAAGAGAAAGTCAATAAATTTAAACAGGTATACATGAAAGAAAATATTCACACCTGAGCTTTGGATAGGGAAAGTGATCAGTTTAGTTCCTTCAGGAAGAGTGGGTCTTTGCAGCTGTTTGTTGCGTTTCCTTTGTTTAGTGAACTTTCTCCGTGCCGACCATGACCTGAATTTGGCAAAAAGACAAATGGTCTAAAGAAATTGATGCAGGAAAGATAAGTCATCATAAGTCATAATAATAATCCATAGATTGGTGTATGTCAAATCATCATTATTCTTACTCCCAAGCAAACCAAAGAATATAAGAATAACCATCTGCTGCTTCTTAATTCCTTTACAGCTCGATAAACTTTCAGCATTCACTTCTTAAAAAATTTTAACTGCCAACATTTTTTTAAAAACACGAAATTTTCATCACAACTGTTGATACTTAATTGTTTTAACTGAAAACCAAGTAACTTTATTGTTATCATTGATGGAAAAGACCTCAGTAGAATTTTACTTTTAAAATAATTTCCTACCATCTCTTGTTTTCATACATTTATATACCTACATTTAAGAAAATAAGAGATATCATCAAATATAAAATCCAAGTTGCTATTGATGATTGAAAGTTTAACATTACAATATACAGTAAAATTCAAAACTCAAAGCCCCTCTCTGGTAGTGGATCATTATGTCTCCTTTTGGAAAATAAAATACATTTTCAGCACTAGATGTGCCACCCTTGCATTTCTCTACAGTGTACTTGTCTGGACTGGTAAATAGTTTATGTGCAGGGGCCTTCAATTTCACTTTACCATATCTTGATAGCACTCAACCTTCCTATCTGAAACAATTATGTAAGTAGTAACACTTTTTATCTGTAATACATTTAATCATCTCATTTTCGATACATCCAAGTTGTCACACACACGATAAATAACCTTAAAGAAATTCATAAATGATTGCATCACAGACAAACAATAGAGGATCAAATTAAGAAACTCCAAAATAATGATCCAAGGAAAGGACTACTCTTTGAGTAGTAGACAAAGAAAGGAGATGTGATTAATCTAATTGATGGTCATTCATAAGTTGAAATACCTGAAGACAATTGAATATTGAAGACAAAATTAACACGTTCATTTAAAACAGAAAACCTATGTGGATATTATGTCCATAAAAGGGTATTTTTCATATCCCATTTACGGTTTTACTAAAGGGGGATTTTATTCAGAAAATTGGGTACTCAGAATAAGGATACATCTGACTGAAATGGATGATTGTACCGGACGTAAGAATGTCAATCAATGTACAAAGAAAGAGTAAAAACCAGGGAAAGCTGCAATAGGTATTGATTACAAAAAGCTGTAGTTGTGCTATTGTATTCAAAGCATAGAAGTGTAAAAACCAAGCATTTAACAATGAATGAGAACAAAGTAAACAGAAAACTCCACAGGATTGACCATCTTCAGGTGCAGATGACTCCATTTTCATGTTATACTAAATCCTGTAAAGAGTTTGAGTTTGCTGTTTACTTTGTTCCTCATGGCAATCTTCCACAAAGTCACAGCCCAAGCAGTTGATTCTGAGAAGAAGGAAGTTAAAATTTCAATCCTTTGGTAGGAAAAAGTATGAGAAGAACTTAACCATAGAATTTTGGCAGAAAAATAAAAAAAGGTAATTAAGGACAATTTATGATAGAAGTAGAGCCAATGTGACAGTTAATGGTGGAGACTTTTAGTTAGAAAGACAAGTAAGATGTGTTTCTAGTGGCAATTGCAAGGACTAATCACACTCTGTAAGCACTGGAACAGTTGCATTGGAAAATGTTGCAAATTCCTGTGTCATAATGTTTTCATGAGGATGCAACAGATACAGATAATATTTTAGCAGTGAATGATTTTCAGTAATTTCATAGAATGTTTCTTAACAAGTGAATGAAAAAGGTGAAGGTACCTTTACTCATACAAAGTGATTAAACCAATAAAATTCAAAGCTGTGTTAACTATGGGTGTGTTTGAGGAGATAGTTCCAAACCAGTTCGGAACTACGGTGCATGCACGTGATGATTTTGGTCTTTTGCGGAGCGTTTAGAACCGAATTTTGAATTAAATACCAATTCAGAATTCTTCATTACAGGTTCTCTCACTCCCCTAATGTGGGACTAATCATCAGAATTTGGTTCTGAACTCTTCTAAATTACCAAAATCATTACATGCATGCGCCACAGTTCCAAACTAGTTCGGAACTGTCTCTGCAAACACATATCTTATATCTTCTTATGGCTTATCAATTGAGTGCATCAAAAGTGTATCCTTCACAATCAGCTCACCAGTACTTTAAGAAAACTTAAGATCCAATTGTACACAAGAAACATAAAAAAAAGAAATTTTTGTGTAACCTCAGGCACAAGACAAATCTCTCACAAGCTCAATCCAAACACATGCATAAACAAAAATTATCCTCCATAAATATCTAAATAAAAGTGAAAATTACTTACTTGAAGCGTAATACTTTTATTGTTTTAAAATGGAAGAGCTTTTTACAATATTCTTGGACTTGAGCATAACTTAGGGATTGGTGTGCCTTATTCTCCTGAGCAGTTTCAATGCGAGCGCTCGGCAGAGCAGGAGGGGATGACTGATCACCTGAAAAATACACGTTAACCCTCAGAGTGGAAGTTTAACTTGTAGTATGTCTTATCCTACAACTCAAGATTTCCAAGAGCCTCAAGAAAAAAGCTGCAACAAAATGTGGGTTGATAAGTGAAAGAGGTATTCTAAATGGCAGCTGCAGAAGATGCCTTCAACTCCTTCCAAAGCATTCAAAGTGTCCAATTTTATACACTGAAATATTAATAAATAAACTTATTTGTAACCAAATAAATCGTGTAAAAAATTATTACATCGAAAACAAAAAATATATACCTATAATTTAAAAACTCCTAACATGGTACTTTCAATGTTAAAAGTGCTTTGACAGCCTCAAAGTTCATTTGACACATGAGCTCCTACTGTGAATCAGACCACCATTGCAATCACACTTCCCACTTGAATATCCTCCGAATTCCTAATACAATATTATCTTAAAGTTTCTCTGTTAAGTTTAACAGTTTCCTTGGATTCCTTGTTGAACCACAAAATGTGAGTAATGATCAGACAAATTCAATTTTTCCAAGGTATTAAACTACAAACAACTTCTAAAGACAAAATGAATTGACAAATTATGCACCTAACCTTACTAAAGATGAGGATGTTTCAACTAAATAAGTCTAGAAAGTCAAGAAGTTGATGCATCTTAAAGGAGATCAGTTGGAATGAAAACAACGGATTTAGAGACTATTATAACATTAGTTAAAATGTATCATTTTTTACTCTCTTTACATTTCATTGAAATACAAATGATAAGAGACATTTCCCCTATCTACAAAGAATATTTTGTATGTATCTTAAAACCAATTTTCACATAATACTCGAGAACCATGATTAGGAAAACTTGATAACTCATTAAATGCTGTCATGTGACACAAACAAAGAAATTCACCTAGAAGTTCCACTTAGCACTATCTTTCATAGGAGAATGAGATAAAATTCACCAGGTTAAAATTTTCATGAAGATTATTTAAGGGGATTGGATTCTTTTCTAAAATCCCGCTCTTGTACCTTCTTCTTGTAGTTCAGTGTTTTGCTGCTGTCGGGTATTCCAGGGGAATGTGGGAGGGGAAGGTTAGGACGGGAGAGGACCCCTCCCTGCATCTAGTGGTGGGAAAGAGACTGAAGAGCAATAAAGTTTAAGGCAGTTTATGACCACCAGACATTTTCAAAGTCTTATCCATCTTCTTGTATGAAATTGCTTGCATAAACATTCCCATTCAGATCAGGAAGGTCCAAAAATTTAATTCCGAATTTAATTATATGGTAGAATGCAAATGGTACCCTGGCGTAGAACTGAGGACCATAAGGAAACACTAAACCGCTTTTGTAAAGCAAATCCACAGCTTCTCTTCACATGCCGGGTTACTGACTTCTATATCCTTGGGAACAGCATCATAAATAGATATCATTTCCCTGCTGTATTTTTCTCATGGGATAATTAGGATCTCCTGAAGACGAATCCAGGACCTTCTCATAAAATAAGATTTCTTATAACCATTTGGTAGGGTCAACACTTACGGTTTCTAAAATTTCAAGTCCATATCATATTGGGAACGTCCTCAAGTAAGACTGTTATCTCCCTTACAAATGTATTGTAAAGAGTGAATAACCCTCTGCAATCTGCTAAACAATTAAGATAGTAACTTACGCAAATTTTGGTTTCAATTATAACGGAAAGGAACCAACATGAATTTGCAAGATGTGAGAATAAGGAGAGATAGAAAGAGAGTAAATAAATTAACGAATGTTATATCTCATGAGATAAGTGAAGAAAACAGAAAAGAAAGCTAAGATAGGAAAGATATTTTAAAATAAAGACAAATTAAATGAAGGATGGAAGAAAAGAGAATATATCTTTCTGATTGCAATTACCATAAAAGCTGCATTTTTTGATCTTCTACCCGAAAGGAGGCAGAAAAAAGAGACAGCTTCTAGATTTAGATTAGTACCCCACAAGCCACCAGTGGTGAATGTCAGGAGGTGTAATGACACCATCATAGCTTACTAATTGGCCATACTATCTTCTCTGGTAGCCCACGGGAAGAAAAACCAAAACTAACTATTCATCCTTGCAAATCCTCATAACGTTTTGCTGATGGCCGATACCTTGCTATGAAGAAGCTTCTTTAGACAAAGGGTATGAACATTATCTTGGAGTTGAAAACCACAAGCTGTTGAGACCATACCCTTATAATCCTTTTGTTTCTTTCTTTCCTTTCTGAACCACACGATCATACGTAAGGAGGGATAGAGGGGAAGTAGTGGAATGAGATCCTCACAAGGGACCATCAATCCAGTAGATCTTCTTCTGGAGAATGCACTTAACATCATCAGGATTTTGAATGATTACTGCCATTTTGTCATGCTTACATGCTCATAAGATCTTTCCATTCAAAGATAAAGCATGGAGCTGCACCCAGAGTCAAGGATAATTTTCGCATTGCTTTTCATAACAGAGCTACACGTGAACAAAAATGATTGATTTTTACTAATTACCAACAAGAGTTTACTAATTTTATCCATATGCTTACAGTTGCATACAAGAACAAACACTCAAGGTGTAGCTTCATCCTTTAAGTGTCAAATAGTGAAAGATCATTTATTTTATTGATATTTTATTTTTATTAATGCCTATATAGTGATTTCAGAACCAACGGTCCAAAAATGCGGGTGAGGTATCCAATCCCCTTAATTACAAGAAGAACAAATAGAAACAATTTTCTGTTGCCTGGGATTTTACACCTGATTAGGCCAGCTGATTCCAAAAATTATATCAGCCTGGCTATATCCGTTTTGAAGATACTACATAAATATTTTCATTACTATAACACACAAACAAACCTTTTCATGACGTTGATTGTACTTTACAGTCTGTACTTATAGATATCAGAACATAATTTTCCTTATAACTATAATTGTATTGCTTTATTAAAATCTTAACAGTGTATCATATAACTATGAGTGAATTGTAAAAGGCTGAGAAAATTTAAGTTGAAATGAGTTTTTAAATTATTATAAATTTCAGAACATGCCAAATTTATAGAACACAACTTCTGGGAGTTGAAAACTCGACAGTTTAGAATGCATGACTATTTTATTTATATATATTATTATTATTCATTGACCAGTTCTACATTAATTGAATATTCTTTTTTCTCGCATTTTTTATGGAAAAACATTTCTTTTGTATTAGCTATGTCATTGAATGTGCCTGACTTAATCTGTCTTTACCACTTCATTATCTATTGATTGTTTTCACAAGTAGTAAATCCCCCTTTCTTTTAGCTATATTCCCCCTGTTGCATGTATTCTGAGAACCTACAGGTTTTTGAACCCACAAAGTTCTGTTCCCTCCTTTCTAGCCATCTCTTTGTTTTAAATGTTATACAATGAAGGATTAGATGTGAGAAGAGACTATTTAGTCCCAATCTTGCCCTCAAAAAAACATTATTATTATTAGATTGCATTGTCAGTGAGAAAAAAATTAGCTGCTTTTCTTTACTATAAAAGAAAACCATACATTATGCAGTTGTCAGAGGCCTTATTAAGAAATTAAGTTTCCTAGAATAAAATTCAGATGAATGAGTACTTTTCATTGACAGAAGCAGTTTGATGCATGTTGTCTAACAGTCTAGCAAAAGAAGTTTGATGCATGTTGTCTAACACATTGGTAACAAATATACCTCCATTCCAATTTGTCTGTCAACCATTATGAAAGAAAAGTATAAGACCATTTCTTCAGCATTAGAAAAGATAGAATATTATGAACATCAGAAGGTAATGTGCATTGACTGGTAGATGGCGAATTTTCTTCTCAGTCAACAAAGAAATTAAGTTTCAGTGGGTACTTATGTTGTGTGGGTTTAGGAGAAACAGGCCTCTGTTTGTTGGAGAGAATAATTTTACCTTAATTGCTAGGAAAAATATCAATCTACTGCCTTTATTTATCAAGCTAAGCTTGACAAAAGAATTTGTAAGTTCATTAAATAAAGACAATTTGTACATTCAGTATATATTATTTCCTATGTTTACCTAAGATATACTGAAAGCGAGTGGTGTTGATGGTCTACAATTTGAGACACATTTCAGAAGGGAGATGTAGTATGGAATTTATTCTTTTTATAAAATGTAATTTCTGGGTCGCAACTGTGATAACTTTATAAAATGAAGTTTTGATAAAATTTTGCAGCTTTTTTCATTTTTTCAATTCATGATCTGAGTACCAAATAGCCATTTTGATATCTTGGCTAAAAACCTCTCAATTAACAGGCATATGAACTTTGCTCTCCACTGAAAATGATTTCAACAAGTTAAAAGCTCACCTGAAGAAAATCAGACACACCTAAGTGCAGATTGTATACTGAATAAATGGAATGAAAACTCAGAAAAGTAAAAGTTTCTTTGATTCATGAGCACAAAATTCTTTGGCATAGACTTATGGAATCATTATAATAATGTAGAAGTATTCCTGGAGAGGAAATTTAACCATCCTTTATGCTGTACAAGTTAAATCAAGCAAGGTATCTTGCCTCAAATACAACCACTCATCCAAACTGAAAGAAAAATTATTATTACAAGGGGTGTCCAAAAAGTAAGTTTCATTGAGCTACAGAAAATAAAATCTCTATCCTTAAATCATAAAAACGATTAATTCATTAACTTTCACCTTTTCTCAATTTTTCAACGTAATCTCCTTTTTGTATGCATTTTTGATGAATTGGTAACATTTTTAAAAGTTAATGTTACGCCATTCCCCCGCCAGATTTCTTTCCCAACATCCACTTAATTTTTTAATTCATAATCACCAGATGTTTTTTCTGCATTGGGAATAGGTGGCAATCAGTGGGGGAAGGTCGTTGTGATTACACTGGATGACCAAAGACATCCCAACTATGGTTTTCCAGCAGTTGCACAGTTCCATAAGCAGAATGTGGCTGTATTGTCATGGCTGATATCATCCCGCAACAGAAGTGCCTTCTTATGAAGAATTGATAGATTGGGATACAGTCACTGTCACCAAGCCACCACTTATTATTTCCCCTTTCGTCTTTCCCCCGAGGATCTTCAAAACATTAAAGGTAATGCAAAGGAACCTATAAAGAGCTTGCTGCATTGTTTGCCCTCCCAAATGATTCCCATGCAGTCGAACGGAACGTAAAAGAAGTCACAGAGGTCACAAGTTTAGTCTACGACCACAATGCAAGAGATGGGTTCATATGAGAGAGGATTCTCTCTCGAATACCAAAAATCAGAACAAAAGCAGCCTTCAAAGACATCAGCTAGTTATCTGGTATGCGTCCACGGGTGTGTAGGCAGGCGGGACTCGATTAACAGGCTCTACCTCATGATGAGTCCTGGGAAGCTCACTGCAGCTGAACCAGCAAGAAGCTGCCACTTTCCATGGTGTTTCAAAAAATTTTAAAAGTATGATATCTCGTCATATTCAGTTTTAATGGCTTAATTTAATTGTTCCTTGATCAAAACGAATTAAAACAGCCATTTAATCAAATGTATGTATGCTCTGTCGAAAATTTAACTTACAAAAAAAAAATGCAATTTTCACCGAAATTTCGAATTTTTGAGCTCTTTGGTCTGGCCCAAGACGAACTTTGTTAGAGCCCATCTTTTGCACATTTGTTATTGAGCCTAAGAGGCAACTTTTCCAACCTATTACGTTCCCGCTACTAAATTTTTTTGTTTTTCGGCACGCCCTATTGCACAAACTTCTCAGTCCTGAAAGGACAATGCTCTGCAGTGATGGCTTATTTGGAACTCAAGAGGAATGAATTTCATCCAAAAGTGAAGCATTTATTAATTGCTATGGTCTCACAAACGCATCGTTTAAATCAACTAGACAATTTGTCATTTGCCTGCCACTATGGTATTCATCACAAGCACTTTGTCTACCTCTTATGAGCAATGTACAGCTAGTTCCAAAAAAAACTTACCACCTAAGCCGCAACCCGCATAACAGACCTGAAGCTCGATGAGAGCGAGTCTAGAGTTTTCCATGCATTCTATTGGCTCTTGGAAGGAGGAGCAT
The DNA here is from genome assembly GCA_036926295.1 of Pachydiplax longipennis. Classification (NCBI taxonomy): domain Eukaryota; kingdom Metazoa; phylum Arthropoda; class Insecta; order Odonata; family Libellulidae; genus Pachydiplax; species Pachydiplax longipennis. The sequence continues at coordinate 2,297,250 of JAVFKF010000040.1, read as the reverse complement.
TCAGACGGCCCTTTTTTAACATTGTGAAACGCGTTGAACGTATTTGTATCGTCTTTACTAGCACGAAATCTTGTTTAAATTGAGTGTTACTTTTTACTATGTCAGCAGCATAGTATTAAAAAATGAATAAACATCGGATCTCCTTATTTCGGCCTGAAACTTCTGCGTAATTCACCTTTTTCTGGAGACATCGGGTAAACTTACTTTAGCTGCTTCAATTATCCAATAAAAAATTATGTCATTGCAAGATTGAAAAGGATTATATTATTACGTTTTTTATGCTCTTGACGCCTACAGGAGGAACTTTTAAATTTATTTAGAGGAACTTCACGACTATGACGCAAATAGAAACATGAACGAAAACTCTGCAAGGAGATAAAGAATACTTAGGTATATGAACACAATCAACTGTATTTCAACTAATTTATGTTGCAGAAGAAATGCTATCGAGAAGGGGAGCATGAAAAAACTGCGAAACCTACTAATGAAAGCAAAGATGAAAAGAAACTTAATCTGGACGAATACACTGAGAAAGAATCATTTTAAGTCAACCTGGTAAAGAGCTCTGAAAATTAGACCCAAAACATATTACAATAAAGTAAACCAAGTAAATTACGATCAACTACATCAGATAATTACATCAAATATTATAAAAATTTTAAATACCACCAAATCATATGATAGAAAGTAAAATATTAATTGCTGTGATATCATCATTTTCTAAGGTAATCGCTTAAAATTCAAATTGCTAATTTAGTATTTTAGAAAATAACATAGATATTAGGATAGTAGCACTCTTAATTTAAATACTGAGGACTACAATTTTTTTTCACGTATCGAATAAAAAATTAATTTACGACGAAATTAACGCCAGCATTTCGTAACACTTTTCGGAACATATTGTTCATTGCCAGTCCCAGAAAAACCATCCCTTTAATTAAACCAAGTTCATGTTCCTTGGAAAATTATGCTGTCCCAACTTTTATCTGATGCTAAATCTCTTTCTTGCCCCGTGGTGCAAATTTTGACTCGATTTCTTCGCAGTTGAATTATTCTGCAATACAGAGAGGTATAAAATTTGCTTGATACTACAATTAACAGAGCATTAGGTAATTCAGAATATATGCATCAACATGCCATTCTGTTCTTACTTCCATCAGGCATTCGTGATGACAGTATCAGATGAAGCATTATGATTTTGAGATGAGATTTGGCTGTTTCTGACAAATTCGCGTCTGAAGTTTTACCGAGTCTTTCAGAGAGAGCGGAGGACCTCCACCCTGGCCCTAGGAGTATCCCCTATTCATTCCTTTGTTGTTTCTTTTTCTTTTGTTTCGTCCATCGAAAGGTATTATCTATTTTCTCAAAGGAACCATAAAACGGCAGATGGGTGAAGGTGAACTACGCTCTGAGAAAGAAAACCCCCTTTTCGGCATATTGTGGATGGTCGTATGTATCCGGGGTAGCGAATTTGAAAGCGCTAATGAGGATTACCGACCGCACCCCTGCTGAGCAGGTATCTAAGGTTAGGGTATGGTGGCGGCGACCGATCACATGTAAGGTGGGAAATTGTAGATCCGCGATTTGTTATCTTCGCCGCGGGTATTCCCTTAGGGAATGAAGATATTCAACTCTATTTTTGAGGTAGACGACCTTTCAGGACTTCTTGCAAGAAATCCAGATGGTTAAGAAACAACAGTTAGTATGGCAAATCAGAACCTTAAGACTGATTTGCATATTGCAGATAAATACCAGGTTTTTGTATACTTGCATATTGCAGGTTTACACGTTAACATCTGGTTTATTTACATTTACATTAATACCCCACGAGCCGCCGTATGACGTATGTCAGGGGGTGTGAAAACACCCACAACACGATTTCTATTGTTATAATGAAATGATTTTCAGAACTATGCACTAGGTGAAAGTGAGACTAATGATTAATGATCCCTGCTTCGGTTTCTGAATGCCTCAAGTAAACTATATAACCCGAATTGTTTGAATTGTGTATAATGATTAAAAGAAAAATCACCGTCAATAATTATGAATGATGAGTAATATGAGTCATGGAAGAATACGCTAAAAATATAAACCAACGGATGGTAACCAGACTTACATGAGAATATTCCTCTAATTCTCATGATTCATACCTTAGCTGTTAAAATATTCTTGGTTCTATATGTAATCCATTATTCCAACATTCACTCCAAGGACCTTCGTAGCATCATCCTTCATCCTAGGCACATCATAATTCTCTACGAATTTTGCGAAGATGTTTCGAATTTTTTTAATGGTAATGCAAGGAAGATCATTCTAGTTGAAATAGGACCTTCGGAAAATCTGAATGATAACATAAAGTTGAAAATGTTTGGGTGCATCATATCTGAATTAGTATCTCTATATTCTGCTTTTAAAGTGAATGGCATAAACTGTATTAGCTTATTCTAAATAACTAATTCAACGACAAAAATGAAAAAATAAGTAATGTGCCTATCGTCCATTTATATAAATCAAGCTCCTCGTCAATGATTGTTTATTTATAAATATTGTTTTTTATGCTTTATTTTGTCTCTATATTGAGCTCAAAATTTCGTAGTTTGAAATTACTTGAAAAATTAATTAGAGAAATACCACCTAATATGTATTCTTTACGCTTACGAGAACCAAATCGTTTAACTTCTCTTACAACATCTATGATACAAAGTAGATAGAGCGTTGAAGATGATCTTACTAGATCGACTAAAGTTTCTATTATAATGTCACTAAAATATGAATTGAAACGTAAATACGGAATTGTAGACACTTCGCATATTCAATGTCGCAGAAACTTGAAGTTTATACGCCGAATACCGATAAATAATATCTCTAAAGTTATTTAGAAGAATACATTGGCTTGCATAGGTAGTAATACTAATGTTAGCGATTTCTATTGGTTTAAAAAACCTCGAAATCTCTTTCCAAAATAAATTGCTGATAAGAAGATGGTTTAGTTACTGGCTTAGTGGACTACTCGAACTTTCTTATAGAATTAAGAGAAGGTTGCTATAAAACATTGAACATCGATATATAACATACAATTTCGGAGATCCTGGGAATAAACTGATGCATGAGAAGGAAATTTCTGAAAGTACGATGAGCCATCGACGTTATATCTTGTATATTTGAATGTTAATCATTTTTGACTAAGATATTACTTAAATTGGATAAATGAGTAGTTTCTCTGGAGGCAGTCATAAACGGAAAAAATATATGTTGGATGAGAAAATTGAGAAGGTGAGCGAGTGGGTTATATTTTTGAAAGAGGTCGTTCCTCCTACTCAAAGTAAACAATTGGTCGACTAGGAAAGCAAAAAATGCGCCTACCTATTGTGATTCATCCAAAAATCTGGAATTAACATACCTCTTACACTTTTGGTTGTTAAATTCATGTGAGTGTATGTATTACTGTTGCCGTCGCTTCTCACTTCTCTATCAAAATAGTCACCCTCTTGAAGTCTTGGTGAATTTATTGCTTTATTCACTTCTTCCAATCACTCCTGTATCTTGCTTTTCAAATTTGTCGTGAAATGTGGAGAGATGAAAAGTTTCTCAGAGCCAATACATTTTAAATACGAAGGAATATTTTCAATATCACTATCGATAAATATGTAGATAGACTAGCCATACCAAACCACCACCCATTCATCTCAATCATTAAAATTCTGTCGAAAAATATGAGAGTTACGCAGGGCCAGCCATCAACCGAGGGGAGCAAAATTTCAACATGAGCCTCATATGCGCTTCCCCATGTGATATTACAGGGTTGGAATTACAGGTAAAAAGGCCCTGGGAAAAACTATTTCACCAAGTCCCTATTATTTTGCGTATTTTTAACGTTTTCTACATTATAATAATTGTAAACCTTATAATAAACAATTGAAATATAAATAATGTAGGTAGTTTTGTATACATTCAAAATTAATTGAAAATTTTACATTCATAGCTAACAGTAGCATTCAATGAGCATTATGACCAAACCTCATTCGCACTATCTTTTTGTGTATTTTAGAACTTTTAAAGGTGATAAATATAGCGAGAAGAATGTTTAAGAACGTAATGGTTTGTGACTGCAACCATTTCAAGAGGAATCCACAGAAGAAATCAAGTTTATTCGATTCACACTTCAATGACACCGAAAAAAATTAATTAATTAATTCAAAATTAATGTGAAAGATGGTAGTCTCGTGTCCGTCATCTTTATTCATTGAGGAAAATCGATTCTAGCACATTTTCTCTCATTGATTTGGACGGTATAGTAAAAATTCCAACTGCATAGATGATAAAATTTACTGATTTTTTACCGATCGAATTTTAATTTCGATGCTTATCAAATGAAACAAAATGTATCTAAAATACGCAGAGAATGCCTCAAGACTTCATACTATATATTTACTTATTGTTTTTTAATGTAGCATATTAATGTAATAGCCTAGATATGGCCATGAGTGTGCCTTACTTTACTTGTGTAGATTGCATTCACACAGGCTGTGATAAAACTGGTGATCGATATAGACTCCTTTGGTATATAATTTTAAAGGCTAATAACTGCTCTCTTGAACGATGCATAATATTAGCTAGTATTGTATTATATAATACCACCCATATAACCGCAGAGTTTTGCAAGCGAAGGCGTCGAATTCGAGGTCTATACATTTTTGGTCCGACACCGATTCAAACTGCGCGGAAATTTTCTTTCTCCCATCTCAATGCTAAACATAAGCTCAGAGCGGCTCAGAGGCAGATTTTGCAAAAATTTCCTTCGACTTGCTCGTGCCTTTCGCCCTCAGACTCAAATTTTATTAGGGGAAGGGGGTTTGCCTCGGTTTCCTAGGAATAACGGGACCTTGTGTGCGACGTTTCCCTCTGTGCGAGAAGCAACGCTAGAATATATACTGATTCGTTATAATCATTTTATAATAACTGAATTCTTGCATTACGACATCCGTATTGTTATAATACTATTCTGCTAGGCCAATGCCACCAAACTCAGGATACTAATAAATCTTTGCAATATTAACAAAGTAAATAAATCCATTTCAACTCTGCAGGCGGAGTTATGACTCAAGCAGACCATCTCCGCCATGTTTTTCCTCTCTCTCTCTCTCACTTCTTAAGGCTCGCTCGGAGGAAATTCACTGCCTGTTATGCGGGTTGCGGCTTAGGTGGTAAGTTTTTTTTGGAACTAGCTGTACACCAGGGACAAACCATTTCAATACATATTGCATCCTTGACAAGCTGGTAGGACGTAGCTGGTGGGAAAGCACTATGGTGTCTCCATAAAAACCATTGTCGTGCTAACATCCAGTGAGTCGAGCGATCTTGAGCATTACTCAATAGTATCATAACATCCGTACCCATACAAATGGCTCTCTCCTACCTCAATCCTACACTGAGAAAAAAATAGGGAGACTAACTTTTTGGACGCCCCTTGTAAAACCCTTTTTAGGGAAATATAAAACATCAATAGGAGCACGGTTTCTGAGGGTAAATATTTCACTCAACAAAAAGTATAAAGAACAAAGTTGATGGGAGTGTTGATGCAGTATTTAAGTTCTAATTAGCATTGCTTTTTGAATGACAATCCTTAGCATACTTTAAAATTTCCATTGCCAGATCAAGCACATATTAGAGAGAAACAAAAGCTTTCACAGCCTTATTTCTCAAGGAAATTTTTAAAAATATAAACAAAAAAAATAAGAGCTGCAATTCAATGTTTCAGAAACTGTTTTTAAAGTGAAAAAAGATGAGTTCCAAATAAATACCATTAGAGAGGGGCATTCCATTTTCAGACGGTTGTTCAGGAGGTTCTTCTTTCATCTTTTCTTCTTTCTCCTTTTCCAATGCTCTCTTATATTGAAGACATGGAATTCCACTGAGAGGTACCTCGTGTTTCTGCATTAAAACATAACTCAATTATCAACTACACTTTTAAGCATTACATTTAGAAATAAAGGAACAAATCTTCAAACCAAGGATATACTTTGTAGCTATTCCTTTTCTCTATAGTAATAGGAATTTAAAAACAATCCAGCTGAATGGAAGTGAACTCAACTTACTCTAGCACTTCCAGGACCAAGGAAATATGGCTTAGAGAGAGTGCAGACTCGAGTTGGTTTGTGAAGATAAATAGGCATCCCACTATTGTGTGTCACTTGGACCCATCCCTCAGGCAGAACGTCAAAATGATTGTGCCCCTTTTCTGCATAGAAACAATATTTCTAATATCAACAATTATGCTCAATTATGGGCATTTAAAATTATCCCTATATATATATATAATTAAAATAGACTACACACATATAGTAGATAGAATGACAGTATGATTTTGATGCTCTTACGGTTTCAATAATGGTGGTAACAGCTGTAATTAAGGAAATTTTAATTCATCATTTACTAATAGACACAGGAATTTTCCATGAGCCGAATATTGGCCACTGTTGGGAGTAATTCCTCAGGAAAGGATTATCACTCAGAACTCTGAAAATTGGCAACCACGTAGGTGATAATCCTTTTCCCAAAGAATTGCTCCCGACAGTTTGCAGATTTCGGGGCTTTGAGAGTTTCTGTGTTTCTTACTCAATGAACGCTAAGTTCTTTCATCATCATTTACTATTTTAACAATTTATATATTAATCCCATCTTCTGAGCAGCTTTTGTATCACATGATATACAGCAAAACTATCAATGGGAGCTCTTATAAGTATCCTCTATATGCCTACAATAATTTACTATAAGATTAATTTAAGTGAGAAATGCACTGCCTCTTTCACTTCTCTGTCTGCTAGTGATATTCTCTTGATATGCCATTACAGTGAATCTATATATGTAACTGAGATGATGCATGCGATTCTGAAAAAACAAAATGACTCTCACAGGGGAATTTCTGAAGTAGTCTGCAATCTAATTTACTAATTCTAATGTTCCCTTTTGCATTTTATGTTGATAAGTAAAAACAGTCTGTCTATGTATTAAAGTCAAACAATTGATACACAATCAGTTATCTTAATTATCAATTATTTCCACAGGTTACTTCCTGGCTACAAATATCGCACAGAAAAATGAAGGGTATCTAAGATATGGACACACATAAGTTAACAAATATAAGATTTTATTCCGTCAAATTCCTTTGCAACCAATCCTTAGCAATCAAAGCTGCAGTCCTCAAGTTAAATTTTAATTTGCTGGAAATTTCCAAATTTGTACGGATTTCTTTGGAAGTCAAACATTCCTGGCTGACCTATATTAGACATCTAAATAACAAACAATTGGATTTGCTTAAAGATAAGACAAATGAACCTAGCCTTGCGCATCAACGTTTATATCGGATATGCCAAATTCATCATTAAATAAAATATGCATTCAGAGGTCATATAAATCAATCATGTACTATACAATGAAGCCATACTTTTTCTACAAAAAGAAATATTTTCTTTAGTGAAGAAACAGAACCATGTTTTTAAAAGGGATACACTTTTCAATTTTTCTGCAACTCTTGCTTTCTTTAGATACATTCATGGATATAGCTTGTCACCTGATAATGCTATTATTCTTTGAAACATGGTTATGTTTCTCTAATAAAGGAAATATTTTTGTGGGAATAGTACAATACCTATATACATTCTAAACAATACATTAAATCTTAGATTTATTACATTAAATTAGTTCCCAATGCAAAATTTTTAATTACACAAGCCCAAGCCTGTAATTCACAATGACTGCAATAATAGACAAAAACATGAATAAAATTACATAAATAACTGCTCACAGAGCTGTGTGAACATAGATGATAAAAATTATAGATACAATTATATTTACAAATTAGAGATACATACATACATATGTATATATGTATGAATGTATATGTATGTGTGTGTGTGTGTGTGTGTGTGTGTATATATATATGTATATATATATATATATATATATATATATATATATATATATATATATATATATATATATATATATATATATATATATATGTATATATATGTATATATATATATATATATGTATATATATGTATATATATGTATATATATGTATATATATGTATATATATATATATATATATATATATATATATATATATATATATATATATATATATATATATAGTTTTTCATTTGGGGAAAATCCCTCTACTTTATCTAATAGGTGTTTACTATTTGCAGGTGTGCATTATACAAAGAAATGCACAATATTTTGCTGCCAAAAAAATAAAGAGAAAAGTGATTTTTCATGGTCTATTAAGCCAAAGTTTGAAATACATGAAATCAAATTATTTTGGAAAAATAAATGCTTAAAACTGACAATCTCAACCGAACTTTTGGCATTCTTCTTACCTTCTAATACTACTTTTTCTCTCTCTTCATATGGTGAATTTTCTCCAGTTCCAAACGGCCTCTCCATTGATGGTTTCCTTCTAAATTCTTCACTCAAGCCTAAATTAAAGAGCATACCATTCATGACACAAATAAACATATTAGGGTAAAATTATAACCATTTATAATCCATAATGTTATTAATATGTTGGAACTACTTCACGCCATGATGTTCCAACAATATCCACTACTTATCTACCATTATTCCATGGAATATCAGTGTACTTATTATTGAACAATTGATAAATAAAAGAATGGATGGATGCCCTTTTTAATAATCTGCTGATGACATGCACACTTCAGAAGGTCCTTTGCCATTCACTTTTTTTGCTGATCATGGCCTAACACTTGTGTTCAGGACTATGCCAATGGGTGAGGCTGCAACTTCAATATGAAGGTTCATGATGTTCAATGTATTATTTACAGAAAAACGTGACTCTCAGTAAGAACCTCAATAAAATAGCTTGGAATTAAGCCGAAAGGCAGGGAATGACATATCCATCAAGTAGCATAATGGCTCATAACTATTTCAAAGGACATTATTCTCCTAAAACCAAGTGAACATCTGACAGAATAAGGCAATGCTATTGAAGAAAGGAAATAAAATGCAATATTTTCTCCATAACATCTTTGCACCTCAACTTATGTCAGGACTCAATCAAGGGCCAAAATTTCCATGGGGACGCTTTCTCACAATTTTTAATTAATTAAGAGTGGATTTCAACAAAAGAAAAATTTTTGCAGGTAAAGTGTATTTATCCTCTGTATATTTAATTACTAATAATTGGCCCCTCACTCCAATTGTGGGCTTCCTCTCACATATCAAGGTAGAAGAAAATGTAAATGGATAATCGCAAGCATCATTTTTTATTCTTATCAACATTACATTTATTATACAGCAAAACATGGGATTAATAGTACTACAATCAGTGGAGATGGAATGTATTGATTATCTGCAAGAGATCCAATAAAGCCTACTTCCCTGATATCCAAAGTTGCTTTTTTGATTCATTATCTATACATTACTTGTTATGCACCACATCCCATTTTCTCCTCAATTCATGTATTCGAACATGTTTCTCTGACAAAATAATTCGTTAAGTAGACTTCAAATATGTATGTTATCAAAGTATGTGACCAGCCGCTATTTGTAGACTCAAGAGGGATTTTCTGAGATAAACGCTTTCTCATTGAAAAGCTTATGCTAGGAATTATTTAAATACATGATTGGACCTTCTCGCATGTGTTAGGAAGAGACAGAACACTGCATCTCAGCGTAAATTGTTTTTTTGTTCATAAAGTTCCTACAAAGAAAGGACACTTGACACACAATAACATTATCAAAATGTAGCTTCCTTTTATTCTGAAAACTATATTTTGCAGCAACTATTTAATACATGTACAATGTTGTAGTGATTCAATAATTGTGATATTATTCTTTGAGCTTTTCTGCCAGAAAGCAGAGTAGAAAACAAAAGTTATGGTAGGCTCTGTAGAGCCAGCAAGACATTGAGAGAGGAAAATACAGTAAACATATGTATACACACCCACAGAGACTGTATTCTTCGTCTATCATGATAAATAGATTGGAAATTCTATACCATCCTAAAAGACACACTCTTCTATTTAACTTCGATTTTTGGAGAAAAATGTAGCTTATATATGGGAATATATTACATTTCAAATTAAGCTTACAACTCTTTATTAACTCCAAATTCTTGGTAAATTTTGAAGATACCAAAGTACCTGAATTCGAAACGACTATATTACAGGCACTGAAACATTCCTAACTGCATAATTGTATAATTTATAACTGTGCTCAACTATAATTTTTTAAGGAAGACAGATATACAGATAAAAATCACTAAGAATACTTAAATAAGGTCTTATAGTATAACCTATGTGAAAGCAAACAATTTATGAATAGTGACACCTACAGTTCTTCTGCATAGTGCCCAAAATCAACCATCTGTGAGTGGGACCTTACTACATACATCCAACCAAATCAAGATATAAACGTGTCCTCAGCTGTTTGTAAGTCACTTCGTGACTGTATTTGAAACTCATAAAATATTTTCATGATCTGCAATATATCTTGAACGAATTATCTTCGAGGAAGCAAGGGTGGCCTATTGCTGCACATAAATAAAATGGTTAGAAACTCACCTTCCTCGAGCATTGCTTCGATCTCCTCATCGGGAATATCAGAGTCATAGCTGCCTTCGTAACTGCCGTCGGAATCGTCTTCCATTGCATCGTCGTCCTCATTGCATTCTCCATATTCATCTAAAACATCAAACTCTCTAGACATACTGTTTTGCTCCATACACGTCTCCAATACCACCTCCTCTTCGTCGTCTTCCCCCTCAACCTTCTCCACTCTCACACACTCATCACTATTTTCGGGGCTAAATGTCTCTTTATTGTGTACGGAGTAATTAGCCTTGTAGGGGCAAGTACCTGACGATACGGAAGGGTGAGGACATTTCGTCTTGGAACCTTGTTCCAAAGCCTCGCTGTCCTCATATTTGCGCTTATGCACCATGACTTGGGTTAATAAATACAAGATGTGGCTTTCCTCTCTTCAAACTTAAACTGAAACAAAAAACGTCGAAATTGAAGCAAAAATCTTAAAATCTGAGCATTTGAGGAAGATCACAGCAAATAGGCAGAGAAAATATTAGCTTACCATTTCTACTGTAATCATTAAATATTATTGCCCGGATTCTGCAAGCATGATCACCATTATGTATTCAAATTACGTGAATAAGGCAATGTTGAAAGAGATAAAGTCAAGAACGGCTCACCCACCACGGCCAATGACGTCAAAGTCCAACCCGTTTGTTTATAGTGATTGGACATATGCATTGGCGATGGCAGGAAAAACCGAGGCTCTATCTGGGCAGACGCGTTAAAAAGATCTTTCAAAATGTTGCAGTAGAAAACGTACGATGTGAGGCGTAAACTTATGCATTGGCAAGAGTTCATGTAAAGAGAGTGCTTGTTCTACAGACTGGCAACCCTCTTTAAAAGGACTTTTGCAATGCAATTTTAAGTCGACTGGCACCACATTCTGCAATGCAGGTAATGCCCGAGGTAGACGATAAAGCACGCAGAAGACTCCAAAATAGTTCCGGATGACTTAATGTTTAGTCCTTCTTAAATGTTAACTTAATTCATGCTTAATATTCGGAAAAGCGAATGTGAACAAATAATTTCTCATGCATCCTTTAAAGTTATCAAAAGCGATAGTCAATTAGAGAATGCCAAAGTAATTTCATTTAAACCAGGTCCAATCAACCAATTCAATTAAAATGTGAAAATATTCTGCATGAGTTGACTTGATTATGTTTGTCTGATGAAGAAAATCTTCAGATTTAACTACTCACGCTAAATGCTTCAAAGAAATAACTCCTAAGCATGATTTATTCCGGTCATCTTTCGTGAATGAAGTCCTCCTCCAGGAACCAACGGTCATATGGAATCGACTGAAACTGTAATACACATAACCGGAATCATTAAAACAATGAATACAGTTTAGCAGCGTTAAACTTTACTCATAAGATTAAACATATATTTTCTCCGTAATACCATATTGAAGAACTAATGCGAAAGCGTTACTACTGATAAACTGTTCGAAACGTTTCGAAGCGGAGGACGGTATCGAAAACCCTTGCATATGGAAGGAAGTACTATGGTGGAAGCCGCATTACAAAAGCGACGAAAGCTCCTTTACAATATCCCCGCGCATCCCCGTGTATATTTTTGGAACTAAAACTTTTCATCTGTCAATTTCCCTTCGGCGGGATAATAACAGCGTATTTGAATACTTGAAAACTTCGTAAATAAGAATGGTATAAGGCCAGTAGAATTTTTTTCTTTTTAAATATTTATTGTTCGTTTAGTATGACTGCTCGCTAAGCCGCATATTTTATGTCTACCAAAGTTTTAATCCACATTAATAAAGTGGCAAAATTTAATGTCCGGGATGATCAATTTAATACAGCTGATGCGAAATGTCACGTAATAAATATCCAACAAACTTAGTAATGCTATGAATAAAAATAAAAAGGAATATAAAATTGATGTCTTTAATGTTTCCCTTGATAAAGTAAAATAGTAAAAGCTACGCTTAGTTTTTAAAGCCACAGGGATATTGGAAATGTGGTGGAAATTCTACCATATGGGCTAGAATTAGACACTTTTTAAAGACTTAAAATTAAATTCATGGAAAATAATTCACTTAGACTCTCTAGTACTTTGATAGTTAACACGTCTTCAACTCGTTTTTATTTAAATTCTAATTGGAATGATCAGAGCGCAATCAACTCAAATTCTTACAGAATTCATCATTGATACTGAACTTATTTATGGATGGGTCACTCCTAATTAAGAAATTGATTATTAAAGTGAGAAACCTAATTCTAAGTGTAAATTGACGAGTTGTGATGATTTAGCTACCTTCTTGTTAAAATGTTCACTTAATGCTTCAGTGGACGTTTAAGCTTATGGGAATTAAGCAATTGCATCCTCAATGAATCTAAGAGAATAATATTATTATTTGTAGGGACAAAGTTTCTATGATCATATGCTGAAATATTATTATTGTTGGTATGCATAACTTTGATATTTTTTATCTTTAGTAAATAGCATTTAAGATAGTACGATTTTAATGATGTTTTATCAGAACTGAAAATACCTTAGCCTTCATGATCTAGGTGTAATGTAGTCTTGTTCTATCTTATATTTTTAATTAAACATATCCAATCTTAAATATCTTTACTTCCAGTAGAAATAAAATTGAGATTTTTCCCATAAATTTCAATGCATGCTGTAATACCAAACCACTTTCAGCACATTCCAACTATTGTGGTGGTGATGAGATACAAAATGCATGTAAAGAGTCCAATAAAAGAACTTCATTTGAGAAGTGGAATATGAGGATAGACATTCATTCACAATGAATAGTTGGTGGAGGATTTGAAATTTTCAAATTAGTCCATTTTGAGCAAAATAAAGTATCAGATGTTACTCATTTGGATTACCTCTGCAAAATGGATTAATGCAGAGCTTTGTTATTATATTAAATGCTTCATGATGTTCTTTACTACGTCTCATCAAATGTTCCTTCAACTCTATGTAAATATTACTGTAGTCATTATAATGGATCCCATAAATACTGGGCTCATTGAAGTGGTCATCTTGATATTTATCATTGCACATAAGAGCTCTTGCACTACAGAGCTGGTAATAAGATACTTCAGAATTGGATAGATGAAAACTGAATTTGAGCCTATTTACCTCTTATGGTAGATTAGCAAGTCGTTCATTGAGAGGATGGATAGCCATTGTCTCTGACAATGATAGTTTTATAACTTTCTGTGGAGGGTACATGCTCTGTGAATGAGACAGTGGATGGAATGACATGAAATGGTTTGTCTATTGGAAAATTTATTGAAACGCGGAGGGTAAGATCAAGAAAGTTAAAAGAATGACTAGCTTCTGTTTCCAAGGTAAAAGGAAAGAATGGGTAAAGGGAATTGAAAAAGTCCACAAATTTTATTATCTGTCTGTTTGTGCTCTTCCGAAAAACTCTTTCAGGAGTTAGACAAAATATTAAACTGTGTTTCTTCTAATAAAATCACCTAAACCAGATATAATAGAATCTTTTATTTGTATTTTGTTTCCTTTACAGTATTCAAATCAATATTCTATGCTTATTCCTTTAGATAAGAAAATAAAAATAAATGCTAAAAAGTCTGAAACACATACGAGATACTTCTACTCATTCCAGATTCAACTCAAGTGATATTTAACAAAGCAAAGGACATGTCATAAGACAACATATGGTCATGTTGGATGCAAAAGTGAAATAAGCATGATATAAGTATGTATTGATTTTTATTCTACATGTTCACAAACAGGAGATGATGAATCTGATATTAAAATAGAAAATGAATAACATCAAATGATATGTTCTACAGGCAAACATCACAAAACATTTTCCTTGGAATCACTGTTCCAAACTACCAAAAGCACAAAAGAAATCCCGAGATGAGATGTAGCAGGATACGAAAGTCTTTTGAAAAACAACACTCAATCAAATACATTTTCTGTCGAGGTCCCTCACTAAATGTGGAAAATAAAGTTTTCTTATTATAATAAAACATGAGATAAATACTTCATAAAGCTTTGATAAACTTCTGGTCCATAGTTCTCAGTGACACAACACTTCTACACAAAACTGATAAACTGCTCCATAACCTGAAATCTCTGTAAAAAATGCTCAAAATATCTACAACACAATAGTAGATTAGGTTAATTCTGATTTTACTGCAAACATTTCTATTTTGGTTCATACTGGTAAACAGTTCACAATTACATTGCATTCCTGATGAGAATCAAGGTCACACATAAGCTGTACTCTACAGTTAGCAATTGAAAAGTGTCATCTAAATATAGCAGGTGATGAGACATTGTTAGCCAAACTATATTTCACTAAAATATTACATATATTGAAGAAAAAAGAGCCATAGTAAATGAGAACTTTAAATTAAAGTTACTATCTTATTACACGGATTAGATGTGTATCTTAACTGCAAAATAAAGTTATATTAATTATTTTTGTCGTATTTAGTTCACTGTCAGAAAGACTACAAGTTTCTTAATTCTGAAATACCATTTCATGACGATGTCAAAGTTTGGTGAGAAAAATTAACTTCAACAGCCTCCTTCAAATCCACAATATCTTCTTTTAATCAAAAAATTTGCTCACATAGTAGCAGTTAACTAATTTGACACATAAATGCACTCTTTTTATTCCAGTCTTCAAAAGAGAGATTTCTCTTCTTAATCTTTTCATTGATTCATACATGAATACACATACGAATCGGTGAAAAGTGAAATCTCCAATCCTCTGGTCAAAAAACACAAATCACACATTTGTGCTAACATGTTGAAGGAAAGGAGCTTCTCAGTGCTCCAATAAATAAAAAAAATTCCATTTTTTACCATCCAAAATGTAAACTCACGCATTCTCACTGATACATTCACACATCAATTTCCACATTTTTAAAATGTCCACTCTCAAACGTTTAATCATGCTTATATTATTTCAACGTAAACTGAAAAGACAAATTACCAATACAAATCTCGCTTCAAAAGCCATGGTAATTTTATAAAATTGGAAACAATGGTGTCAACTCTTTCAACAGATTGACAAATTCTTATATTCTCAAAGTTGTAACCATTAAACACAAAGAGTAAAGACAAAGCTTGATAGTCAAGGAGAGAACATGCTGCTCTCTAACTGTAAGTAATTGTGTAAAGAAAATCAAGTGCTCAATTAAACATTTTTAAATGCCATCCACTCAATAAGAAACTGAACATACCATGAACCCACCACAAATTCACAGAGGAAAAATACTGTAGATAGAGGAACTATCCTCAGGCACGCGCTTAAGTTTCATGTCACCTTAAGAGTACTTTTTTCTCCTTAAGCACCACCTCAGCAATTACACTTATGCATCTAATACCACTCGATTTTGCCCAAATTGTCATCCAGGAAAGATGCATGCCATTTGAGATCGGACCAGCCGACGGCTCACCTTAACTCTGGAACCCACATGCAGACTTATGCCATTGGTCCATTCAACCTGAAATTAATATTTGTATACATCATTAACTTTCAGTTAGGTGGTTAGATTTAGAACTTGTTTTTTGTGCATTACACACATTTTGGAGAATTCATTATTAGAATTTCTGATGCTAATGAATAAATTCACTATTTCCCTTGGGGATCATCCCGCATTATTGTTTCATATATGAATCTGAATTATACTTTTCTTCTTTTCAAATGAAAAGGAATTGTTTAAATGATCCTTGGGAGATATTTAACATTAAAAATGATAATGAACGGTCACTTCACAAACAGCTGTTGAGAATGAAGATATATATGAGATGGTAATGCTGTGCTTATTCTCTACAAAATTTTGTATAAATGGACATTTTCAAACATTTCTAGAAAAGAATGTAAAATTGAACCAACTGCGAGAAAGGTAGAGCAATAGCAAAAATTTGAGGTGTGGTCTAAATAGGAACTACCAGAAGAAATATTGAATGCATACAGCTTGATAAACAAATATTATTTATAGAGAGGGTGGCAAATTAATGAGCATAGAAACAGAAAATTTGTTGAGATTTCTGAGTCACCCTACACATTGACCTACATGAAAATTACCACTCAGACCCTTTTTTCTGAATATCACATTCCAAAATTTGAATGGGTGGTTATATTTGTGTAATTCACTTTTCACATGCACTTAACATAGACCAAGATGAGAGCAATTACGGGCTTGTATGTGAAATTATCATTTTGTTACGTATTTATTTATAAAATAAGAAAGATGTCACATCTCTTCTGCCAATGAGCATAATGTGTAGTATATAAAGTAAATGTAGGAATGACTTGATGAGTGAAAGTTAGGGTGCCACACAGTTGATCCCAAGTTCTTGCTATGGTTTTTATGCATGTTCTTGCTTAGGCACCCTCTGACACTGAAAAATGAAGCAGGAAATGCAGCCATTGTATGTTACGATAAATTATAAGAGACGCAGCTTGCAGACCTAATGAACTAACTTACAATTACTAACAAAGTTAACTGACAGTGTGAAACAGCCTTTAAGATACTTCAGAAGGGGCACTTGTATTCAAACACTTGATTTTTTCTTTATTAGTAAGCCCAAAACAAAGGGGGGCAGTAATATTTGAGGGGTGGTTTTTGAGTAAATATAGTAATAATGAGCCATTTGGTAAAATCACATAGCCTCCAGATAATTGTCCACTTTAAGTGTTATCATGAGCTATTATAAAATGAATATACATAGCTAAGAATATGGGTAAACTGCACTCAAAAGAAAGGTAGAAAAAGATAGATATAAAAAGAGTAAAAGTGTACTTCATAGTCAATCCCTCACTGATATGGCATTTAAGAGACATTTTGGGAAAATGTAGAACAGGCAGATGAAGCATATATTATTCCACATCCATAAGGAAATATATTAATGTATCAAAATCCATTATGAACTCAAAATTACTTCATGTAGTTTTCATTCCTTAAATAGTATAGGTTAAATATTTCATATACCATGAATTTGGTTCCATTTCCAATTCATTAGCATAGAAAGTATTTCATTGAATTTTAGACTACTTTCTTCAGCAAAACAATGAGTCATTTTTCTTTCTTACTCAAAAATATAAAAATGGCTTTCTCTCAAATTTCTAAACTCGTGCAAAAAATTATGGTAGAATCCATAAAATTTCTGTATAATTAATTTCAATTCCTGAAAAAACAAGAAAAATACTACAATTTTGGGAGTTTCTGAGTGATAAGAATACTTCGCGCATGAAAACTATGGAGTCAGATGAAAGAGTTCAGCAACTATACTAATGGACAATGAAGAAATCGCACCGAGTAAAAACGTCATTAAATACCACAAATGAGATAAAAAATCAACAGGATTTGTGCAATCCCATTTTAGATGATGAAAACTAATCTCTGTTCAAACAGTCTCTCTTTAAGAGATGTCATGAATGGACTGTCAGAGCCTGAAATAGGAAGAAATCAGGTGATTCAAGTTGTTTAGAAAGCATTCCTTATGAAAACAAATAGATATACTGAAAAAATAATTTTATGGCATTTTATATTGATGACATGGGGTTAGTCAATACACTTCAATGATTTACTTACAATTAAAGAAATGTTCACTTAAGCAATGAATTATTAACAAATGAAAGCCTCTGCCACATGACTTACATTCCATCATTAACATTAATTACCTTTTCAGAAGACCTGTTCATCAGTCTTCTCAGCATCGGCTGACAAAGCTTCTCTCAGGCTTTCGACGCAGCTGTTGGGTATCAAAGTACCTGAAACAGAACCAGATTTTCAACATTTGATTGAGGAATTACCTCAGGACATTACATCAGATCAACAACTGAATACTAACCAACTATTTTCACTCCACATTCTGTTCTGAGTCGAACCACTTGCATCTTAGAGTTATGACCAGAACGAGCAGCTAGGACACCTTCCACACGGGACCAAACACTTAAAACTGATCCTGAAAGAACATTGTATGTGCGACGACGAAGGCCTACTTCACAGTCCAGGCCCAATCCAACATTCCTGCAGTTGCCACGCCAGTAAGCATGAGAGCAAGTGTCTAGGGAAGCTTCGTATTGCTCAGTCCATGGCCCTTTTGCATCATCCTCTGAAGAAACTCTGCGGTACTTCTTCTCCAACTCCCCCAAGGATTCCTGCCTAAGCTGTTTAAATTAGAGACAATTCATATTTGTAAGCATCGATGTTGATTAGATGCTACTGTAAAGCAAAGTCAGTAAGGTGATGGTAATAAAAGGCTGCTGTAACTTAGTGGAACTCAAACATTACACAGAAATCAGGCAGGAAAAAAATGAGAATTATAACATTAATCCAGCGAACAATTCTTGTAAAACAATACAGAAACAGGCTGTTAATTGGTTACGACTAATTTTAGTAATATTATAGACAAGAAAAATGAAAGCATTACATCTACTAACAATTTCAAGCCTGTTACTGTAAATACACAACAGAGATTTTTCTACAAAAAAGACAGAGCATCATCTATACTCTATGCAGAAATAATTGGAGGCTGTAACCATAAGCCGAGCTTCCAATTATACTATTTTACCCTTTCTTATCTGCAGAGGGCCTGTCCTAAATGGGCTAAATAACAGCCCCTATAGTAGGGCAGAAGAAAACTAAGCGTTATCTCACTACAAGTAGTCATTTTGCAAAGAAATGTACCACTCGATTCCATCTAGACTATCCAGTTAATCGATATAATGGATCCCACAGAAATTACCATTAAATACTTGAGAGTCAAGTTCACCAGCAATAATGATTTCAAAAATAAATTTTGAATAGGGAATCCTTTACAGCTGCTGATAAGAGTTCAGTTTTCAATAAAGAGAATATAAGAATTGGGTGGATTGTTATTTTTTAAGAATCGCTTTATTCTTACACTGAATTTTACTTTGCAATTTTGGAATGAGAGTAGCTGAGGTTGTTTAAGAATTTAAGTGATCTTTTCTATGATTCACTCCTTTAATAGATCAAAGAGGCTATAATTGTCTTGATGTAAGGAGCTGTGAACGGCACCATTTGATAATTAAAAGAATAACTCAGTACTACTGAATTTACCTGTAGCCCAGTGTTGGGGCGGTATACTGTGAACATTTTGTCCTTTCTATTATCCTTTTTCCCTTTGGCTGATGCCGAGTTGCTTCCTTCGGCAATTGCTAAGATTGCTGTTTGCTTGCCGTTTCTGATCTGTAAAAGAAAATGATAAAAATCAATTGTCACAAAAAAAAGCAGAAAAATTTATGCAATAGATGACAAAGAGACAAGTTTGAGGAAAATAAAATCTTTACTGGCAAGTATGATCATGGATAATTTTCAGTTCATGAAACATGGATATCTTAAAAGAGGGGAAAAATTCAACAAATATTTTATATAAGAAGGCTTCGTAAGTGTAATGATATGGTGAGATGAGAGAGACCACATTGTGAAAATCAGATGAATTTAGTCAGTTAATTGGGAAAATATCAAACCTGGTGAGAAAGATAGAAGCCTTCTTCATCACTTGTAAGTTGATTAGCTCGATTGGTTGCTTCATCCCAAGACATTCCTCTCTCAACTTGTACTATATGCAGCTCTGTCACAGCAGAGCCCGTTGAATGCTTTCGCAGATACGTATACAGTTTCACTCTCCTAACATTTTCACCTGCAGTACCCAGATCTGTGGAAGTAAATAAGCATATCTGATTAAACATTTTTACAACCACTTACAAACATATTCCTCTCTAATTTATGAGAAAGACATCAGGTACAAAATAATGAGTATTTTACCTAATATTCCCATGTCATATCGACCAGTTTTCTTAGCCTGTGTTACAATGGCATTCAATGTGTCCGTGAAGTACTTAAAAAGCCTATTCTGGAGATCTACTGGCATGCCAAGGATCCTAAGCAAAGAGATTGATTATTGTTGATATTTTTGAAATATTCCACAAATACAGAATTAAATCTTCAATTTTCTTAGGTACTATTCATGCAAAACCTATTTAAAATTTACCTGTTCAAAAATTTGCTCATGTTATTATAGTCTTTGTCAAGCATTAGCACACCAGGCATACTTTCTGTGTTACATATGAGTCCAACACCTACTAATGCTCCAGCAACATCTGAAAATCATACAGAAATAGATTAAATATTTGGTCTCTTTCAATCTAAATGTATGCTACTCTATCATCGTTTTTCCTTCAGCAGATTTAGTGGAAAGGCTTAGTGAAGGTGAAAAAAAACTTCCAAGATAGTGATGTAGTCAAAACCAATTGCTATTTTTAAAATTAAATTATGGGAAAATTAACCTTACATTAACTTAACAAAGTATTTATTTAACTTAAGAATGAATGCTAAAACACTTTCACAATCATATTTACTTTTGCTTTCAAAAGTTGAAATTCCCCCACATCCTAAAATCTCCAACCAATTCCAGGCCCCCCCTAAAATGCAGTGACAATAACACTGCGGCCAATGCAGTAAAGACTACGAGGGGGGACCCAAAAATAACGAGAATTTCATTAAAACTTTTTTATTTCTCAATATTTTACACTAAATTTTTATCACCTTCAAAGTACTCTCCATTAACCAATATACATTTGTCTAAACGTTTTTCCCATTGATCAAAACAGCTCTGGAACTCACATAATGGGATGTCTTTTAACCCCTCCAGCGATTTTTGTTTCACTTCTTCCACAGTCCCAAAACGTTTTCCTTTCATGTTCTTTTTGAGCCTAGGGAACAAAAAGAAGTTACAGGGGGCCAGGTCAGGTGAGTACGGCGGGTGAGTAATCGGTGTCATTCCGTTTTTACTCAAAAACTGCCTCACAGACAACGCAGTGTGAGCCGGTGCGTTGTCGTGATGGAAGAACCAATCCCCCGTGCGCCAAAGATCCACCCTTTTCTTCCTGATGCTCTCTCTCAACCGTTTCAGCACCTCCATGTAGAAGTGTTGGTTCACGGTTCCGCCAGGAGGAAGAAACTCAGCGTGCACAACACCTTTGGCATCAAAAAAACAGATTAGCATCGTCTTGATGTTTGATTTCACCTGACGTGCTTTTTTCGGACGAGGAGAGTGACAAGTCTTCCACTGGCTTGATTGCTGCTTGGTTTCAGGATCGTACCCATAGCACCATGTTTCGTCACCAGTGATAATCTTGGAAAAAAAATCTGGGTCCTCTTCCAACTGATTTTTCAACTCGTGACAGGCCTGGAGGCGGTGCATCCTTTGATCCTCAGTGAGGAGACGAGGAACAAATTTGGCTGCAACTCTTCTCATGCGCAAATCCTCTGAATTGAACTCCATGACATGCCAGAAATATTAGAGAGCTCATCAATTGTTCGGCGACGATCTTCACGGACTAGGGTGTTGATTTTTTCAACGTTGTCGTCAGTTCTTGAAGTTGAGGGGCGCTCGGAACGAGGTTGGTCTTCAATCGTCATTTCGCCCCTTTTAAACCGCGAAAACCAGTCATAGACCCGAGCTTGACTCAAAGCATCAACCTTGTAAGCTGTTTGAAGCATTACAAGAGTTTCCGCAGCCGTTTTCCCCAACAGAAAACAAAATTTTACCGCCGCGCGTTGCTCTCGAGCGTCAGCCATCTCACGTTTTTGCCACATGGGAAAAAGTTACTTTGATAAAAGAAATGCTGCGCACAAACAGTTGCTCTCACGGCGACGAAACGTTGCATACTGACTCATGAGAGTTCCCGCCAAAATACCCTACCAACCAGAACTCGGTCCCCTGACGTTCCTCCCCTCCACAGCCTGGTTCTCGTTACTTTTGGGTCCCCCCTCATATGCACAAAATTGGTTGCTCAAATAAAAATCTAATAGACAATTCAATAGACCTACTGATCATCTGGGCATATTTTGTTCATCAAGGTGTGGAGAAGAATTTTTATTTTTAACTAGCTTTTAATACTTCAACTTATATATACATCAATATATAATTCAATTCGTTATAAAGCTCTATAAGATTAACAAAATACAGATGTAAGTTCAGAAGTATAACTAAAGTAGAAGTCTGTTCTAACAAGTACTGCATACAACATGGGTTGCGTTATAGTGAGTGTTTTTATGACAATTGTCCATCTCACAGTAAAAAGGATGGGTTGTTACATCCATTATAACAAGTGATTATTTCTGAAGTAATGGTATAATGAGTACCAGGTTTCTACATTTGTCTTCATCATCATTGGTCTTTCAATCCATAGATTGATTGACTTTAGTCCTCCATTCCTCTTTTTATTTATTTTGCTGCACTTGCAGCCCTTGGATTCAAGAGGATGGAATATTGATTATAAGGGGTGTTCAAATGAAAAGCTACAAAACGACACTATGGGTATAATTGAATTCCTTATTCAAAAGTAATCATCAGAGGCCTGAGTCCAACTATTCCACTGTTTAACAAGCTGAAAGACTCCCTGCTCCCAGAATTCCTGTGGCTGTGCCAGTCTTACACCAATTGATTGTATGCTTCGTCCAATTGATGCAGCAGTGCATATGAGGATATCATGGCATTCACATTACAAAATGTGGAGTAGCTAGGTGTCATCAGATTTCTGTCTGCGGAAGGTTTTCAACTAGCGAATATTCATCTCTGGAAGGTGGCTGTATACGGGGGAAACTGTGTGTCTGTAACCAACGCAAGTCCATCAAAAGCAAACAGCCACGGCTGCTCACAAAGGGAGTGATTCTGCTCCACGATAATGCACGTCCACACCCCTCCAGAGTCACACAAAAGGTACTGGCCAAGTCCAAGTGGCTTGATCATCCACCCTACAGTCCAGACATGTCACCCTACAACTTCCATCTGTTTGGTCCTCTAAAAGAACATCTCAAATGGAAGCGCTTCAACTCGGATGATGAACTGAAGGACTATTTGCTCTTGTCACAGCCACAGGAATTCTGGGAACAGGGAACCCTCCGGATTGTGAAAGTGGGATAGTTGTGCTCAGGCCTCTGGTGATTACTTTTGAATAAGGCTTTAATTATTCCCACAGTTTTGTTTTGTACCTTTTCATTTGAACATCCATAGTAGAAATTGGCTATAACAAGTACTTTCCCTATTTTTGTCAGCTCTCATTATTTTGTCTCTCTCAGACATTACTGTACTTGGTTTCTATAAAAAACATACATTGCTTTTCTATTAAGATTGCTCAGTATAATTTGGCGTTGTTTAACTGTTTTTATCATGAAACGGTGGAGTGTTAAAAACTGTATTTTAGAAATTAAATTATGACACTCTATGCCAGGGTGGTGAACCTATGGCATGCGTGCCCAAAGTGGCCTTTGGAGTAATTATTTTGGCATGAGGAGCTGGAAGGGCACTAATCGCAAATTCATTTAATTTCTATAACTACCAATGTTATGCACTCTAATAAAATATTTAAACTTCAAAACAAACTGTGTATACTATTTAAAAATCATTGTTTTTTGTTATAAAAGCATCCTATGCCTCTTATAGACATAAAAATAATTGATATCTCACACATGAGTTGGCATGTGAGCCCAGCAAGTATAATTGTGCCAATTATCTTTATATACAGAGCTGATATTACAAATTATATTTTAAGCTGATCAAAGTGAAGAAAAGAGTGTGCATTAATAAATTTGCCTACCTTACTGAACATATACAGCTGGCAGAATGTACAGCAAAATTATAATTAATTTTATGTTAAAATAAAATAATTGTAGATGCGATAGTTGAGGAATGATGATTAGGATGAGATGAAAGAATAAAACAGACACTATTCAACAAATGACACAGTTTTAGATGTAGGATTGCTATTTTTTGCGTCTCATTTGCAGGTGCACTTAACGTCTACAAGGAAAAGATAATAATTACCCGAAGATTTCTTTCAGAAATTAACAAAGCATATAGAAGAAATTAAAAGTATTGATGAATGATTACGACTAGAAAATTTATAATATAGGAATGAAAATTCTGAACATTTAACTCAAAATCAAAGATTAATAGACCAGGCTGCAAATGAAGTTCAAAGATAGATTTAGAAATAAAAGAACAGCTACTTGAGAATAATAATTTTCAGATAGCTTTTTTAAAATAGCTGTTTAGACTAGAATAAGTTCCACCAAGTATTGCTATAGTCATTTAACCAAAATACAATGTTATTTTAATTAATTTTTAAGATGCATCTCTCCTTACAAACTTTAATGCACAAATAATTCTATTTCCTACTCCCTGAAAGAGTGTATTGTTGACCAATTCTAATAGCATCTCCATGAAATTTCTTCTAAGAGTAACATTCTTAGAAGACCTTCCAAACATTGAAGCAGAAATAATTTTGCTTATAACATGGTATCCTAATGACAAATCAATCAAGGGAGATGAGACTATGAGTTGATGTTTCAGTTGTTGCACATAAAGCCATCTTTGCATTTAAATTTAAGAGTAAATGGTTTAACTGCATGAATTTTCCTGCTGCAAATAACTGTATCGAACCTTTCTAGAAACCCAATTTCACTGGATAGATAGTTCATCCTGAAGATAAATTTTATCCAGCATGGTAGAAGCTGGCCATAAGTGGCTCATGACTGAAGGATTAGTATCTAAGTCGATTGCAACGTGTAATAAGTTTGCCAACATATTTATTGAGTTGGTACCAATTAGTGAATTCCGGAGACAAAGGTATCTTACCCTTGAAGAAGTCCCCCTTGTAATCAGAAGGAGGTGGTACCAAAGGAGGTTCATACCCCATTATTGTCTTCATAGTAGCTTCCAGAGCAGCTCGGCCATACTTGTTGTCGATGTTAAAGCGAGATAAATCCCTTGTCTCAGTTGCACGTCTGTCTCCATGAGTCAATGCACCCTGCATTCAAGTACAACATCATAAAATGTGGAGAGATTTTTGCAAGACTAAAATTACTGAGAAATAACTTAAGTACACTTCTGAAGCTGCTTAAATCAAGGCAAAGCATTTTAAGATCACTCCAATTTTTACAATTAATATTTCTCTGAAAGAAACAAAATCAAAAGTTCAAAATAGAACGAAATTTCACTTTACAAGAGAGTAGCATTTTATAATTGCAGCCCAGATTAAAATAATTCAATAAACCTTTAAAATAATATAATTTTCAGGAAAAAAATAAGCACTGCTTACCAAACTTTCCAGTCTCTTTGCAACAATGGAAGCGAACCTCCTTTCTCCAGCTAAGTCCGAGATTAAAAATATATATTCAGGTGCATTTACTTGGTTACTTCTGTGAGTACGACCTGTTGATGAGATATAAGAGGTCACTTGGAGACACAAAGAGAAAACAGAATCAATATTCTGGCTGTATTATGTAGGCCTACATCCAAATTGCAATAATAAGCATGATGACTTTCTTACGCTATCCTTAGGTTCAATTCAAACTTTGGAGTTGCTAGATTAGCCTGACAACTCATAAAGCAGCCTAAGATATTAAAAGTCTTCTGCAAAGGTTTCTATTTTGCCTATTAATTTTAAGTAACTTTCTCTTGTTCTAACATAAAATATCACATTCCATTGACACAGAAGTAGTTTTTTCTAATGCTACAATTTAAACTGAAAATTAACTATGCATCATCAATCAATATCAGTCCTTCCTAATCTAAAATATTCCATAAATGGAAATTATTTTCACCAAAAATTATTCAAATTCATCATTATGGCCATTTCAAGGGAATTTCTTCATACACTATTGGAATAAGTTCGTTTTAAGCTGCTAAAACAAAATTCAATTTTGAGAGAAAAAAAACTTCTATCGATACCTTTAAACACAAGGAAAAAAATTCAGCCACAAAGCTATTTAGCCAGGAAAAATGAAACACCCTGATATGAATCATTTTTTAACAGAAGCAAATGTTCAAAATCTTTCACTTTTATATGCTATTTGGCCATTACCCCAAAAAGCATGATAAAAAACAAATATTATAATGTACTCAACCTTTCATATTAAATCATAAGAACTTGATCATGCATTGGTAAAAAATTTATATTTTATAAGGCCCACTAAAAATATTTAGAGTAAATAAAGTTAAAGTGGCAGTCAAACCATATCAAGAGATTTTGAACATAAAGCAATGAAACTTGTACGGCATATGCCTAGAATATGTTATACACAGAACATCGACTATATTGCATGAAAATCTAATGACAGTTTTCTTCTGAAGGACCAAGAGGATATGTTTGTATAAAACTTGTTTCCAAAATTTCTGTCTGTTGAGTAGTTTCTTAATAAAGAGAGACATGAGTATACTTGATAATTAAAAGAAGTGTTCTAAGAGCAGCAAGAGAGGGTAACAAGAACAAAAAATATGGCCGAAAAATATATAAATGTTGCATAAATGAACTAAAAAAGGTGTAAAAAGAGGATTCCTATAATTCTGATCCATGCTGGACTGAATGAATGGTAATTAGGAAAGTGAACCTGTCTAATTGTCCTTTGGAGCATTTCTAAATATGAACAATAACAAATCCATGCAATGAACATGATTCTGTAAGGGATTCAGTTTCCAGTAAGTCTTTTTTTCAAAATTACAGAGACTTTTAGAAAAAAGAGCAAAAATGGGGAGCTTTAGCTTTTAAAGGCAAAAGTGAAGGAGTTTTCTTTTGAGCAGAGTCTTATTTATTTATGGATAATGTAACTCAGATGAGATGGGGTTGAGGATAGAAGTGAATAAATCACAGATGTCAAGAAACATCCAAATGCAGTTCTTTGGAAGAACAATTTTACTTTTGTGAGTTCATAGGCATGTTAAATATTTTGAATGAAAATTAATAAACTGTTTCAACAGCCAACTGAGTTTGCTTTTTATTTCACTTGAATCATAGGACAAACCAATTCTAATTGGAGCCCAAAATACATAAAAAGAGACTGTCAGGGAGGGATATCATCATGCAAAGAACTCGTTAGATGCTGTTCTTATACAAAGTTGAATCAACAAGACTAAACAGCCAATAAATAACTGCAGTGAATATTAAGTGTGGTACAATAATTATCACTGACCAAACTGCTGAATAGCCCTGTCAGCACTCCACGGCAGTTCAAGCGTAATGTGGACCCTGCGTCTTTGATTCCTTGCCCTTCGATCACTTTGCAATGATATACCACTGCTTGCTGCTTCTGAAATTATCGCCACATCCTTCTCTCCATCCATAAACCTCTGTTTCTCTACAAAATCAACAGAATTATACTCATCATAAATATTGCCCAAAGACATAATTTGTAAATTTTCACATGAATTAACAACTGTTAAATAACGTAAAAACAAAAAAATATTCATGTACTTTAAAAACAAAGAAATGGCCAACTAAACTATCAGAAATTTCATTTAACACTTCCTTAAAACTAGAAGATAATGAAATTTTAGAGAAACAATAGTAAATGATCTTGCCTTAAATGCATCTTTGAGGTGATCCAATAATCATTCGTACAGAATACTCTCCACTAATTTTAGCAAAATTCTTCAAATTTTAATGAATTAGTTTCATCAAGTGTTGACAGCATACCACCTTTTCATTCAAATCATTAACTGTCATGTGTTTACTTATATGGACATAATATCCATTTATAATAACGAATATTCTTAAGTTTTTTTTCCTCATTATAAATTTATACATAATTTCAGCAGTTGAATTACTATTTCAACTAAGCTTAAGAAATCAATAGTTGTTGATTGAAATTAATGAGTCTTGAAATAAAGAGTGAATACTTGTATATCACATCATTTTGGAATTGACAAACCAATAATACTTCCATATAATCACATCTAAAAATTATATGGCTTCGTTGCAACAAAATTTATCATCCCTGACAAGAGAGTTTTTTAATATTGGACATCTAAATACCCAAAGACAGAGGAAGAAATGTTTGATTACGAGAGAATATTCCTAAGAGTGAATCAGCGAACATCCAGAGAAATGCCAAGCAATTATGGATAACATTTGTGATCCTTGATCAAGCAGCAAATACAGGGAGAGATGAATACTCTCAAAGGATTTAGAGAGAGAAATGGAAAAGTCCATCAATGAGCACATCTCAACAGCCTAAATTTATTTTATTGTGATGCAAATATGTCTAGATGAAACACAGCCAGTTTTTGTGTCACCAGGCAGTAGGAAGATTACCTGTGAGGTTGAGGGTTTCTAGAGGTACATCAACTTCTGATCTCGACTCATACTGTATCTGGCCATCTTCAGTCTGCACAACTCTTCCCTTCCTGCCTGTCATCTCTGCTACATTTTCTGGACCACCGAGTTCATCTATCAGCTGATCCAGAGTGTTAGGAGGAAGTCTTTCTCCAAGATCTTCCACTCTGGCAAGAAGTTCCTCCTTCATCCTGCAAGCCCTCTCAATAGCATCTCTCGGAGGAGGACCTACATCCACACTTCCACCAAGCACAGGATATCCTCCATCACCATTGCGCTTACCCTTAATCTTCCCTTTCTTTGCAAGAAGAGTGCTGATCTTATCTTGAGTTGACTGCCGTTTGCTTGTTTTTTTATCACGTTTCTTGCCTGTTTTCTTTTTGCGCCCTACCCATGGATCTGTTGGATACAAGTCAAAATCAGATAGCCACAGCACTATTTACAAGTAGATGCACTTATACCATCAAAAATGCTCAAAATATGCTACATTTCACAATGAAAATTTTCTATTTTATAAATCCCACTAACTAGTAATCTACTTAAAAACATCATCATTACATTTAGACAACATCAGATTAGTATGATTAGCATTGCTTAAACAAATCTACAAGATTGTATCACTTCCCAATCTATCAAGTAACCAACATAAATGTGCTGCATTCTATATACAGCTGTACATATGATCAAGTTAAAGGGGAATATATCAAGGAATATCCTCAACTGTAATCAGTTACTAAATAATATGTCACTTCAATGGCCAACCATTCTTTCCAAACAGTATCTAAATTCTCCAACAAAATTTCTTTTTCCTTTGATTCAGATCAGATCATTTGATTTGATCAGTCAGTCAGTGGCAGCTGTAGGGTGAAGACGTGCTTGCAGGTACCTCCGAAGAGAAAGGAAAACAGCTGGATGGCTGGTGGCAAGTGAGCAATAAAAAGCTCAGTAGAGGGGTCCAAGTGTGAGAAGAAAAAACTGGTGGAAATGGAGGAGTTAGTTACGAAACTAAGGATAGAACTGGCCGAGGCAAAGGAGAGGATAAGCTGCCTTGAATTGGAGAATGAGGAAGGAAAGCTGTGAATGTGAAGGATGGATCAAATTAGAGATGAAGAGAAAACAGGAAGATCCTGATGTGCTGATGATGGGAGATTCGATGGTAAGGTACAGCGGCGACGTCTGCTGAAAACAGGGAGTGATGATGGAGTGCTAACCGGGTATAAGGGCAGACCATTAGAGCAGAAGATTGATAAAAGGGGTACGAATGAAAGTGAAAAGGTGGTTTTGATTCATGTGGGTACCAATGATGTGAAGAAGTGAGGAACATGTAATTGGGTATGTGTGGAATTTGAGCGAAACAGCGAAGGAGAAGTTTGTGAAGGCAAAGATAGCAGTGAGTGGAATAGTAAGAAGAAAGGATGTGCCAGATGCAACGATTGACTATATAAACAATGGAATTGAATGGGCATGAAAGAAAAAGGGTTTGACATTTGTGGATCCTAACTGCTGGCTGAATGCGAACAATCTCAGTAGAGATGGTCTCACTTAAACCAGAGGGGCAATTACAAGTTGGGACAGTTATTTTGTAGGATCTTAAATCATTTAAAGGAAACATATCCAAAAAACTAAATAGCGGAACAAATTGTGAAGATCTTTTGGGAGCTTGTGTGACTAAGGGAAAAAATGCTGTGAAAGGAAATATAAATTCTGTGATGATATTTGAGAAAAAGGAAGGGTTTCTAAGCCTCTTACAGGTAAACTGTCGTAGCATTAAAAATAAAATTCATGAGTTCAGTACATTAATAGATTCATGTAAAGCGGACATAGTCATAGGTACGGAATCCTGGATTAATGACGAAGTTAACTCGCTAGATATATTTCCTAAATCGTTCGAAGTATATAGAAGAGACAGAGAGGGAAAAGGTGGAGGTGTGTTCATATACATTTCAAAAACTTACTCAAGTATTATGATCTCAAAAGATAGTGATTTTGAAATCCTTAGTAGAACACAGAGTTAGTCATCATAAATTACAGGTAGTTGGGGCATACCAAAAATGTCATTGTAGGCGATGGTGGTTTTGAGCAGGTAGTAAACAAGCCAACTCATAATTTGAACTTAATAGATGTTTTTCTTGTGAAACCAATAGAACTGCTAAACATTTGCGAGGTAATGCCGGGAATCAGTGATCATGAGGCGAAATATTTAGAGATCAATTGTAGTGAAAGGAATGTTTTAAACACAAAAAATAAAAAGGTTTACAGCTACCACAAGGCAAATGCAAATGGTTTCCACGATTAACTTAGAAATGAATATAAAATGTGGATTAACAAAGGGGCTAATATCGAGGTGATTTGGTATAATTTCAAATGTATTTTACAGGTCGGTATAGAAAAGTACAGGTCTACTAGAAAATTGAAAGATGATGCGGATCCGGAATATAATAATACCTAAATTAGGTTTTTAAAACGTAAATCAAGGGCATTGTATAAAAAAAGGATCTCTAACCCTCATAACCGAATTAAATACTAGGAAGTAACTTCGATGTTGAATAGTAAAAAGAAGCAAGCTGTAAATAAGTTCTTAGAGAATTTGATTATGCAGGATAGTGGCATAAACTTGTTTTAATACATAAAGTGTCGAAGGCAAAGTGAAAATGTGATAGATAAGATAGAAAGTACGAATGGCAAAATTTTAACTAATAGTATGCAAATAACAAACAAATTGGGTTCTTATTTCTTGAGTACTTACAAAAAGTTGGTCAAAAGCAATAATAAGGTAATAATTAGCATAAAGGAGGATTTTCCAGTGTTTAGCATAACTTCTAAAGACATATTAAAAGAAATTTCCAGATTGAAAAATAATAAATCACATGGACTGAATGGAATGCACAGCGAAGCCATTAAATTAGGTGGGCACCTTATTTAAGAAGAATATTTAATGCAAGCATAAACAACGGTCAAATTCCAGTGGACTGGAAGACGGTAACAATGGTTCCGATACATAAAAAGGGCAATAAACGATTGACTAAGAATTAGCGACCAATTAGTTTGACGAGGGTGGTTTGTAATATGTTTGAGAGAATCGTGGCAGTCTACCTAATAGATTACTGGGAGAAAGAGAGATGGCTTAACGAATACCAGCATGGTTTTAGAAAGGGGTACTCGTGTGAATTACAGATGCTAGGCCTACAGCAGGACTTAGTAAAGGCTCAGGACATTGGAGAACAGGTTGATGCAGTGGTGATAGATTTAGCAAAAGCGTTTGACATTGTTGGCCACGACATTTTGCTGCAGAAAGTAAACAGGATGGGTTTAGATCCAAGAATATAAAGATGGCTGGAGTCTTTCATTAAAGGTAGAAAGCAAAGAATAAAAATAGGAGATAAGTTATACGAGGAAATTGCAATATCATCAGGCGTTGCCCAAGGAAACGTATTGGGGCCTTTATTACTTTTAATTTTTATTAATGATTTACCGGAGGGAATTAAGTCAAAAATTTGTTTACTCGCAGACGATTGCATCATCTATAGGAACGTAAAAAGTCTGAATGATTGTAGGGATCTTCAAGAAGATTTTGTTACCTTGTACGAATGGAGATCGTCTAATAAATTGGAAATTAATGCGAGTAAATGCAAAGTGATAAGTTTTAATAGAAATAAAAACCAATATACTTATCACCTAGGTGGGAAAGTTTTATCTAGTGAGGATACAGTGAAATACTTAGGAGTAAAGTTCAGCAGGGACTTAAAATGGAATGAGCATGTAGATCGTATAATTCTGAAAGCTAATAAAACCCTAAATTTTATAATGTGTACCCTAAGGCGATCGAATATGAAAGTTAAAGAGGCTGCATATAAATCTTATGTTAGGCCAATTTTAGAATACGGGGAATGCTTATGGGACCCGTATGAAGTAGGTCCAAAACGGAAAATAGAAAAGGTTCAGAGAAAGGCACCAAGATTCGTTTTAGGAAGGTACGAAAGACTCGATAGTGTCACGAAAATGATAAAAGATTTAGGTTGGGAAAGTTTAGAGGAGAGGAGAGCGATGAAAAGGTTACTACTATTTTTCAAGATATACACAGGGATTGCGTCGTTTGAGGAATTAGCAGCAGAAATGGAAAGGGAGCAACATTTTTCGGTAGAAAAGACCATAGATATAAACTTCAATTGTTAAAACAACAAACAAGTAAATTCTTGTTTTTAAATCGAACTCTAGTAGAATGGAATAATTTGCCTGCAGAAGTCTTCGAGCCCTTTCCCAAAAATTATAAAGTGTTCCTAATAAATGTATTCTGAATAACTTACCTGCATCGGAGTCACTGTCATCATAAAATGGATTAAAATCATCACTTGCTTGGCTATCCTCTGATCGCTCCTCTGATTCCTCTGAGTCAGATGCAGTCAACTTGAACTCTGATCCAGAGCTGTTTCTTTCCCTTTCCGAGTCAGATTCATCAGATGATGAATATTTGACACGCTTAGCTTTCTGTGCTGCCCTTCGAACTATGTGATAAAAGAGTAAATACAGATAAAATGTTAGAAAAAAAGCAAGAAAATAGACTTTTAGTCCATGCATGAAACATTACTGAATATAAGTCAAGAAAAGAATATATAAATAAACCCAATTGGACCTCCTGCATTTATAAGTTGGTTAAGGAGTAAACTTTCACTAAATGGGGTTTATTCACTAAATCCAGGAAAACATTAACTGTTTAAAATTACAAAACAGGACTAAGTAAGGACCTGGCTTTCTTTTCCCACTGGATCCGCCAGCTTCTTCAGCATCTCCATTGCTGCCCCCTGCCTTTGAAGGAGGCTCCAAGCCCAGCAGACGGTGAATTCGATTTCTGTCTGGAGCAGGGAAATGTTTCTCCACTAAGGTCTGCAAAACTCCCCTTTCAAAGGAAGACAAACATTTTATTATCGTATGCAATTCTTTTCTTTACTGGGCAATGACATGTCACTCACTTGGCAGTGGATACAAAATCTGACAACTCTCCATCTTCTCTTTCGAGAGCTTCAAGAGTTCTTGCTTCTCCAGTGGACTGTAAACCAATCACAACACATTTGCCACATTTCACAGCTTCCCTAAGTTAAAAAATTAAATTTACCATTTAATTTAAATTCCAATCATTCCTTGATATTCCAATTAAAAGGATACTTACACAATTGTGAAAGTACTCATAAAAATTACACTTCTAGGAGAAAGCATACCTGGCTAGGCGAACAGCATGCTTTACTTTAGCTGCTATGCATAAATATTTAAAAAATCTCTGATGAGCAGACCAAAACTGTCCCCACATTGTCTTCTTCATCCTTTGCTCAGCATCTATCAACTCAGCTGCTTCTTGGAACTTGGTTAACGCTTCCACCCACTGCAAAAATATTAATATTTAAATCAAAATAAACACAAGACAAAGAATATTATATCACGTAGGATTGCAATAATACTAATTATTATAATAATCATTTCTCCCTTGATTTTATTCAAATTTGACCACTCTTAAAATCACCTGCATAACCTAATACCTCAAAACGTAGCAAAACTACCTGGCAACTTCTTAATAAAAGACATGATACGATTAAAGCAACATCGAAAATTGGAGTTAGGAATTATTATTTTGGTATAATAAGACAAGAATTCATGTGACTGATTTTTAAAGAATTTTCAATGTAACTTAAAAAATCGAGACAAATGGAACGAATAGATAAAGTACAGCATATTTTGAGGATAACAAAGGGATAAGGCGTAAAGAAACTAAACAAGCAAAAATGATTAAACAACAGATGAACTTAAAGGACTAAGTATGGCCCCAAATTACTGCTCATATAGCCAGCAAAAAGGCAACAGAAAGATGTGTGTGTTATGGGAGGGGATTCACATATTTGAAATAACCTCAGCAGTTTTCTATTTCATCCTCCTGACTGAGGAGAAGCAAGAAAAATGTCATCTTTCAGGGTGAAGCCACTTATTGGATCTCCCTAAGGGGTCTATGAATAAGAGTGAGAATAAGGAAGGAGAACATTGCTTGGTAAAAACAGCCATTGGTTCTTATTTACTCACCAATTTCACAGAGTCATCATACACATCCACAAATTCTTTAGATAAAGGAACTTCTTCAATTTTAAATGCCACGCCATGGAAACTTAGTTGACGAGCAATATACATCCCCCTCAATTTCATGTCCATGGCAACTATTTCCATAGCTCCCACACCCCTGAGTAAAAAAATAACTACATGAGAAAATGCAATTGATACATAGTAGATATTTACAAGTTGGATATCCTTGCCTCTTTTCCACTGCTGTTATGAAGTCTGTAAACTCTCGGAAAGGAGTCCCTTCTCCCCAGATTCCAAGTCTTGTCATATACGCCATATTTTTTGGTTCTGAAGCACCAGTGGCTGAAGCATACACGACACGTGCACGAGGAAGCTTGTTTTGTAACTCTAAAACTGTGAGACCAGTTTTGGTTGGCTTGGATGATCCAGTTGGACATAAGTTCTTGGCTCTGTGGCACTCGTCAAAAACTAGCTAATTCAGAGTTAAGGATAGCTTCTTACAACAATAGTAGTGGAAATCAGAAGTAATTGCACGTAAGAAACAGATACGATAATCTATTGTTTAGTAATTATAAACATTAGAATAAACAATTGAAATATAAACAAAGTAGGTAGTTTGGCAAGCATTAAAATTGATTGAAACTTTTACATTCATTGTCATCAGAATTCAGTGAGCAATATGTATTAGGTAAATACATCCTATTTTCTGTATGTATACTAGAACTTTTAAAGGTGATAAATGTGAGAGAAGAATGATTAAACACTTACTCGTAATAGTTTGTAAATGCAACCATCTCAAGGGAATTCTCAGAAGAAATCACGTTTATTCCATTCACAATAGAATGATACTGAAGAGAAATTAATTTAAAATTCAGAAAAATCGATCCAAGCATATTTTCTCTCAATTGATTTGGACGGTATAGTAAAAATTCCAACTAGATGATGAAATTTACTGATTTTTTACTGAACGAGTTTTAATTTTGAAGCTTATCAAATTAATCAAAATTTATCTCAAAAATGCAGAGCATGCCACAGAACTTCATACTAAACATTTACTTAAAGTTTGTTTAATTCATTTAAAATAAGAGCCTAGATATGGCCATGAGTTTGCCTTACTTTACTTGTGTTTATTGCATTCATACAGGCTGTGATAAAGCAGGTAATTGATATGGACTCCTTATGTATATCATTTTAAAGGCAAATAACTGCTCTCTTGAACGATGTATAACATGACACATTATAAATGCAGAGCTTTGTAAGTGAAGGCGTTGAATTCAAGGTCTATATATTTTTGGTCAGACACTGATTCAAACTGAGTGGAAATTTTCTTTCTCCTCTTTCAGTCTCAGAGCAAGTTTTGCCTTCCTGCTGCTCAAGAGGAAGGGAAGGGATTGCTTCGGACCTTGTGTGCGACGTTCCCTCTTTGTAAGAAGCAAAGCTAGAATATATACTGATTTGTTATCACCATTTTATAATAAGTGAACTCTCGAATTACGACGTCCATATGTTATAAAACTATTCTGCTGCCCCAATGCTACAAAACTAAGGATACTAGTAAATCTTTGCAATATCAATAACACAAATAAATCCATCTCAACTCTACAGATGGAGCCTGGACGGAAGCAGACTATCTCCTCCATGAGCATGGGTTTGACACCAGCTGGGGTCCCCTTTAAAATGCATTGCGGTGATTTTTAAGAATTTTTTGAATTGATTCCCCACAACATAGGAACGAAAGACCCAGCATGTGGAAACTTTGGAAATGAGAGATTTGTAACTTCATAATATTCATCTTTCACAAATGGCAACTGGTTTCAATATCAGGGGTCTTATATCTCCCATAAAATATGTACAGCGGGAAATTAAAATATTTTTGGAAGCCTTTTCTGAAAACATAGAAATTCAACACGTGAACATGAATGTTTTATAAATGCATTTAACTGTTTTCCTGACAGTCCTTGGTTCAATGTCATGGAGTCGTTTCCATTCTACTATGCATTTTAAATGGGAAACCCTAACTTATGTCAACCAATATGATATGGACTTGAATTTAAGAAACCGTTGATGTTGTCTCTACCAAATAGTTATATAAAATCTTATTTTATGAGAATGTCCGGTTCGAGTTCGCCACCAGGAGGTGCCAATCCTCCCATGATAAATATATGGTGGGAAAATGATATCTATTTCTGAGGCTATCGGCGAGAGTATAGAGATCTGTAACCCAGCATGTGAAGAGGGGCCATGAATTTGTTTTATTGATGATGATGCACAATAATTGTGCAGTTTGTTAGTGCAGATGGAGAATTTACATTTACAAGGTCCATCAAGATTAAACAAGATTTTTAAGAGCTCCTAAAAGAAAACAGGCAGATGAAGTTTCTGAACAGCTTCAGAGTATCCTTCTATTGTTTGGTAGACAATCAATATTACGAACTGATGGTGGAAAGGTTTGTGGACAATATCATAGAAAATTAAAGGCTGCCTGACCTCAACACAGAAGACATAAATGGAAAGGATACACATCCGTCAAAGTCTTCTCCACACCACTGAAGGAGCTGTTTCAAACGAGTTTTGTACTTTCCTCCAGATTGAGTGCTCTCTCCAATGAGAGCTGAGTAAGTAGAAAATATCACACCTTTCTTCACATTTCCATTTATTGCTGAAGATATTTTGGCATACTTGAACTGAAAAATAGACAAATGTTAATAACTGAAATAATTAACATCAAATTAGCATTTCTTTAAAAATAATAGAAAAAAATATGAAGAAACATGAAAAGGATGATCTTCATTGATCAATGAAATAGCAATTAAGATAGCACTAATAAGCCAAAGCAACAAAAAACAACTATTAAAAACAAATAATGAAATTATTTCTGGTAAGTATGGAGAAAAATGTCATTAATATGCATCCAAATTCAATAAAATGGTGACATGTATGCACCCAGATTCATGACTGCTTAATTTCTCAAGATCTTCATTCAAACATACAATTACAACAAAAAATGTGAAAACAAACTCAAACATTAAATAGAACTGAAATTCATGTTTTAATGGTGCTTTGGATTTTATTTTGTTTAGATTATTATTTTCTAAGATGGAGGTGGGTATCTCCAATATGGTATAAAGAGATTTATACAATCATTTGTTAAGAGTATCAATCAAAGTAGGAAGAGGGAAATTTTTGTAAAAACCCTATAAATAAGTATGCACAGCTTATCAGCCAGTATAAAAAGATTATGATGAACGTATAACAAGAGACCTTATCAGTGGTTTCCTTTTGTGGATCATAAAATTTTCACCTACTGTAACTGAGGAAATCCAACATGATGTTTTTTCCTTCAGGAATTTAGAGAAAGCTTCTTTAAAAGTGAAAGAAAAATGTTCAATTTTAATTGGACTGCTTGATATTTAGGCTAAATGGGATAGGCACAAAATGCATTTTTGGACAGTTGGTTCTGAAATTGTTATGTAGGCATTAATAAAAATAAAATATCTACATTTTCACAACATGAGATACAAAGGATGACCTATCTATAAATACATACTGTAAAGCAACAATCAAAGTCATGAAAAGGTTTGTTTGTGTGTTATAGTAATGAAAATATTTATGTAGTATCTTCAAAACGGATATAGCCAGGCTGATATAATTTTTGGAATCAGCTGGCCTAATCAGGTGTAAAATCCCAGGCAACAGAAAATTGTTTCTATTTGTTCTTCTTGTAATTAAGGGGATTGGATACCTCACCCGCATTTTTGGACCGTTGGTTCTGAAATCACTATATAGGCATTAATAAAAATAAAATATCAATAAAATAAATGATCTTTCACTATTTGACACTTAAAGGATGAAGCTACACCTTGAGTGTTTGTTCTTGTATGCAACTGTAAGCATATGGATAAAATTAGTAAACTCTTGTTGGTAATTAGTAAAAATCAATCATTTTTGTTCACGTGTAGCTCTGTTATGAAAAGCAATGCGAAAATTATCCTTGACTCTGGGTGCAGCTCCATGCTTTATCTTTGAATGGAAAGATCTTATGAGCATGTAAGCATGACAAAATGGCAGTAATCATTCAAAATCCTGATGATGTTAAGTGCATTCTCCAGAAGAAGATCTACTGGATTGATGGTCCCTTGTGAGGATCTCATTCCACTACTTCCCCTCTATCCCTCCTTACGTATGATCGTGTGGTTCAGAAAGGAAAGAAAGAAACAAAAGGATTATAAGGGTATGGTCTCAACAGCTTGTGGTTTTCAACTCCAAGATAATGTTCATACCCTTTGTCTAAAGAAGCTTCTTCATAGCAAGGTATCGGCCATCAGCAAAACGTTATGAGGATTTGCAAGGATGAATAGTTAGTTTTGGTTTTTCTTCCCGTGGGCTACCAGAGAAGATAGTATGGCCAATTAGTAAGCTATGATGGTGTCATTACACCTCCTGACATTCACCACTGGTGGCTTGTGGGGTACTAATCTAAATCTAGAAGCTGTCTCTTTTTTCTGCCTCCTTTCGGGTAGAAGATCAAAAAATGCAGCTTTTATGGTAATTGCAATCAGAAAGATATATTCTCTTTTCTTCCATCCTTCATTTAATTTGTCTTTATTTTAAAATATCTTTCCTATCTTAGCTTTCTTTTCTGTTTTCTTCACTTATCTCATGAGATATAACATTCGTTAATTTATTTACTCTCTTTCTATCTCTCCTTATTCTCACATCTTGCAAATTCATGTTGGTTCCTTTCCGTTATAATTGAAACCAAAATTTGCGTAAGTTACTATCTTAATTGTTTAGCAGATTGCAGAGGGTTATTCACTCTTTACAATACATTTGTAAGGGAGATAACAGTCTTACTTGAGGACGTTCCCAATATGATATGGACTTGAAATTTTAGAAACCGTAAGTGTTGACCCTACCAAATGGTTATAAGAAATCTTATTTTATGAGAAGGTCCTGGATTCGTCTTCAGGAGATCCTAATTATCCCATGAGAAAAATACAGCAGGGAAATGATATCTATTTATGATGCTGTTCCCAAGGATATAGAAGTCAGTAACCCGGCATGTGAAGAGAAGCTGTGGATTTGCTTTACAAAAGCGGTTTAGTGTTTCCTTATGGTCCTCAGTTCTACGCCAGGGTACCATTTGCATTCTACCATATAATTAAATTCGGAATTAAATTTTTGGACCTTCCTGATCTGAATGGGAATGTTTATGCAAGCAATTTCATACAAGAAGATGGATAAGACTTTGAAAATGTCTGGTGGTCATAAACTGCCTTAAACTTTATTGCTCTTCAGTCTCTTTCCCACCACTAGATGCAGGGAGGGGTCCTCTCCCGTCCTAACCTTCCCCTCCCACATTCCCCTGGAATACCCGACAGCAGCAAAACACTGAACTACAAGAAGAAGGTACAAGAGCGGGATTTTAGAAAAGAATCCAATCCCCTTAAATAATCTTCATGAAAATTTTAACCTGGTGAATTTTATCTCATTCTCCTATGAAAGATAGTGCTAAGTGGAACTTCTAGGTGAATTTCTTTGTTTGTGTCACATGACAGCATTTAATGAGTTATCAAGTTTTCCTAATCATGGTTCTCGAGTATTATGTGAAAATTGGTTTTAAGATACATACAAAATATTCTTTGTAGATAGGGGAAATGTCTCTTATCATTTGTATTTCAATGAAATGTAAAGAGAGTAAAAAATGATACATTTTAACAAATGTTATAATAGTCTCTAAATCTAAATCCAATCCCCTTAAGTGTTAATGTAAATTAAGTGCAGGTCTATGCATTTTAAATTTTCATCAACATTATTTCAATGAAAATGTTTACACATAAAAAATCTCTGCATGATTAACCCAAATTGGACTGTAAAAAGCATTAACACTGTTACTATATTGCAAAAGCACGTTAGTTTCAGAACTTGTAATAAGATTATGTTTTCTTCCAGTTTGAAAGATAATTTCAGTCACAATCACACCCTTAAGATTATTTTTTTCACTATCATTAATTATAGTTAAAATTGTGGAGATACAGAAAATGGTCTTGTAATTTATTCAAAGGGGTTCATCTTAACTGGATTGACTTCTAATCTTAATTGAATGGACTTCTAGAAAAAGAGATTTTGAAGGCTACGGAATTTCCAAACTACTTTCCACATCAATAACTAAAATTCTGATACATAAGAAAGACTTGAGTACCTTATTGAGAGCATGGACTTCAATTTTGCCAGCTCCAATGTCATTAAGATCTCTTTGTGAGTCATATTTGAGGTCATTGGAAACTGACACCCAGATGGCTCTCTTCCTTCCCTTCAGGTAATTTTCGTAAATTATGCCAGAAATAGTACGTCCTTTACCAACGCCAGCTCCATCGCCTGGAAGTAATATGTTTTACTATTACTGAAATACAGTGGGAGAGGTAATCCATTCATATTTACTACCAACATATTGTAAAATCGTTTTACATTTATATCCTCAAATATGAAAGCGTCATTAATTCTGCCCTATTGCAGCTATCTTCCTCTGGCCAGAATAATTTATAATAGTGTATTGAAATTTATAGTAATATATTTTTTACAAAAAATTAATATCTTAATATTGTATCTTCCCTTAATTGGAAGAAATTGCCACTGAAAGTAGACAGAAAATGTACAATTAAATACAACAATGCAGAATAATTTACTATTATTATTAATATAATTTTGATAATTTATCCTGTCCACCTGATGATTATTTAAATGGCATTTAAGTTTTCATATTGAACTTTTGCATTTATGTTGTCTGCCTTCATTACAACTTGATTTATATGTTATAATAATGAAAAGGATTCATATTTTCTCTAGCAATAAATAAAACGCTTTAAATAAACTCTTACTTATTGACACCTGTGAAAAGGTCTGAACCAATAAGAATAAAATGGGCACTTGTGCAATGTAGCAAATGAAGATATTCCCTCATGCAAAGAGAAACATCAAATATGAAACAAAGTGTACTCACCAATAAGAAAGCCAGCTCGTGTTCCATCGGGAAGAAAATGCTCATGCTGTTGGGATGCATAAACTACTGCTTCAAGCTGCAGAGCAGATAAACTTCCACTGTTGACTATTTCCTCAGGTAATGTCAGTTGATACCATACATCAGTTGGTGAAACACTTGACAGCGATGCCGTTTCTACGACAGGATCAGGATGTTTGCGACCAAGTTTAAGTTTTGAAGGCATGTAATCTGCATATGTCTCAGCAACACCCATGTCCTCATCATCTTCGGCCCCTTCTTCTTCTTCTACTCCTCCAACGGCTGCTGCAGCTGCTAGAGGATTCATC
Source organism: Pachydiplax longipennis (assembly GCA_036926295.1). NCBI lineage: Eukaryota > Metazoa > Arthropoda > Insecta > Odonata > Libellulidae > Pachydiplax > Pachydiplax longipennis. Next base: position 2,255,139 of record JAVFKF010000040.1, on the reverse strand, counting down.
TACACAACACACACTTCTATTACTTGAATTATCTTAAATACCACAATCTAATCAACATGATAGCTGTATAAAACATGTGCACAGAGTAAATGTAAAATTAACAGATTCAGATACATTCTACAGTAGAAGTCCATTATAATGAATACAGAATATATCAAGAGTTGCATTATAGCAAGTGATTTTTTTGCCATTGTCCATCTTACAACAAAATAGGAGGTTACTTCCATTATAACGAGTGGTTATTTCTGAATAGTCCATATAACCAGTGCCATGTCTCTATATTTGTATTGCAGGAGGCATATTCTCAGAATTGAAATGAGAGATGAATTCCGACAATCAAACTGTAATCTGAGGTGCATTATCTCTTCAAAGAGTACAAAAAATTAAATGCCAAACTTATTGCCGCCTAATCATGCATTTGTTTCCCACAACTCGCCTCACCCTTCCTCGGCAAGAATATTTCAGAAAGCTTTGAATAGAGACTTCTCACTCTCCCCTTGTTTTTGTTCGGAGATTTAGTCAGCGCCAGAATTTTTAGCCAAGATACCATCTTATTGGCATATACTTTGTTTTCATACTAAACTTTGCACCAAATCGTCTGATCCAGGATGGGTGGGTTTACAAGTGCAGGAAGCAGCGCTGATTCCAATTCCACATTTTATATCAGAGGGATACTTTGATTATGGTTTATGAATCAATGAAATGATATTTTTGGCTAGAATGTACTTCTATATGCATTCTGAAGTATTTGCGTAAGAATTAAAAATACTACAATTCTATTCAGCCACACATGCTGCCCTTGGATTCAAGAGGACGAAAATTTAGTATAAGAAATCAGTTATAATCAGTTATGCTTTATAACGAGTACTTTCCCAATTTTTGTCAGCTTTTGTTATAAAAGCCTAAACTAGCCAAAAAGAAATAGCTCATTAAATATTCAACTGCTTTGAATTTCTTGAGATTTTAGTCCTAATAGGTCCATCACAATGCTGACTACACAATACTGAATCACTTCCAGTTGGTGCTGTCAACTGTAAGTGCTCCTAAAGACTTCTCCAACTGCCAGCCATTGGAACTAACGGCAATAGTTAGCAATCTTCATATCTTTTTCTATCACATCCATCTCTTCGAACTGTATCTCCATATGTTGATGCCTTTTCGTAAGATCATACAACCAAATGAAGATTTTTATCATGGAAAATTATAACAAACACTGATGCTGGAGAACACAAATGTGCTTCTTTTTCATCCCAGCTATCAGTTTGAATGAAAGCTCTAGAACTATTACTACTGTGCTTTGCAACTGATTCAGTTTAGTTCGAAACTTCCTCAAACATTTACATTTTATAATTTTTTAAATACTATAAGTTTAGTTCTCTTAAAAAGGGTAATAGGAAAGAGACACTTTTTTCCAGTAAAGTGTCTCTTTTTTGAGAATATTGTATTTTAATGATGAATGTAATATATTATCAGCAAAATCCCAAAATTGCAAAGGGAACAGTAAATCAGATTTACCTTCATCATTTCTCTGAGAAATACTGGAAAAATGATTATAAGAGGGTTCTTGAGATGGGGTAAAGAACATATTAATTATAAATGTGAAAGGAAATTATTATAATTATCCACTGATCAGGTAGTGATCAGATGAACATGGTTCCATCTAAATGTTTAAAAGATATGAATACCTCAATCAAATTGAAATCATGATTTTATGCTTATGAATTGATTCAAAAAAAAGTAGAGAAATTGCATTCTTAAGAAATGATAACCAAATAAAAATGTGTCGCATGAATAAATAATGTATATTTGAGTAGTTAGATAACAGATAAAGTTTAATAATTACTTAAAATGATTATTAGGATGATTAATGCAGTAATAATTTTCTTTCACTATAATTAAGCACAATCAACTTTTTTAATAATCATTACTTATTTTCCAGATAATATTGCATACTTCTTGTATAAATACATTGATTGCCAAATGTCTCAACTTGCAGCATTCGAACAAAATAATTTTCAATATTGTTTAATAGTAGGAGATTCTTATCACTGCATTGTGCTTAATATTTGATAAACACTTCATAAGCCAAAATAAGACTCACTGTGTGAATAGAAGGATTTTTAGGCTAAGTATGATGACGCAAACGATTTCTTTGCAATTTTAAGTAGAATCTCATATGATTTCAGAGATTCAAGAGCACAAAAATGAATAGAACATGCATTTGGTATGCTTTCTATGATATACAAGTTTCAATCTCTCACCTTGTTTTCTTCTTTCATCCAAAGTTGGTTGACTGTTTTCCCCGACAAACCACCAGCCCAACCTTGATGAAAGGAGGGGTTCATCAACTGATTCATCATGTTATTTCCAGCTCCATTGGCAAGAAGGTATGGATTCATCTGCAATGCCTGACTCAATGATCCATAGTCCAGACCTGAAAAGCCTGCAGCATGAAAGCTTAAATGTCACATTTTAGGATACTGGCTAGCTTAATTACATCTCAATTGAAAGGAAGGCATGAGCATGATTATACAATGAGAATCATTTTATAATAATTAGTTTTGCTTTAAAATAAGTCATTTTCCTATCAGGAATTGGACCTGAGACTGCTTTCACCATGGGCTATCCACTTGGCGGTCTGAGAGTCTCTGATTAATGAATAACCTCAATTAAGGTGAATCTGAGACTAATAACTGACCTTTTAGTGCCAACCACCATCGATGTAGGATTAAATGAAGGAAAAAGAAGTAAACCATTTAATTACAGTTTTCTGTTCAATCTGGAACATTCCCATTTACATAAAAGAGACCAATGTGATGGCCATTCACACACAGAAACAAGTGATTAAGACATTCAAAAAGTAACAAATATTATTAGAAAAAAGCATTGCTTGATTATAAGAGCAGTAAGAGAGTTTACAAATAAACCACTGGACAATTGGACTTTTTAGAAAGGTTGAAAATTGACATGGTTTTTCATTGATGATAATAGCATACAAAATTTTTCAAAATTGGAAAATTAGTACAAAGCAGTGCAAAGGGCAAAAAGAGATTTATAATGAAGGTAATAAGACTTCCAATACAAAGCAGGTTGTATAAAAAGCTTTAAAATATAATAAGGTTGCTTTTTAGGCACTCTTCAGTAGGAGATATGTCCAAAAATGTGTAGATAGTCGTAGCTTAAGTTCCAAATATCACTTCATATTTCTGTAAACTCCCAATCACTCCAGTTGCATGGAAAATGAGTTATTAAGAGGAAACTGCTAAAACTGTTAACTCCAGACATATTATATAACAACTCTTGTTCACAGCAACTTTTACAAATCACTCAGCATAAGTGTAAGTAAGCAAGCATAAATTGTTTCTAAAGGTGAATTAAAAACTTGTAGGAAATAATGACAGACTGAGAAAAGCACCAATGGGAAAGGAAAAAATCTCCATCAAACAGTCTAAAAATAAACAACTTAAAGTCTAAAATTATAGACAATATATTTAAATTCACAGAAAATTGCTTTGAAACTAACACCATCAAGTAAAAATTATTCTTAAGAAACCCTATTCTATAAGATGCAACAAATACAAAACAAAGTAATTCTGGAAAACATCTGCAGATCACCATTAAAAATTAAATATGCTTCACATTACTTTTGTAAGCTGCAAAAGAAAACCCTGATTCTCTTTGTAATGGCAATGCATACGTGGTTAAGCAGCCAATTTTCTCTTCTCATTTTAGCACACTATATGGTTTGGATAAACAGTGGTAAACTGACTTGAAGCAAATGTGATATCTTTTGTGAGAGATTTCCATTGAGGCAATGAACAAACATTTGGATAAGATAACCTCTGTAATTACTCACAGGAAACCCTCAAAATAAAGTGCATATTCTATAGGCATGGCAGGCTTGTCATGATATATTAAATGTCTTTTGAATAGGATTTCAGAATTACAATACCCAAAGCAAACACTGAAGTCTGATAAGATGTCTACATGAATCATGCAATCCATTACAATCAAAATATTCTTAGAAGAGAAAAGCAATTGACACTGAACATCACATAAATAATAAGTTATAAAAAATTCCAATTATTATTTTCTGGGTCTCTGTAATATATGTAAACCAAAAATAAATTAAATAAAATCAATATGTCCTCAATAAGTAAATACAGCAAACTCTGTGTTTGGTCTGATTATATCTTTCTTTTTAATCTCATTTTCTCACAAGCTTCCCAATTCTGATGGTGTAATTTTCACAACATTTTCTTCATTAATAGGCAGAATAAATCCATCAAATAGCAAAAATGCACAATGAAATTACTAACTCTGTTGAAGATACTGCATAGGGTTCATAGCACCCGGCATGCTGGGATAGTAGCCACCCATTGCAGATCCAAATGGTACAGCACTTCCCATCATTCCAAAGCCTCCCATCATAGGGTTAGCCACAGGGGCAGGGCTTCGGAATGTGGACTGAACGCCTGGGACATTGTTACCAACACGGATTACTTCATATCCCAAGTGAGAATTCCCTTTCGTGACTAAGCCACCAGGAATTTTATTTGATGACACATTTGTGCTGACTGTAAGCAAAAGAAAGCAGAATTTCAGGTTTTATGATACTAAATATCCTATAAATAACATGCATAGGCAACCTTTAATTATAACATCTCATAATTAAAAACCTGCAGTCTACCTTTAAACAAGAGAGCTACTAGATTCTATAAACATATGGATCATAAGGTATGATTTTTAATTGTATCACTATCAGTTGGTCAAAAGTTTACTGGTTGGTTTAAAGTTGAAGCATATGGTATGAGATTCATGAAATAAATATATTATGTTCAACTGATGGGTTCAATTTTTACTTTTAAACTGTCTAATATACATGTATTGTCTCTCAAGGTCCTCCCAAACATGCAAAATGCAACAAATTAAAATATTTCCTATTGATGTTGAAAGTAAGATAAGCTGTTCACTTAGAATGAAAATAATACTATGAATCCACTTGCAAATTACATAAGTTTCTGAATAAATTAACTCTCATGATTTAGAATTCAAGCACAGAATGAATGTTATATTTTGTTATAGCATCATTCATCATTCACTTTCATGTGAATACAAACACTATCATCGAGAATGAAATAAACAAAGCAAAAGGTTTACTTAAAGTTTGGAGAAATAAGAGAAAAGTAAAATAGAAAATAACGCAACACAATGCCCATTAAAGAAGGTACCTACGGACAAATGTTGCTTCAAATTTAATAACTGAACAGGTCCTTGTTAAGAACAAAATTATGCAATGAAAAATAAATACTACTGTTATAACATAATTATCGTACTTAGACAGAAAAAAGGTGTCAATAGATTAAACTGGTTGTTATTAGACCATTTTGGTAACTTGGCTTCTTCTGCAACACCAATAATTTCATTAGACCAATTTCAAAGATGAATTTACTGAATTGAACGGGTAGAAGGAAGCCTTCTTCTGTAAAAACATGATTCTTCCTGTGAATTATATTTGGTATACATCATGAATGAATAAAATAGCAAGAAATGTCAATTTACAATGTTTCGTCATGAGTTTACTTTCATATCTATTTGCAAAAGTTAAGAAGACTTGGGCTTGAGAAAATCAATAAATACTTGAAAATAGTATTTGCAGTAGAGAGACAATGAATTTAAGGTTCTTGGAGAGGAGGGAGACACATTGGTGAAAATTTTTTTTTATTACTTGCATACATCAACTCATTGTATCCAACTAATAATTATCTCATAAAAACAATGGACATGAAATAGCAAACCATTATCAGTAAGGGGAAATCATCAACATGGAAAGAAAGGAGAAAATAATCCAAAAAAGAATAAATATGTGAGAAAAATTATCAATTAGATGGGGGATCCAGGACAGGTCCACTTAAAATGAGCAATCTAGCAATAATTTGTCATGTTTTTCAAATGGCACTGCAAAGTTAATGTACCTAATATATGGTAAATATTGATACCCTATCAAAGGTCCTTTTGTGATGAAATATATTAGATGAGATCAGTGAGTGATAGGAGAATTATTCAGCAGAAGAGAATCTGTCAATAGCCTCAAAAGGAATTAAATTTCATAGATATTCATACAGAAGAATTCCTTCAGAATACTCTACTTTCCCTCTTATGTATTAAATGATTAATGACATATTTGATAGGTTCATTTTATTCCTTAGTATTAGACCAAAGATTCCAATTTTCTTTGATTCTAATGATATTATACTCTTCCTAATTGACAATTATAACAGTTATTATTGAAGCAATTTAGGAAAGATAGTGCTAAGATGTATTATATTCTACTTTGACCTATATATTCTCTTCTGCAGTTTCATGCATATCTACTATCTATCTATTGCTTTTAATTGATAGGGACTTTCACCACCATTCAACTAGAATGCACTCTCAACAAGATGCTTCTATGGGATCCATTGTATTATACATAGCAATATGAAAGATAAACATTATTTGCTTTCATCTCAATTTAAAATAGCACTGTTTCACCACTTCATGAGAAACTGTATACTTCAATTGATGGAATTCCAAAGAAAGATTTTAAGCATTTAATTTTTACTTTCTTTTTTTTTCTTTATGAAAATTGTGCATAAATATTTCTTATACAAAACTTTATGAACTTTATCTAACGAAAGCCAATAAAGCTTATTATTGCTATAAAACAATTTTGATACTCACATCAATAGTGAAAGTTAATGAATAACATGGAATAGCATTTTAATCCTAGTATAACTAAAGATTAACATTATGCAAATAATGTGAATACAACACTGTTTTAAGAACATTTTCTTAATTTAGTCCCCTGAAATCCTGATCAAATTTTAAAATTATTTCCAGATAAATTATTCAGTTGAAAATTGATTGGTATCAAATAAGATCAAGAGTTGGAGTCAGAATTAGTGTGTATAAAAAGATATTTTAATAATTTCAATAAATTAATTATTTACAAAGGATAAAAGGAACACTAATACATCAGTTTGAAAATCTGCAAAAACATTAGTTTTCAACCAAATAAACCACAAGGAAAATACAACCAGTAGTGACTGCGCTTTACAAGGTTATTATTCTGAAAGTGTAGTTTTGAAATAAATGACAATGTTGAGGGGATGAAGAGAAAGGCAGTAGTGGTGTGAAAGAGTAAAAACTAAACAAAGAAACAGATTATTCTTTACTAAGAGTTTCTGTGAATGAAGAGGATTTCATTGCACTGAGTTAGGAGATCTTCTGTACTGATGTATGTATGTACAATATGTTCCAAGAGTCCAATTTCTTTATTTTTCCTCTTTACCTGATATGGACTTAGTTGCAGTTTAGACACAATACTTAACTTAATTACGTAATATGTAAATTTTCTTTAAATATTTTAAGTGGGAGCAAAAATATCAAGTTAGATTCTAAGTAGAAAAGTTCTTTGGAAGGAACTACCGAGAAGTTTAACTTAATTCAAAATCGAAAACTTATTTTACAGATAGATCTTCAATATAGTACATCGAATTTAATAATTCCAATTATGCTTTTGATGTTGAAAAAGATCAGCAAAACACACGGTATCATTACCACTATGAGAACAACATTCTTCATTTTCAATACTTCAAAAAACTAGATGGAGCACTTAAGTGATAAAATCATATTAACCCGATTAGGAAAGGATACTGAAGAAAATGTAGTGGCTTTATATTCTAAGCAATATGATGTAGATAAACATTAACATGCATCTACACAAGAATACACACAAAAACTTACTATAATAGCAAAACTGCTTATCAGAAATCTAAGACTTCAAACTCATTCTGATCGAGAATTTACATCATTCATACACACTGATAAGGAAAACAAGAACTGTAAACCAAATACTAATAACTTTTAATTAATACAGCATCATTTTCCTCTAAGGAAAATAAATAATGATATACAGATATATTAATAGATGTGATATGTAAACTACTAACCGCTAGGTTCTTCCTTTTTAATATCTACATCTTTCGATTTGCTTAAAGCAGCTGCTGTAGCTAGGTCTTTGCCGCCTCCTACACAAAACAAAAAGAAAATTATCAAGATAAAATAAAAGCCTCATACACCTCTAACATTACATCATAACAGGTAACAGTTTTATTAAGGTAATCGGTTTGATAGCAGAAATAATTTCAAAGCGTAGAAGAGTTCGAGTAAACATACCTGGTACTTCGATCTTATCCGGATCTTCATCATCATCGAAGTCACTGCCCGATCCTCCAGAACTCGCATCTTTATCACTGTCGTCCTTCTCAGAATACCCCACCTTTTTGGTGGTCTTAAAATTCCGAAAAGAGACAAAAAAATTATACAAATACACATATTCCAGACATCAAGGTAACTTTTCAAAATACTCAATCCACCGCATTGTCAAATTCATAAAAAATTAACTTTAACATATATACTTCGAGATTACGCTAAAATTACAGAAAAACAAATAAAGCAAACAATTTTTAGTTCACAGGTGCAAGTTCTTTTCTTCTATCTACACTATTTGCGCCAGGGCTGTCACAGACTTTTAATTCCACCCAAATTAAAGATATATTCAGGTTCCGCTAGGATGTCTGCAATGTGATACCGGTTGAAAGATTGGAATAAACACCCAAGATGACATATGATTACATACAAGCTACTACTTTACCAATTTCAAACGATTTTCTTCACGCCGAATAGTAAAAATTCGCGTATGAGAACTTCCTCGGCACTTCGAAATTTTTCTTACTAAAGCACTGACAGGCGTAACTAACCTCAGAGAAATCGATTTTTATCTTCTGTGTTGTAATATTCTAGGAATATCGATGAAACAATCATAATGTAGGTTTAAGACTGGAGTTAGCGTGTTTGTAAAAATTGCATTACCGTTCTGATAATCACGGTCAATAACTCAAGTTAGGATAGGTACACAGTAATGATAAGCTCAATTGAGAGTTCAAAAGCAAAATTTAACTTCTATGGGATAAATTTTTCGCCACTTACAGATTTCTTCGAACGAGGCATACTTCAGGAGTGAAAAATCTTTCTACTGCCTCTGCCGATGCATCCACACTCCCGCCATCTTGGTTTGTATCCCACAATAACCCGCGTTCATCGGACCAATAGTATGTGTAGATCGCCTGCTAGACTTAGTGGCATCAACCTGTGTGCGTGAAGTTGTAGTTCTTTAATCAAGTAATTATTATTTTTTGATGAATAATTTCCGCAAGCAACTTCGCACTCATAAATTAATTTACAGTCATTCGATATCTGCACTGATTTTCTCTATGTTTTATAATCAAGTAATATAGATGTTGTAAATTTGAAAAGGAGACCTCGAAAAAGAATCTCTCTTTTGTTTTGTATGGCATCTTTTAACGGAATCTTCAAATGAAAGATTTACTTCTTAGCAACGCAATTTAAGATATTGAAACAATTTTTAGGGAAGCTTATCGGTTAGCAACTTGTTTTCGAATGCTTTTTGCTTCAACCAGTTGATGTAACCAATTTAAAAATGGTTCGTGGTGAGTACCAATGGAACGAATTTAAAGAAAATAATTTTCTTCCAAGTGAGAATTACTTTATTGTTTATTCAATTAAACACCGTTTATCCTTAGGAAGACGTAAAGTAAGCAGAAGAAAAGCCAATCTTCAGTCTTTAGAAGAAAATCATGACGAATTATTCTCAGACGCTCCCACAATGAAAGATTCAAATATCGAATTTCAGGGCAAGCTGTCTCATGCCAGCCCCATAGCCAAAGAAACTCTCATTACTAATTACTTTCAGCAAATACCAGTTGACGGACGTGATGCCAAAACTGCGGAAATATTGTCTTCAGAAAGTTTACCATCCAATAATTTCCTTAATACGGAAAAGTTATCGGGTATGTTTTCCAATGCCTGCTACGAAATACTAATGTTATGTAAATTAATAAAAGTGTATCAATTAACTAATGAATATTTTAGAAGTTACCAGCATGAGTAAACCTGAAGAATCTTCCAAAATTAAGATGAACACCCCCCATAAAATTCAGTTACCAGATCTTCGAATTCCCTTATCCCCGGCAAGAGTTTTATCACGTTTGCGAATCTCTGGTTCTCCAAAAAAATCAAACCGTGCTAAAGGTGCCAGAAGTCGGAGGAGGTAAGAATTTTGGTCCTTTTAGGCCTGCGTTTTGTAGATTAAAATTATCATATTAATTTGGATGTTGATTTCGGTGTTTTTGACTAAAATAATTTTCCCCTCAGGCTAAACATCTCTCAAAATCGCAATCAATTGGTTCAAACGAATAATTTGAATTATGTCGTCACCAATTCTAAAAGCCCGAGTGGCGTATCTTCAGAGAACCATAAGCTGACTGAATACTTCCCCGTTCGACGAAGTGAGAGGAAACCTAAGCGTACCATTCTGGAGGAGAGGCAGCGTGATATGGAAGAAGCTATATTATCGGGAAGGGAAGAAGGTCTTGAGGTTGTATGTATTAACGTGTTTAAAATACTTTCTTCACTTTATCGTATTCAGACGTTCGATTCTTTGTGCATTGAATATTGGGAGATTGGCATTCTCAAGGAATCCGCTCTCTAGAATTAAAGTTTTGTTAGTTCGTATTTTCTGTAAGTGGGCACTCATTCAGATGGGTGACGTTCCATTTATTTGAAGAGGCTTTAGTTATATATCTATATACAAGTTTGTAATACCCATTAGGACTAGAGTAACCGGGTCTGAACTGGTCTTATATAGAGGTCTTCATGGTCAGGGTATCACTGTTGATGATGATTGTAGTGTGAAATGTAAAGCGCACGTTCTAATAATAAATGATGGCTCCTGGTAATCCAAGTGGGTAGCATGTTCGCTTTCGGTAAGGATGCTCCTGGGATTTCTTCCCAAAAGAAGCCTATATGTGCAAAATGACAGCTGTCGATATTTTAACAATATTACTACTTAATTTTAAGTTTTGTTGGTTTCTGCATATTCCTTTTGGGTTTTCCCACGGCAATTGCTATGTCAGTGAAGAAATTCTCCTCTGTGTTCAATTGTTGCTGTGATGTAACTGAAGACACATTGGTGAGAAAACCTGAAAGGGAGATCAAGTCCAAAGAACACTTCAATTCAAGTTTGATCATTTTCTCTCTTCATTGTATTTCATTTGTCTTTTCATTTCCTATTCCATCCAAATTATCAATTCTCAGCTTCATATTTTTCAAATTTTTTATCTCTTAACCAGTTACTAAATGCTATTCTCTTAATTGTCTTTTTCATTACTTTGATTTGCACTAACTTACATTCATGTCTTTTCATCATTATCTTTTTGTTGGGTACTCCTGGTAACCACATGTTGAGTAGTTCCTCATTTATTCCGTTGATATCGGCAAAAAATCCTATTTTTTAGTCAGTAACTGAGCCAATTTTTTCCTTTTAGTTTCCTTGTAGTTTTCTTGTTGATTCAAAAAATAAAAGAAAAAGAGAAGAAGAGGAAATTCACTGTCCACACACACCCGTAGCTATTCCTATTGAAGTGTAGGAGCTAATTCACTCAATTCATGGCTTCTAAGCTGGGAAAATATGAAATACTTGATGACGGTGAATAAGGATTCAAAATGTATGTTTAATGCCTTTCCCTAAGGAATGGGAATTTTGCCTGTCCAAAAGATGAAACATCTCTTAGAATACTACCTGAAAGTAATTTACTAACCTATTTAGCACATTACATCAAACTGGGCTAAAATATGATTTACAACCTATCAGCTATGATGTAGATTTGAATCACTGCTTATGATGTTTTTCCTTTCCTGTGTTGTCTTGCTTCACTATGACAATTTAAAGTATCTTCCTTCCAAATAAAACTGATTATTAAGTATAAATATCAAGAATCAGTCATAAAAACACATGGGACATTTTTCAAGGGGCTAGTTCTAGTTCTAGGGGCTTTGCTTAATGTAGTGGTTCTAGTGCTAATGTAATTACATATCAAGGCATTTTAAAACAATGAAATTGCTATTTATGTTGACTACTACTATTTTTAGAGAATTCTTGTATCACTAGGAAATCTGGGTTGAGAAGTCGGAATATCTCTGGGAGCATATTATGTACATTTATTAAGTCAATCTTTCCTGAGACCTTGGTAAGTGAAGTATATCAGAACTGAAGAAGAACAATAACTTGTATGTTAAAATCTGATGTTAAACTGAATTTCAACTCGTATCTCAATTTACACCCATATTATATGTAATGTTTTCTGATTCAAATTGGTTGTGCATTGGTTTAGCAGCTTCTACTTTAGCAGTCCAACAAGTTTCTCATTTCACTGAGCAGTTTTCACTCTTTTCTAAAAACAAACAAACAGCTTATGCACCACTGAAGTACTTCCTCATGACCCCATCTAAATTCAGCAGCTATAAAAGTTAAAAATGTAGCATTTAAGTGCAGCAAGTCTTTGTTACACTCATGATTGGTTGCCAAAAATATATTGTTGTAGAACTGTGTTTAATGGTCTTTGAAAGGTAATTTATTCCTCTCCAATTTTTCCATTATATGTCTGCAAGATTTGAGTTATCTTTTTTATGACCTTGAATGAGTCTGAAGCCAGACTCCTTTGCAATTAATATTTTTTTTCAATGTTTATCTCTATGTATTTTACATTTGTTCTTTGCGAGTTGAGCATCAGGAATTGAATCAAAAATTATTCCATAGTATTTGGCTCAGAATACACAAGTGGATCTCTAATAGTAGTTGCTGGATTACGTCGTTTCTGCTGTAAGGTTTATACTTGACTCTGGCCTTCACACAAGGAAGATCATCAAGCTTCCCTACAAAATACTCAAAGTGTCTTTTAGTTTCAGTAGTACTTTCTCTGTGCCCTCTGGACACTCTTATTTTCCATCTTTTGCTTGAAACTTCTTGCTGAAACTTGAAACTGAGCATCTTAAAACTTATTTATCAGTTTCCTTACCATGTTCAGAAAGAATCCTGCCTTTGAGAATTTATGGTTTCTTACAACTATTTAAACTATTTCAGTTTCCAGATAAGAATATATCCTGATTAAATCTCTTGATGAGGAAAGGAGATGCAACAAACAAGATGTTGTGTTTTCCTTTCACAGGGGAATAGAACAATTCAGATCCTTTTCCTAATTCTCTTTGAAACATGCTGAAATCCTTGATCTATTAATTTTTGTGAAAAAGGCAATTGCACTAAAACAGATTCTGTCCTAGACAAGTTTTATTGTGTGTTCAGACTGAAATTCATCAACCAACGAATGAACAACTTTAGAATGAAGAGAGAAGAGACAAGAGGGATAAAGATTCCTTTCTGAAATTCACATCACCCTCCAAATGTACCTGTGGACCTTCTCTGCTATGTTTTATTGCTTGAACCATGGTGCTTACTATGATTGGGTGAAATAACATATACAGTAAAACCCACTTAAGCTGTTATCCTGTAAAAATACAGCTTAAAGCTGCCTGCTTCCTTCTTAATACGTGGATTTTTTTCTGTCCCCATACCCTTTGCAACCTGCTCAAGGAAATTGTTCGTCTCATTCTATGAACTAAAACTCTTTTAATTCATCTGTATCATTCTCTCCTACTTCTCCTTATCTCCAGAATGCTCCTTGTCAATTTCTTCTTTGGAGTGACTAATTTTGTGAGAATTAAATGAAGATATTGCAAAACAGATCAATCTCCATCCCACTGTGAGAACCAGTACAATCCCAGAGACAGATTGAGATCTTCTTTATCACTTTTTTCAGTGCATGATGTTAAATATAGTTGGTGTATCCTTTGATCTCAACTTGTAAACATATCGAACAAACCAGTTGTGAGTTGTTTTGGGTGTGTTGGAGAGATAATGAAGTCCTCTCTCCACTGCTGTAAACAATTCGTTCTTCCTCCCTAATTGTCTATCTGGTAAAATCTGCTCTTTAGTAGAGTGAGAATGGCCTTAATTAAGTAACTCAAAGTTCTCTTTGTGAAAAGTAGACCATTCTTCAAAAATTCAGTGAGATGCAACCAGTCTTACACAATCTGGTAATTGTGTTATAATTATTACTCCTCTAAAAAGACTTAAGTGGGTTTTACTGTATATTAAAGTGTTGAGGAGTGTGAGTCATTGATAGTGTGGGCAGCCAAGGAATTTAAAATTTTTGAATAGTTCATTGGAGTTAATCCTTTCTGCAGGCAATGAACTACAAGTGATCTTATTAAAGCAGGTGTGGGACTTGTTATTCCAGAGGTCACTTCCTCTAGTACACTTTGTCTTAATATTCTATTTCACCTGATGAGGACAGTTCAAAGCCATGGCTGTTCAATAAAACATGCATTCCATTGTAAAAGTAGAAGTTTCATCTTTATTTATAATATAAACCTATTATATAGTCAATTGGATTATCATTCCAATATATTTTAAAATTTTATTTGACCGTAATTTCTTTATAAATATTTATATGATCTACCTTATACAGAAGGAAAGCACAATAAATGTTACTCTCAAGCATAATTCGATGAAATAAGTACTTGATAAATTGTAATTGTTAGAGTTTCAACTTTATAGCTCCACTTCTTTTTGCTGTCAATTTTGAAATTTATGAGTGCTCTTTTGTAAAACTGAAATCATCTCTTTGAGTCTGTGTGTTCATTAGAGGCATAGAATTGAAGAATTTGCCTGTAACTTTGGCAGGGTGGATATTTTTTTGCTTGCTTCTGCTGTGCTGTTAAAACCTTTTCTTGATTTTGTTCTACTGATTTTTTGCGTCTTGTATGCATAAGACTGAGATGACACATGCTTGGTCTTCACTGTACTGAAATCGCCATCAAATTGAAAAACATTACTGCTCCAAAAATTAACTAAAATATGTATGAATTACTCCATTTTATAATAATAATAATACTTTTATTGTCCAATGACATGAAAGGATTCATGTATAGGGGTTGTCAGGAGAGAAAATTGTCAAAAAAATTTATAATAATAGTAGTAATAAAATTTTTCTAATGAATGTTATAATAAAAAAAGAAATAAATAAATGCTATATACAAGGAACTATGAGGTAAATACACATGATATATAAATACGCTCCATAGGAAAACAAAAGTAAATATACCAAATAAGTAAAAATCTACAAGAAAGGTACAAAACATTAAAAATACAGGAATAAAACAGAAGATTGGTCAATTAAAAAAATTTGTCTGCATTAAAAGGACAATTTTCTAGAAGAGAATTGTGAACAGTTTTTTTGAAGGCCTTGGGTGATACTTTTAATTGTGGCTGGTAGTGCATTGTATAACTTGATGCCTTTAGGACTGAGTGAGAATGTTTTCAAGTTTTGTTGAGGTCATTAATTCTCCTGGTGAAGTGTTGGTAGTAGACTGAATTTTTTTCAAAGAGGGAGATGCTATGTTTAGTAAACAGAAGAGTATTGAGGATATAAATGGAGGGGATGGTTAAGATTTCTAATTTTTTGAAGGGAGGCTTGCATGGGGCCCTATATGGGGCATTGCAAATGGCCCTAACTATTTTTTTTCTGAATTTTAAAAATGTTAAAGATTTGGGTGGGGGAACCCCAAAAGATTCTGGGTATGTAAGAACAAAACAGAAAAAACATAATTTTTTCCACTGAAAACCAAACCCAATCCAGAAAATATTTGTATACCATAACTAAAAACTATATTTTTATTCTGTTCTGATGTTTTGTTTCCATGACATTTTTATTCAAATTAAGATGGAGGACTGTGTACATGTGTAACTTTGTTTTGAAACTATTCTCAAGTTGTTATCTAAAATTTAGTTTAATTCAAAACCAACTTTGAGAAGGATAGAATGTTATACTTATTCAACATCATGAAGAGACCACAAAAATCTTATGGCCCTATGTATTACTTACACAGGAATGGGGTAAGTTGTTACATCTTTTGCATAGAAAAGGAAAGTTGCTAGAACAGTGCCAGTAACAGAAAGTTATGATAGAACAGTACGAAGAGTGAGCACCATTCTCCTGCAAGAAATACATGGTGCCATAAGATTTATGTGGTCTCTTTATAATATTGAATGAAATACAGAATTGTGGGGAAACAAACTATTGCCTCCAACTGGTTAGAAATTGGCAGAAAGAGCAAAACAAGACTGTGTTTTATTCTTTGTACCATAGCAAAAATATTTTGGTACTTTGCCTTGTATGTAAGTCACAATTGCCAAGGTTTTGAAGCAGTAAGGCCTCCAGATGCCAAGGGGGCTTTTGATATGTGAAAGCAGTCAGTAGCTCAATTCCCAGTGGATCCCCAACACCTGAAGAATGATCTCATCTGTCAAAGCACTTTTAATAATACTACATCAAGGGTTTTAAGTTTGACTTGAAGATTAAATGATGAAAATTTTAGTCTTGGGTTCCAGAAGTTAAAGGAACTTGATTCTAGGATTTATATTGCAGGCTTTTCTCAATTCTTCTTTCTTCTTCTGTTTCTACCCTTGAGTTGGTTGGTAGCAGACCTCCATTAATCTCTTTTCTTAGCTTTCCATTTCAGTTTGTGGTATGTTTGGCATTTCATATCTTTCATGATTTGGCTCACATAGTCTAGTTGGGGTCTTCCTCTACAATTTGTACCCTCAATTGTTCCTTCTATCATTCTTTTAACTTGACTATCATGTCATAGTAAATGTCCAATAAGTTTAACTCTCCTTTCTTTAATGATTCTTATTGTACTTTTTTCTTCTTGATCTTTTTCAAAGATTTCTTTATCTGCTTTCCTTTCTGTCCAGCTTACTTTCAGCATTCATCTGTAGCACTATGCTTCAAAGGATAGCAGTCTTTTCATTTCACTCTCCCCTGTAGTCCACGATTCATTTCCATATATCGCAGCTCTCCAAATGTAGGCCTTATAAAGTTTTTCCTTGTCTCCAAACTAAAGCTTTTTGGATTTTTTTTCTCGAGTTTTCTTTTAATTGAGTGCTAGTTTTGCTTGGTAATTCTGCATTTTATATCTCTTGTACTTCTTCCATCCTTCGTGATTTTACTTACAGATAGTTAAATTCTTTCACTTGTTGAAGGGTAACATTTTCCAATTTTACATTTGCTCTAATGTTTTTGCTTTTATCGCAGATTAAAATCATAGTTTTTTTAATTTTCATTACGTAATCATTTCTCATTACACTGTTCATTACATTCAGTATTTTCTGTAAATCTTCCTCTCTTTCTGCTAACACAGCTATATCATCTGCAAATCTAAGCACGTCCACTCTCTCCCTGTTTACTTTTATTCCAATTTTTATATCTTTTCTTATTCTGTCTATAGCGTCTCCCCAATGTAAGCAGCACTATAATATGGGAAATGTAGAAGATATTTTTTATTTAAAGTATGACTCATAAAATAATAAATTCAATAAAAATGACTAAGTTTATTTCTTTTATTGCATCTAGAAACAAACTACTTTGAAGGCTTGGTTTGTGGGCTTGTAACAGCATAAGTGTCAGTTTTAATTAGAAGAGGTACTGTTTGTAACCAGAATTCTACTGCTCTTTCAAAGTATGTGATTTTTCAAACAGCCCCTAATCTGCTTCTTATTAGATCGCTTTTGGATTTTCCAATACATTTTGATTTTCTTGATCAAGATAATATCTAGTTCAAGATTAGTATTTTAAATATAGATAATGCGATGAATCAGATTTTCTTTGTCTAATTTTAATTCCATTATTTTCATCTCCAAAACAAAATAAATTTATATGTTTTATCTTGAATTGCATTGATATGACCCTGTTAAGGACCATACTCATCTTTCTCTATTTGTATGCTGCTTAATGTGGCCTCATTTTGTTATTCCTGCAATGATTGGGTACTATTGATGGGCTCTATTGGGTACTGCATTGATGGTGTCATTGCCTAAAGAATCCATAATTGTTACAAAATTATGATAAATTTATATTTCATCCATGTAGTGGATTTTGTTGGATTTTGGCTTAATTTAATTATTATTCCTCACAAGTATTATTGTGACTGTGGTGCCTGATACCATTATGTTTGAATACTATTAATCAATTGTTCGAGTTACTTACTAGTAACTCATGTGTTTTCAACATTTATGAATTTGGTAATAGCCTGGATGTGGATGGCTCTGTCTAGATTCTGAGAAAAGAAACTTTAGTCTTAAATATCATCATGAAGAAAGTAATTTGTAATTCTTGATCAGAAAGTTTAATATATTGAAAGTTTGTGATCAGTTGTTTCCTTAGGAAGCCAACAGTGTACCATTTTAACTCCCATAACTCTAAAGTGCTGTTGATTCAGTGCCCTTGACTAATTTTTGCTTCATCTATCATGTAACATGTTGTTACATTGTTTTCTGTCAAATAATTCTTCTCATTATTATCTGCTCATATTTTCTATCTATTTTTTAGGTTCAACACTTTGTGGGCAAAGGAAGAGGCATTGTAGCCACAAGACACTTCTGTAAAGGGGAGTTTGTAGTTGAGTATGCTGGTGAATTGATCACAATGGCGGAAGCCAAAGACCGAGAGAAGAAATATGCCCAGGATGAGAACACTGGCTGCTACATGTATTACTTCAAACATCACAACCAACAATATTGGTTAGTTATGTTTATTTTAGACTCATATTAATTATCATATAGTTCACTTACTTTTGATATTTTATTAATATTTTTTAAACTTTTAATGTGATTAATTTTAGAATTAATTAATTAATTTTTAGTTTTGAATTTTATAACTGATCCCAAGGAAGAATAGACTTGAAAAAAGTGCAACATGACCTAGAGTCAAACTCAAGTCTCCCAATTGCTGGTTGGGTGCTCTGTCCATTGAGCTCTTTTGCCGGAACCTTCTCTCGAGCTATTCAGGATCCTTGCCCACAATTGGGAGACCCGGGTTCAATTCCTGCTCCCATTGGAATTTTTTCAAGTCTATTCTTCCTTGGGATTCTTCCTGTTTATGACTTCTTGTGCAAATTCACCCAATAACCCATTCCTTCTTTTATAACTGATTTTTTTTTAATTTGAATTTTCATAAAGCTTACTTTCTTATGTTGAAATGTTTTCTAAATTTCTTTAATAGTTGCTGAAATATGTTATTTTTAAATTACCTTTACTGAAATGTACTATTATTGCTAAATTAGATAGGCTGTCATATGATTTAATTGGTTCCATGACAATAGAGAGCTCGACAATTGTCACAACTGAGGGTAGACAACTGAGTGCTACAACCACTGAGCACCACAAAAACTGAGCCACCGCTAAGATTAAGCGCTAGTACAACTAGCCACTATGACAACTGAGAATGTCTTGTTTTCAGATGCCATTAATTCAATGACTATACACAAAATAATGTTAAATTTTGAGTACTGAAACAATTGAGCAGGAGTCTTCATACCAACTATCATAAAATTGTCTTGAATGTAAAGGCATTTAAATAGCTTTTCTGCTCTTTGATTATTCTATCCTACATCTAAAGTAGTACTAAAGGTGCTATACATATACAGCTTTATGTATTCTACTGAAGCTGTCTACTAAAGGAAACCCATTGAGATACATCAATGTAGCCCTATTGGTAATTATATCTTAGTCTATTGAAAGGATTCTTAATGACAAAATATTGAAAACCTTGCCAGAAAGAATAAAATTGTTGTGATTTTAGATAATTATGTAAATATAATAATGTTTAGAGATTTTTTTCTTTGCAACACCTCCACATACCACCAACTACCATATTCACTTTATTATACAAGTGTTTATCAGATTACCCCAATCTAGTTTTACATACTTTGGAAATGACTCAAATATTTTGTCTGAAAACTACTTTTGTTTGCAAGAATACAACTTTCTAGAAAACTTAATAACCAATCGTTGGAATGGTGGTACATTTTTGTTTGTCCAGAAGTGATTTCCAGGCCGAGTAGCCAAAAATAATCATTTAATTGTAGGATCATTCCTAGATTCTGTAGATCTTCTAGCTACACAAAAATCCAGCAAATTGGCGGTTAGAATTCTGTAGTAATGTTTGAAGAAAATTCATGAGCTATGTCAAAATTTACATGAGAATACCCTATTACTTCTTATCCTTTCAATCATAATCACTACAATTAAGGTGACATTTATTCCCACAGGCAAAGTCACATGAACCAATTAATTTTGAATATTAGTTCATCTAGAATTAAATTCACATTCATCAATGAATATAATAATTTGTCTTTCTTCCAGAGTGGTTTGTGAAAAATCCCACATATTTTCCTTGCAATCATTTTTATATCTGTGGTCCTCTTCTAGTGATGCCCTTTTAAATGTGATTCATTTCTTTCCTAATGTTGTTAGTTGTTTTTATTTTTATGACCAAAAGGAATTTTTCATTGCTCTATAGCTAAATAATACTAGTTGCCCCATCTGAAAATTTTGCAGACAAACACTGACACTCAATTTTCCCTCCCAAATACATTCCAATAAACACTCAAAATAATCAGTACAAATGAATACGCAAAACTTCAAATATTCTACAAAAATTGTACCGCCATATTTCATAACTGTGTCCGTTTTGATATACCTCATTTGCATTGATATCGACACATCCAGTAACAAAAAACTGTTGGAAAATTTAATCTAGCTTTTTCTAATACCTTGCCACTTGAACCTAAACAAAATCGCAATTATATTAGAGCATGAGAATGTAAATGTTACAGAATGTTTAAAAAAAAACTATTTAGCAATATTGTCACTAATAGTACAGCTAGTTCCAAAAAAACTTACCACCTAAGCCGCAACCCGCATAACAGACCTGAAGCTCGATGAGAGCGAGTCTAGAATTTTCCATGCATTCTATTGGCTCTTGGAAGGAGGAGCATTTGGATGGCGCTTTTTTAAACCATTGTGAAACGCGTTGAACATATTTGTACCGTCTTTATTAGCTCGAAATCTAGTTTAAATTTAGTGTTACTTTTTACTATGTCAGCAGTATAGTATTAAAAAATGAATAAAAATCGGATCTCCTTATTTCGGCCTGAAATTTCTGCATAATTCACCTTTTTCTGGAGGTGTCAGGTAAACTTACTTTAGCTGCTTCAATTATCCAATAAAAAATTATGTCATTGTAAGATTAAAAAGGATTATATTATTACGTTTTTTATGCTCTTGACGCCTACAGGAGGAAATTTTAAATTTATTTAGAGGAAATTCACGACTATGACTCAAATAGAAACATGAATGAAAACTCTGCAAGGAGATAAAGAATACTTAGGAATATGAACACAATGAACTGTATTTCAACTAATTTATGTTGCAGAAAAATGCTATTGAGAAGGGGAGCATGAAAAAACTGCAAAACCTACTAAGGAAAGCAAAGATGAAAAGAAACTTTATCTGGACAAATACACTGAGAAAGAATCATTTTAAGTCAACCTGGTAAAGAGCTCTGAAAATTAGACCCAAAACATATTACAATAAAGTAAACCAAGTAAATTACGATCAACTACATCAGATAATTACATAAAATATTATAAAAATTTTAAATACCACCAAATCATATGATAGAAAGTAAAATATTAATTGCTGTGCTATCATCATTTTCTAAAGTAATTGCTTAAAATTCAAATTGCTAATTTAGTATTTTAGAAAATAAGATAGATATTAGAATAGTAGCACTCTTAAATTAAATACTGAGGACTACAATTTTTTTTCACGTATCGAATAAAAAATTAATTTACAACGAAATTAACGCCAGCATCTTGTAACACTTTTCTGATAATATTGTTAATTGCCAGTCCCAGAAAGACTATCCCTTTAATTAAATCAAGTTCATGTTCCTTGCAAAATTATGCTGTCCCAACTTTTATCTGATGCTAAATCTCTTTCTTGCCCCATGGTGCAAATTTTGACTCGATTTCTTTGCAGTTGAATTATTCTGCAATACAGAGAAGTATAAAATTTGTTTGATACTAAAATTAACAGAGCATTAGGTATTTCAGAATATATGCATCAACATGCCATTCTGTTCTTACTTCCATCAGGCATTCGTGATGACGGTATCAGATGAAGCATTATGATTTTGAGATAAGATTTGGCTGTTTCTGACAAATTCGCGTCTGAGGTTTTACTAAGTCTTTCAGAGGGAGGGGAGGCCCTCCACCCTGGCCCTAGGAGTATCCCCTATTCATTCCTTTGTTGTTTCTTTTTCTTTTCTTTCGTCCATCGAAAGGTATTGTCTATTTTCTCAAAGGAACCATAAAACGGCCGATGGGTGAAGGTGAACTCCGCTCTGAGAAGAAAAACCCCCTTTTCGGCATATTGTGGATGGTCGTATGTATCCGGGGTAGCGAATTTGAAAGCGCTAATGAGGATTCCCGACCGCACCCCTGCTGAGCAGGTATCTAAGTTTAGGGTATGGTGGCAGCGACCGATCACAAGTAAGGTGGGAAATGGTGAATCCGCGATTTATCTTTGCCGCGGGTATTCCCTCAGGGAATGAAGATATTCAACTCTATTTTTGAGGTAGATGACCTTTCAGGACTTCTTGCAAGGAATCCAGTTTTAGATGGTTAAGAAACAAAAGTTAGTATGACAAATCAGAACCTTAAGACTGATTTGCATATTGCAGATAAATTCCAGGTTTTTGTATACTTGCATATTGCAGGTTTACACGTTAAAATCTGGTTTATTTACATTTACATTAATACCCCGCAAGCCGCCGTATGACGTATGTCAGGGGGTGTGAAAATACCCACAGCATGATTTCCATTGTTAAACTGAAATGATTTTCAGAACTATGCGCTAAGTGAAAGTGAGACCGATCATTAATGATTGCTGCTTCGGTTTCTGAATGCCTCAAGTAAACTATATAACCCGAATTGTTTATATGGTGAATAATATGTATAATGATTAAAAGAAAAATCATCGTCAATAATTATGAACGATGGGTAATATGAGTCATGGAAGAATACGTTAAAAATAGAAACCAACAGATGGTAACCAGACTTACATGAGAATATTCCTCTAATTCTCACGATTCATACCTTAGCTGTTAAAATATTCTTGGTTCTATATGTAATCCATAATTCCAACATTCACTCCAAGGACCTTCGTAGCATCCTTCATCCTAGGCACATCATAATTCTGTACGATTTTTGTGAAGATGTTTCGAATTTTTTTAATGGTAATGCAAGGAAGATCATTCTAGTTGAAATAGGACCTTCGGAAAATCTGAACGATAACATAAAGTTGACAATGTTTGGGTGCATCATATCTGAATTAGTATCTCTATATTCTGGTTTTAAAGTGAATGGCATAAACTGTATTAGCTTATTCTAAATAACTAATTCAACAACAAAAATGAAAAAATAAGTAATGCTTCCTATCGTCAATTTATATAAATCAAGCTCCTTGTCAATGATTGTTGTTTTATACATATTGTTTTTTATGCTTTATTTTGTCTCTATATTGAGCTAAAAATTTCGTAGTTTGAAATGACTTGAGAAATGAAAAATTAATTAGGGAAATACCATCTAATATTTATTCTTTATGCTTACGAGAACCAAATCGTTTAACTTCTCTAACAACATCTATGATACAAAGTAGATAGAGGGTTGAAGATGATCTTACTAGATCGACTAAAGTTTCTATTATAATGTCACTAAAATATGAATTGAAACGTAAATATGGAATTGTAGACACTCCCCATATTCAATGTCGCAGAAACTTGAAGTTTATACGCCGATTACCAATAAATTATATCCCTAAAGTTATTTAGAATAAACCATTGGCTTGCATAGATAGTAATACTAATGTTAGAAATTTCTATCGGTTTGAAAAGACCTCGAAATCTCTTTCCAAAATAAATTGCTGATAAGAAGATGGTTTAGGTACTGGCTTAGTGAGCTACTTGAACTTTCTTATAGAATTAAAAGAAGGTTGCTATAAAACATTGAACATCGATATAGTATACAATTTCGGAGATCCTGGGAATAAACTGATGCATCAGAAGGAAATTTCTGAAAGTATGATGAGCCATCGACGTTATATCTTGTATATTTGAATGTTAATCATTTTTGACTAAGATATTACTTAAATTGGATAAATGAGTAGTTTCTCTGGAGGCAGTCATAAACGGAAAAAATATATGTTGGATGAGAAAATTGAGAAGGTGAGCGAGTGGGTTATATTTTTGAAAGAGGTCGTTCCTCCTACTCAAAGTAAACAATTGGTCGACTAGGAAAGCAAAAAATGCGCCTACCTATTGTGATTCATCCAAAAATCTGGAATTAACATACCTCTTACACTTTTGGTTGTTAAATTCATGTGAGTGTATGTATTACTGTTGCCGTCGCTTCTCACTTCTCTATCAAAATAGTCACCCTCTTGAAGTCTTGGTGAATTTATTGCTTTATTCACTTCTTCCAATCACTCCTGTATCTTGCTTTTCAAATTTGTCGTGAAATGTGGAGAGATGAAAAGTTTCTCAGAGCCAATACATTTTAAATACGAAGGAATATTTTCAATATCACCAAGCGATAAATATGTAGATAGACTAGTCATACCAAACCACCACCCATTCATCTCAATCATTAAAATTCTGTCGAAAAATATGCGAGTTACGCAGGGCCAGCCATCAACCGAGGGGAGATAATTACAACATGAGCCTCATATGCGCTTCTTATCCCCGTGTGATACTTATAGGGTTGGAATTACAGGTAAAAAGGTCCTGGAAAAAACTATTTCACTAAGTCCCTATTATTTTGCGTATTTTTAACATTTTCTACATTATAATAATTGTAAAAGTTATAATAAACAATTGAAATATAAATAATGTAGGTAGTTTTGTATGCATTCAAAATTAATTGAAAATTTTACATTCATAGCTAACGGTAGCATTCAATGAGCATTATGACCAAACCTCATTCGCCCTATCTTTTTGTGTATTTTCAATTTTAAATCAAATCTTTCTTTTTCGTTTTTTTCTTTCTCTTTTTTTATTCTCTTAGTATTATTTTACATCTTTATAACCATGTATCTTCATACGAGGTTAGGTGGAAGAGAGGCCCACTCGGGCCTAACCTCGCCTAATAAAGGGTCTAATAAATAAATAAATATTTTAGACCTTTTAAAGGTGATAAATATAGCGAGAAGAAGGTTTAAGAACGCAATGGTTTGTGACTGCAACCATTTCAAGAGGAATCCACAGAAGAAATCACGTTCATTCGATTCACATTTCAAAGACACCGAAAAAAATTGATTTTGGATTCAAAATTAACGTGAAAGATGGTTGTATCGTATCCGTCATCTTTATTCATTCAGGAAAATCGATCCTAGCACATTTTCTCTCCATTGATTTGGACGGTATAGTAAAAATTCCAATTGCATAGATGATAAAATTTACTGATTTTTTACCGATCGAGTTTTAATTTCAATTCAATGAAACAAAATTTATCTAAAATACACAAAGAATGCCTTCAGACTTCATACTACATATTTACTTATAGTTTTTTTTAATGTATTTAAAGTAATAGCCTAGATATGGCCATGAGTTTACCTTACTTTACTTGTGTAGATTGCATTCACACAGGCTGTGATAAAACTGGTGATTGATCTGGACTCCTTACGTATATAATGTAAAAGGCTAATAACTGCTCTCTTGAACGATGTATAATATTACCTACTATTATATTATATAATATAACCCATTATAACCGCAGAGTTCTGCAAGCGAAGGCGCCAAATTCGAGGTCTATATATTTTTGGTCTGACACTGATTGAAACTGCACAGAAATTTTCTTTCTCCCATCTCAGTCCAAAACATAAGCTTAGAGGCAGGGTTTGCTAAAATTTTCTTCGTCCTGGTAGTGCCTTTCGTCTCAGACTCAAATTTTATGACGGGAAGGGAACAGGGTTTGCCTTGGTTTCCCCGGAATAACGGGACCTCGTGTGCGACGTTTCCCTCTGTGCGAGAAGCAAAGCTATAATATATGCTGATTCGTAATAACCATTTTATAATAACTGAATTCTTGCATTACAACATCCATATCGTTATAATACCATTCTGCTATGCCAATGCCACCAAACTAAGGATACTAGTAAATCTTTGCAATATCAATAACGCAAATAAATCCATTTCAACTCTGCAAGCGGAGCCAGGACAGAAGCAGACTATCTCCTCCATGTTTTCCCTCTCTCTCTCACTTCTTAAGGCTCGCTCGGAGGAAATTCACTGCCTGTTATGCGGGTTGCGGCTTCGGTGGTAAGTTTTCTTTGGAACTAGGTGTACACATCATTGCTAAAAACAATATACAGTGATACCTCGAGATACGAGTTTAATTCGTTCCGTAACCTTGCTCGTATGTCAAATTTCTCGTATCTCAAAGCAATTTTCCCCATTGAAATTAATTGAAATGCCATTAATTCGTTCCAGGCCACCCCACTTGTTCTTGAATTTGAAAAATGTATTTATAAATGACAAATATTGTATAAAAACATAATAAAAGATAACGTAAAGAATTAAACTGACTTTATAACGTGTATTTGTATTTTGGTCACTAAAATGCAACTTACACACAACTTAAATGCTGCTTTATGCTTAATTTTAGTTAATGCTTTTTTCTTCACTGGTCTTTGCCTTTTTTCGCCGGATTCAAAAGAAACATGTCCAAGGAGGTTTGTTCCTTCTTCCCTTTCAGAATGTTGCGGAAATGAGTTAGGCGATTAATCTTCTCCTCTGTCGTTATGTAAGTCCTATTCGGCATCTTCTTCCAGGAAAGCTCTGTCTCGTCACAGTTAAAGACTTGCTGGGGGATGTGTCCTTTGGCTTCTATCGGTTCGGAAAAAGTTTTGTGATAATCCTCAGCTGCCTTCAGATCCGAACTTGCAGCCTCACCATGCCTGACAACGGAGTAAATGCCGGTCCTTTTCCTAAAGTTGTCAAATCAGCCTCGACTGGCTTTAAACGAGTCTTACGATGCCTCGTCCGTGGAAGTGCGCGGGGTCTGATTCAGCAAATCACCGTAAATTGCTCGTGCTTTCTCGCATATGATGCCCTATGTTAAAATATCGCCTTTAAGCTACTTCTCCGTAACTCAAACAATCAGCAGTTTCCTTATCTTTTCATGGAGAGAGTTCTGGAGCTTAGAAATTATTGTAACGCCCTTAGCTGGCGTTATACCCTTTATTGACTCCTTCTGTTTAAGCACAGTACATATCGTTGAAGTACTACGCCCGTGCTACCTCGCCAAGTAAGCTACTCGCACATCTCGCTCATTTTTTCTATGATTTCACGCTTTAATTCAATAGACGTCATCTTCTTTTGAGCATTGACCTTTCCACTCACTTTCTTCGAACCCAAGGTTATAAAAAGAAATGTGATAAAGTATTTAAATGCACAAAAAGTTCAAAGCCATAGAAAAACTTATCAAAGATGCTTCGACAGCGAGGTAAACAAGTATAATGGGGGAAGTGTGAGATAATGCGAGATGCACGAGGCACAGTAAACTATTGGGTAGTGTGCTGAAGGCCGTTCCTCGTATCTCAAATTTTGCTCGTATTTCAAAGCAAAACTTTGCTCGCTCGACGGCTCGTATCTCAAAAAACTCATATGTTAATGCACTTGTATCTCGAGGTACCACTGTATGTATCTTATCCTATAACGAATACCTCAATTGACTCATTATATTTATCACATAAATTTTGACGAAAACACAAACATCACTGCCAGCTTTATGTAAACTGTTGTTCTAGTTTCCATTTTATTTTACACCGGCAAAGATGTATCTATATATTGTCTGTATTATCATGTGTCTATTCTGTGCGTGAAATATGAATGCTATAAATTATTTGATATCAGGTTTAGGTATACAGAAAACTTGCAATGGACAAAGATTTCACCAAAATTCATTTGAATTCTTGGAAAAAACTTAATGATCCAAATATTTTGATCGGTATTGGATAGTTGTTAGACTCATAATTAAAATCTAAATTTTTTTACTCCAAAATCTAATCGTGATACCCCAAATCGAATTTTTGAATTTGGCTGTTCTTAAATTAAAATTATTGGGTATTACTACGATGCAACGTTATTCAACGATACTATCATGACGCAAATGGCAATGCTCATGTTTCTGTAATTATTGTCATTCTGCTCACAAGAGATGGTGGCTGATTTATTAAAATGTTATGGTTGCGTACGACCGTGAAGTGTTAAGTTACTGAAATTAAATATTACTTCCGAAAGCTGTTATGATCATTATAAAACAGGGAATTAATATCACTGATGGATGATATAAACTATTTACAAATGTTTCTATGTAAACAAATTGAATCTGTATATAGCCACCTGGGTATCTTTTCATCCAGGAAGTAGTGTGATGATTAAAATATTAACTCCAATTTTTGACCAAATGGTACATCTTTCATTGGTCTGACTATTTTTAGCTAGAACCTGGAAACTCTTCTTTCAAATGGTTAGTCGTTTATATGTATTGATGGAGCAAGAAGGGAGAAAAGTCCTGTTCACCAAAAAAAGGATGCTTTAAAATAATATATAGAGGATGTAGCTCTTACCACATTCAATATTTAAATATTATGTTATTATAGTCCCTTAAAAGATATGGCTGCATCTAATTCGCTCAAATGAATGGAAGATTTAAACTGTGTGATCAAAAATACATTTGGAGTTTTATAGCTAGATAGAAATCATAATGATTTTCTAAAAGAGCTAAGAAATACAGAAAAGGATAATGGAAAAGGTAAAATGTTTATAGTCCAGTTGAAAGTTACCGCTAACTTTAGGGAAATTTCTAAGAATTATTCTCCGTATTAGATATCACAATTCAGGTCGCTGAAGGAAGTGCCTCTGCATTTTCACCTTAAAGTGAATTGGTTTTATTTTCTTCCATCAATGGAATTCATGTTTTAAAGACTCCCATTCCTGGCATTTCAAAAAACTGTTGTGTTTTGTTTTATGATGTTGATGTTTTATAAAATCTATTTAATTTCAATCAGAATTTGAAAATAAATTTGCATGGAAATAAAAAAAATTACAAAGTATTTAGTTTTAAATTGAAGGTTTTACTGATAAGGGGACTGTTGTGTTTGTTAAAGGGCATAAAATACAAAAAATAATTTTAAATATAAGACGTATTATGTTGTTATATAAGTTAAGGTTAATAATATAAAGAATGTCATGAAATATACTTAGAGGAATTAAGCTGCTCTCTTGATCAATATTATCTTTAATATTAATGATAACTTTAATAATAATTTTAAAGGTTATGAAAGTGTTAATGAACTTCAAAACAAGGTAGCAAATATTTTTAAATTAAAAATTTTGACTACTAGAAACCCTGCAGTTAGTTGGGGTCTAAAGTGATCAAACATTAAGTCAGGTTAAGTTTAACAGTTTGTGAACAACTAAAATGCTTTTTATTTTGTTTTTATATTATAGAATATCTTCATAGCTTAGTGATAATCAACTCTAATTATATGTATATATATATATATATATATATATATATATATATATATATATATCTATTATATATAGCTAACTCTCCGGATATACCTATATATATATATAGATATAGGGGATACGAATTCTGACCATGTTCCACAAGCGCCGTCCACGTCAGATTTTTACGACGTACTGGCCCCACCCTGTAGATGCCAGAATAATGCAGACATCGATGCTAGGTGGCATGGGTTCGATACCAGAAAATCCCAAAAATCGCAATTTTCCCATAAGAATGCATTGCGCGGATTTTTGAAAATTTTTTTGAGGCACTTATCGGTAAGATAGTGGAACCAAAATCTCGGAGGTTGAAGTTAAGGTAGTCTTCTGTATTACGAATGGAAGAAATGTTACAAAAAGACCGTGAGTTCGTCGCCAGGTGGGTGCAAAATTCTTCCATAAGAAATGCATTGCTGCAATTTTTGAAATTGTTTTTCAATGCCTTACCGATAAGCTGGAAAGATAAAACCTGGAATGGTAACAAAGGCGTTTGAAAGCATTCTTTCATGAATTTTACCGTTCGTCTAGTGGCCCTTGGTTCGACGAAGAGGGTCATTCCGATTCCACCATGTATTTCAAATGGGGAAAACGGAATCTTATTTTAGGACCTTCCCGATAAGATATTGAATCAAGCGCCATCGACGTCAGATTTTTTCGACGTACTGGCCCTACACTCTAGATGCCAGAATAATGCAGACTTTGACGCTAGCTATCATGGGTTCGATGCCAGAAATTCCCAAAAATCGCAATTTTCCCATAAGAATGCATTGCGCGGATTTTTGAAAATTATTTTGAGGCACTTATCGCTAAGATAGAGGAACCAAAATTTCGGAGGTTGAAGTTGAGGTAGTCTTCTATGCTTCTCATGGAAAAAATGTAGCCAAATGACAGTGAGTTCGACGCCAGGTGGATGCAAAATTCTTCCATAAGAAATGCATTGCGGAAATCTATGACGATTTTTTTAAATGCCTTCTCGATAAGCTGGAAAGATAAAACCCGGAATGGTGACAGAGGCGTGGGACCTTCCTGATAAGATATTGAATTGAAACTTTGGAACAAGTAAGGATGGCACTTATCTTATATTATTTTGCTGTCTTCTCTCACGATCGGGTTCTTAGTTCGTCACCAGGCGGTCTTTGGCGCGAAGTTTTAAATTTGAACTCTGGCAGTACTTGGTATGATACTGTATTCAACGGATAGCTTGCAGTATGCAAGCAACTTTTACTCGTATATCTATATATCTATATAGGTATATCCGGAGAGTTAGCTATATATATGTATATATGTATGTATATATGTGTATATATATATATATATATATATATATATATATATATATATATATATATATATATATATATATATATATATATATATATATATGATATACGAGTAAAAGTTGCTTGCATACTGCAAGCTAATTGGTGAAAATTTACAATAAGTTTCCCTTAGGGGTATCATTTTCGAAGCTTATCCAGCAAAAATCTTAAAAATTGCCGCAATGCATTTCGAACGTGAGAATTTTTCATCCATCTGGCATCGAACTCACGGTCATATGTAACCTTTCTTCCACTGGTTCAATAGAAAACTACTTCAAACGCAAAGGCTGTGATTTTGAATAGTCCCCTGCATTGAGAAAGGCCTCAAAACAATTTTAAAAAATTTGCGTAAATGACCGCCTGGCGTCGAACACAGGACCCATTTGTGAGAGACAATGGCATACGAATAATAGACCAACGACCTCTGGAGAAAAAGTGGACGTCATGAAAGAATGTTCTTAAACGCCTCTGTCACCATTCCGGGTTTTATCTTTCCAGCTTATCGGGAAGGCATTTTAAAAAATCGTCCAAAATTTCACCAATGCATTTTTTACGGAAGCATTTCGAACCCACCTGGCGTCGAACACACGGTCATTTGCTAACATCTCTTTCTTTGATACTATGGAAGATCATCTCATCTGCAAACACCGTAATTTTGATTGCTCTATCGCATCGGTAACGGTCTCAAAACAGATTGCAAATATTCGCGCTAATGACCGCCTAGCGTCGAACTCAGGACCCTTCCGTGAGAAAAGATTTCAAAATAATATTAGATAAGTGCCATCCTTACTTGTTCCAAAGTTTCGATTCAATATCTTATCGGGAAGGTCCCAAAATAAGATTCTGTTTTCCCCGTTTGAAATGCATGGTGGAATCGGAATGACCCTCTTGCATCGAACCAAGGACCACTAGACGAACTGTGAAATTCATGAAAGAATGTTTTCAAACGCCTCCGTCGCCACACGGAGTTTGATCTTTCCAGGTTATCGGGAAGGCATTGAAAAAAAATGACAAAAATTGCAGCAATGCATTTCTTATGGAAGAATTTCGGACCCACCTGGAGTCGAAGTCACGGTCATTTGGCAACATTTATACCATAAGAACCATAGAAGACTACGTCAGCTTCAACCTCCGAGATTTTGGTTCCACTATCTTACCGATAAGTGCCTCAAAATAATTTTTAAAAATCCGCGCAATGCATTCTTATGGGAAAATTGCGATTTTTGGGACATTCTAGTATCGAACCCATGACACCTAGCGTCGAAGTCTGCATTATTCTGACATATAGAGTGCGGGGCCAGTACGTCGAAAAAATCTGACGTCGACGGCGCTCGTGGAACATGGTCAGAATTCGTATCCCCTATAAATATATATCTATTATATATAGCTAACTCTCCGGATATACCTATATATATAGATATATAGATATATATAGGGGATACGAATTCTGACCATGTTCCACAAAAGCCATCGACGTCAGATTTTTTTGACGTACTGTCCCTACACTCTAGATGCCAGAATAATGGAATAGGAAGCACCTGAGATAATTTAAACATTACTGCTATCATCGATGATCATGGATATTTCAGACCTCTTAAGAATCAAAGATATTTTTCATTATATAAGACATTTCTTAAGTTGTAGAAGACTAGGAATCTGGCTGAGTTTGAGTGAAAGATTTTGCTGATATTTAATCTTGACAAATATTGAGTTACCTCAGATGCTGTCAGAGTTGGATATTTTAAAGGAGAATTTCTCCGTAGATTTGTCTCCAGAACTAGACAGAAACCCATTTTTAGTTATCAAAAGGGTCATATTAAGATTTACAAAGGGTATAGGAATGTGAGGTAATAATATGATTTTTTAAATGCTAAAACAAAGGATTTTCAAAGAAAAGTTTTGTAAAAGAAAAGAGGATGCTAACTAGGTCCCTTCATCCACTGAGAAACCATGAAGTCATATTTAAAATTTTTTTGTACTCTAATTAATGCTAGGAGAGTGAGTTTCATAATGTTTGCTCTGTATTCAGTCAGAAATTATCTAAATACAAAGCTTTGACTTCACGGCAAAGCTCCTTCAGAGAAATCTGAACACTAACTTCTTCTCCTTACCATAATTTCTCATCTTGTGCAACCAGTCTCAGCAATCTCTATCATATTCAAAAAAATTAAGGTCTATTCTTTAGATGGAGATGGGGTAAGCGCTCTGTAAAAATCTCTTAAGTGCTCGTCCAAAAATGTTACGGATGTGGATGTAAATTATCCCTTGAGAAGGCATTTTTACAGGTGTTCTTCACTCAATGTTTGTGCTAATGTTAATCTCTGTAAATTAACTCGTTGATGTGGAATAATAACTGACTAAAAAGGGTGGGATACACACATTTCATTTGATACGCTCAAGAAATAAAATAAAATAGTAGTTTAGAGCTGTAAACAACAAACTGAGGGCAAAGAAATGTATAATATCACTAGCCGATGTCCGAATGAATTTCATTACACCTTCTAAACCACGAATACTCTAAGAATCTTTAGCTATTACAAATTTCTAAAATGAACCCTTTAGATGGAATCTGAGCAAGAAAAACTCTATAGTATATATATAAAGCTTTCTTCTTTTGCAAATGTCATGCATCTCATCCACGTCCTGCTGGAAGGGAGGAGGGATACGCATGGTCCAAAAAATTATTTTTTTTTAACTCCACTCCTCCCTGTTCCAATAGAAAGCTATGAAAAAAATCTTCAGGCAAATTGGTTAATATTTAGAGGTCCCCATGATTGAGCACTTATTGGGTAAATGCGGAATTTTAACTGAAACAATAGTATTTTAATGGAAAGAATTTAATGATGACATAACTGAATAAACAAATAATGCTACATGATTGTGATGCATTACTGTGACTATAAATAAGTCTCTGAAAAGGCAAAATGTATGTTAAAATAAGATCATAATATTTTTTCTTCACTAAGTGCCATTTCCATCAGCCATGAGAATGCCTTCTTACAAGTTAGATACTTGATTTGGTGTGTTTGAACAATCCGGAGAAGCTACAGAAACTGGTCTTCATTCTTGTTTATACGCAAATTGAATGTTTGTATCAGGGCAATGGCCCTTTCAGCACAGTCATTAACTACTTTCATCTTGTGAACAGCCTGTTTGAGTTCTATGTGATTGTTTCAAAATAATCAGGTCTCTCAGCTTTGGGTGCCTCATTCCAATTTCAACCATAGATGAGAGCTGTTAACAAGCTTACTTCAGTGATTCCTTTTTTTCTCCAACTGTAAGGGTGAACTGATCTCTAAATAAGTAAATGTTAAGGGAATAAATAGCCTTTGCCATCCAACGAGCATTGTGTAAACCACCTGGTATCGGAATTTCGCTTTGAATCCATTAGGGCTTTGACCACCAAGAAAGGTATAAAATGGTAAAGAAGAAGTACACTGGTAATTTTCCACACTGTTTATTACTGTTGACTGGTTTCTCTACCCGGATAGCATCTTCTGGTACAGAGAAATAATTATTATTTATAACAATGTGGAATGGAATTAAACAGTGTGGAAAATTACCAGTGTACTTCTTCTTCACCATAATGGCTTTCCACAAAGTTACGCCTGAGCATGTAGATTTCAGAGGCATAAAACAGCTGTAAAAGCTCAAAGTAATCATCTTGAAGCTGCTTTGACTTAATTGGGTCTTCTAAAATAGCTGCATAATATCCCATAATTTCTCCTCTTAACATTTTGATTTCATTGGAATCCTACAGGTCATCACTGCCTGGAGAATTTATTTATTTGTCAATATGAGGCCAGTGTTGCTGGAAACGCTTAAATATTGTGACATCTTGACCCCCAATAACTCCAAATGCTGTGATAAAAACGGAAAACAACACTATTCCAAGTACATTTTACATGACAATCGTCCAGGGTATTAAGGCAAGCAGTATCTTGATCCTGACCAGTTCCATGGGCAAATTTAGGGACCCCCAGCAGCTTTTCTTTTCCCCCTTCAGAGACAAGTATTGCCACTCTGTCAACGTTTTCTGTGCCCCCTAAAATATAAGAGAGCAACTCTCCATTCCAGTGAAGAAATAGCGGATCTTCAGGTTGGAACGTCAATAAATATCTGATGCAGACTCATGTGCCTTCATGCAGTTATGCCTAATTTTGCTGTGAGACAACTCTATGAAAACTGAATACCTCCATTCTCTCACCCTGTTTGCCCTATAGACGATGAGGCGAAACACTTTGGAATAGATAAATTTCAAGCTTTTACACTTATTAGCAATAATATAATAAATATTCACAAATTTTAAAACTTTAATTTTTCTGGAACAGTGAAATCGAACTCAGGATATATGAAGGAGAATTCTTACAAAGATCCTTTGGCTTGGCTTTTAACTCAAAATTTGAGTGCAAAACATTCCATTGCCGTCGTAGTGGAAAGACTACAGTTACAATACAGTGAGAGACTCTAGTTCTTCCACTTCTTCGCTCTGTAAAACCAATGTTGCCATTCTTTTTCTCTTGTCGTACCACCAAAGCGCCATCAAGTGTTGCAAATTTTTTGGCCATCAAATGAAGGAACTGATGCTGGAAGTTTGGAACCTGTCCCAGGACAAGTTTACTTCATGATGACATTCTCAGCGCATTTTTAAAGGAAAATGCATGAACTAGGATTGTCATCAAGTAGAGGTTGTTTACACCTCAATATTTTATAAAATGTTGACGTTTTTACCAAAATAATTTTGCTGTAGTATTCCTTCTTTTTATATCCTGTTCCAACTTTTTATATCCTGTTCATTATTCTATCTAAAGTTTTTTTGAAAATTAATTAAGCCTGCAATTTGTCTACGTGAAGGTAATGATTACTCTATATATCGTATTGGGTTGAATCTTGGAGGTAAATAAAAAGTAGCTTGTATAATAGGTATATATAAATTTTTAAATATTTGATTGTTCTTTATTCTGTATTTTATAAATGATGCTTGTAATAAGATAAGATTGCTGCTCAAAACCTTATTTATAAAAATACATAGTGAAAAAACAATGATTTAATTATCTAATCTAGTTTAATCAGTAGTCGGTAAGAAGACTTAAGCGTTATAAATTTAACATTATTTTGCGTATAGTCGTTCAATTAATGGCACCTGAATACCAGATGCGCTCAGTTGTCATAGCTCTCTGTTGTTGGGTCATGGATTTAATTATTCACATTAGGTTGGTATGACCCAAATCTGTGTACACTGGTTGACAATAGTACCACATTTTCAGCCATAAATTTGGTGTACTTGGTCAAGGTGCATTAAATGACCAATATGTGGATATAGATAGTAATGACAAAATATGAGGAACTCCCCCTCATGGAAGGACTTACAAAACAAAATTAAGGTATGAGAGCAATATGAAGGTATGACATGTAATGTCAGTTGTTAGAGAGCTGAACATCAGTGGGGGTATCAATTCATACTGTTTGCCATCCAGTCTACTTCATGGGTCATCTGAGAGAATGACCCAATGTGCTATATACAACTGCAATTTGTTATTGGAAGACATGCCTTATACAACTCGACTCACTGAGGAAATTGTTTGACAACTCCCCCTAGGTATAGGAGTGGCATGTCTATCCTCATACACAAATGGACTACGTAGTGATCCTATCGAGATGTTGTACTACTACCATGACCTTCTCCATTCACACGCACAGCTTTATCTTTGTCAACAAGGATTTTTCATTCAGGATATAATTCCTATATAAATACCTTGACCTGCCTCAAGATGATTGCCAGCATTTCTTGGATCATAGGCACTGAGATGAACCCTTTGTGTCATTTTCCATCAGACTAATCTAGTTTGCATTACAGTATTGCACTCACAGCAGCAATTTTAATAATGAAATTCTTAATATTTTTGTGTATTATTATAAAGATTTACTAATAACTACATTATTTTTATTTTGCCCAATGAAAATAAGAGGTCTAAGATAGCCAACTGAACTCGTTTAATGATCCACACCAAGTGCCTATCTGTTTATATATTCTACAGATGGGAGTTTTCAATAAAAAGATCAATTTCCAGAATCGAATCAAATTGTTTAATCGATTCAAGTATGGGATCATATTCGAAAGATCGATTGGATAGGATGAGAGCAGTTGTGCCATCTCTTGTTGGCTGTTATGAACCACCTTAAGGAAATACAAGGATAACCTACAGGTTGGTTCTTCCTTTACACCTTTTTGTTTGGCCAGTGCCTCTACAAGGATGTGGGGTTGGACGAAACCACATATACTCTTGCCTACAAAGTTCCCAAAACAGCTTGAGAAATTGTTCTGATCGGATAGCTTAGTTGGTCAAAGCAGCCTCCCAGGTAGAGGAAGATCTCGCGCTTGATCCTGTCAGACTTTTCCCTATCAGTATTATCTCATACAGAAAGCTAGACAAAAAGTTGCGATGAGGTGTTTCCCTTGGTCACAAAATTGAGTTCTAAAAATATCGAATTAGGCAGTGTTTTATGAGATCCTGAGCCTTGATAGCCTCTCACTGCACTCGTTGCCCTATATGTCCCTTTATGTATACGTGGTAACAAATTGCTTTTTAGTGGGATACAAAATTCCAAAAACTAATTTTTAAAAGAAGGAGCTCTCTCTGAAGAACTTGCAATTTGTAAAAATTATGCTCTCTCTTACCGTCAAAGCCTTGAGGTTCATTTTGATGCCACAAACTATGACTTCTTCCCCTGAATTGATATGTATAATATGATTTCTATTTAATAATAATAGAAGATATAATTTTTTGACACAGAGATAAACATGAGCTATCTTTCCTCATTTTTTGCTTTAAGTACAGTCACTTACAAAAAAAAGTTACCACTAAAGGATGCAACCCGCTTAACAGACATGAAGCTCGATGAGAGTGAGTCTATGAGCGGCTCTGCTTTTAGCGCGCGTTTCGTCTTCCTCCTTATGCATGTTTTGAGGCTTGTTTGACGTTATTATCTTTAAATACTGGCTAATTATTTCATTTGGATGCTGTATAAGCATTATAGTATTTTAAAGGAACCCAATTCGGATTTTTCTTAAATCAAATCTCACGCGTAATTCACTCTTTTTTGAAAAGAAATCCGACAAGAAATACTTTAGTTGACCATATTTTCTGCTTATGTATAAACTCCCATCAATGGAGGTTTGGAAAGGACTTCATTATTTTTCTTCATGCTCCACATGCTCGCAGGACAAATTTTTCCGTAAAAAATAATAAATAATAGGGCTTAAATAAATGATAATTAAGAGCAAATGCAATGCTATGAATTATGTCAAAAGAAGGGGAAATTAGAGAAAACGTAATTAGAATAGAAATGAAGTAACAGTGAAAGAATACGTTAACCCTTCAAAATCCGCTTACAGGGATGATCTTGTTTCGCATATGCTTAATAGCGAACAAATCGGATGAATTAGACGTTCTATGCGTTATTTCTCTGTTGGCTAATATTTTTAAATGAGATTAGTGAAGCCGTATTGAATATATTTTTAATTATTTCGTTGATATTCATTTCATATCTCCGAATACATATCATCATGGCTAAATGGAAGAACCTTAAATGAGTTTAGATACTTGATAAAGAGTGGGAAATGAACACTAATTAATATTTTCACCATAAGCCGCGCCGTCCTATGGGTGCAAGGGGTGCATCGCACCCGGGCAAGTAGGATGCCATGGGTATTATCCATAAATAGGAAAATTACAACTAAAACACCTTCAAATTTCAAAAAAATCGATTTATTTAATGCAATATATTTTAATATATATATTTAATTCACCGACGACCAGATTACAATAAAGCGATAGTGGGTGAGGTGAGGGTGAGTCCTGGCGCTGAAGTTGTTGGTGGTAGTTTTGGTAAAAGTTTTTTTGTAGAAATTACGCCCGGAATCACGTGTGGGATTAAGGGGAGAAAGATTAGCAGATAATGGAATGGCTAGGGAGTAGCAGGTAGGCGAAAGGGGTTCACTGAATTCGGCGTATGCAGATCTCGGAAAGAATAGCGAGGTCTAAGGAGTAAGCAGCGGGGGAAGAGATGGGTCAATGGGATACCAGCCGTGAAGGTCCATTTTAGAACGTAGTATTTCCAGGAAGTAATTAATGAATATGCATTTTCGAGAACCTTCTCCCAAAAGCATCTGGGTTTCCACACCTTTTCGTCCATTCTGATCGATGAAATCTCAGAAACGCTGAGTTCTTCACTAGAGAGGTGCATTGCTACCACATTTCACTTATTATAAAGTATATTTTCATGCAAATAAAAAAACAAACTTTGTAAATTCCATACAGATATATTAAAGGCAACTAGTTTCGTCTATAAGAAATCATCAGGCACTGAAATATCGAAAATGAGAAAGACCGAGGGGAACAAGGAGGTGTGGGAGGGGTGGTGGGAAAAACCGGGAATTATCAACGGAAAAGGGCTGAGGGGATGAGAGAGGAGGGGAGGACTCGTAGAAGAGGTATTTGTTGGTAAGGATTTTGTCCACACTGCACGCACGGGGAAGGGCATTCATTGCAGTGGAGTTTGTACACCCCGCTGAGAGAGTCGCTGGGTCTTCTATCTTTGTGGTGGCCGATGGCTCTCCGTAGATTCCAGGGGACACAGAAAGCCGCTCTCAGGTCATTAGGAAGCATGTGTCCCAATCTATAGGAGAGACTTCCGAGGAAGGGGATCCTCCGCCATGAGGAAGGGGTTGTGGAGGATTATTAGAGGGAAGGAGTGATTTTACGGCATGAGAGGATATTTGGTTTTCTCCTCAAGAGTTTATCCACCATATCTGGGCTTTATCCGTTATTTATAGCAATCTGTTTGATGATTAAAACTTCTTTGAGGGAATTGGCTGGTGGCATCGGGATGTGGGTGGATCATACTGTGGAAAGTGGGTAACTTCTGGGAAAAAGAATAGGAGGAATGAGAGGGGATGGTGAGGTCAGAATAGGTGGGTCTGCTGGAGGGAGTTGAGATGATGTCTGACAGACAGACAGAACTAGTTGCCGATTAATTTATTTCTGTGGAATTTACAAACTGTGTTTTTTTCTTTGCATGATGGCACCATTCCACAAAGTTAGGCTGTAAAATGTCAATTTAATAATATATCTTGTTTGTATACCAAACTATTATATGTCGAATTCTCATTCTTTTACTCATAGATATAGATTACTCGTAAATGCCTCTTCTTACGGTGAGACCGAGGTTATAGGACACTCTGGAGTTCTTCCTTATCGCTTAATTTCTGTCTAGCTCTATTCCAGATCATTTTCTAATACACTCCTTGCCATTCACGGATTGAATACTTTTCTTTGTGCACCACTGCTCGGATTTTTATTTTTAATTTTCGAAAAATAACCTTTGCAAAATTCTTTTTCAATCCAAATAACACATATAACACAAGTTATAATCGTTATTAACCATTACTCATATGAATATGAATATGGTATTAAAACCTAATGAATTATATTGCATTTGCACTGAAGTGGCAAGCATTATTTTTTCTGATTCAATTAATGCACTAATCATAATTGATGCAAGATTTTCACTTTAAATATGTTTACCGGAAAATTCCTTAAAAATATAATTTTCTGTTATTCTACAACATGTTATTAGCAATGAAATTTTAAATTATTATATACATATGGATGTCTCTGTCTGCGTCATGCTGAGACTCGTTTATACAGCTGATTATCTTCGCTAGTGCCTTTCAACGGGTTTTTTTGTATATAAATCTTTATATGAAGCCCTTGTCATCGTTGCCCAGGGCAACCCCGGCTCGCAGTATCTCCTTCTGGCTGTGGTCAAATATGTAAGTGATTCTACCAGAGAAGTTCATGCAAGAAGAAGGAAAGGGACTTCGAATGTTTCTGGAGGTCATAAACCGCCTTTAACTTCATTGTTGTTTTCCTCCCTCGGATGTGGGGGAGGGGGATAGTCCTTTCCCGTCCTTCACTACCCAATCCATTTTTCCCTGAAATCCTCGGTATGGCTTCGGAGTACGTCGTGAACATTTGGGAAATAGTTTACTCTTCCATTCATCCCCTCAGATGTTTATGCAAACACCGATATTATTAAGAGAGTTACAGAATAGGATTTCAGCATTTTTCAAGATAAGCTTTGCATTCATATCTCCAATAATTTCTTTTACTAACTGTGGATACCCGATGACAATGGCTTGCACTTTTAATGGATTCATCTTCCGAAAATTGTCCTTGCAACAATTGTGAATTCGCTAGAGGTCATGGTTCACATACTGAACACATTCAGGGAAGCAGACAACTGTAGAATCGAGAATATCTGCAGATCATTATCGTATGAATGATGCTTACAGTATTTAATATAATTTAATTTTTATATATATATAATATATATATCCGCGTCAACATAATCGAAGACTTTACTAAAGTCCAGTAATGCCATTAATTAGTCCATACCCTCAGATGCTTAGGAAGTTTCCTAACGCCTTATATTAAAATACAATTGGTAAATTAAATCCATGATTTATCGCAAGAACTAGCTACTAATATGCAACGTGCCCAGAATGCGTCTGTTTGGTTTATACTTAACTTGAAATAGTATGACCATACTTCCGATACGTTTAAGAAAATATCTTGGATTAAACTAGAACATTGTCAAAGAATTCATGTTGTAACGCCAGGTTTCAGGGTCTTGCAAGCACAAACTGAGGAATATCTCTTTTCTAAAATTTTTAGCTTAGAATATATTCACCATTGCTATACTACATGCAAAAAATCTAAAGTAAAACTATATCAAAGAAACAACTTTAAAATCACCAAATTAATCCATTCCGACCTCCGAATCGCTATAATATTACTCTGCCGTGTTAATGTCACTAAAAAATCGCTTTAAATAAGTTATTTTAATAACAATAACGAAAACGAATCCTTTCAAACGCTCATCGTGGACCTGCATAGCAGACAACGTCCTCCATCTTTATTTTCGCTCTCTCTCTTCTGGAGGCTTGCTCGCCCGAAACGAGGGGTCTGTTGGACGAGTTGCCCCTTGGAAGTGGTAACTTTTTTTTGTCTGTGACTGTACATAAATTTTGCTTGTTAGTGATCAGTTGATCTTTAACAAGAAATGCAAAATCAAGCAACAAGCAACTGATCCCTAACGCTGATAAAAGTTACAGTATCAGGTGTTGCATAAATCTATCAGGGAAAAAGCAAATGAAGTAAACAAGTATAATGAAAAAGAACAATTCTTTCCTTTTTTCCATGATGCAATGAAATTTGTAACTGTGTAAGTAACTACAAGGCTCTCTTTTTGTGAGGATGTAAAGCAACCAGCATTACACAACCTGGTCCTTATGTCATCCTACTTAAGACGCAGTTTTCACTTGGTACTCCAAAAGATGCCTTAACTGGGTTTTACTGTACTTTTTTCTTCAAAAATTAGCAAATTTTGAGTCCTTTACCAAGGACTCAAAATTATCAAAATTGTTATCAAAACTTAAATCTAGTGAAACCCATTTATTATCTTTAAAACTGAGGATTTGTTCTGATCCTTGGAACATGATGGTATAAATACTGCCTAAGACCCTGCTTATAGCACAAATTTTTCCTGTACCAAGATGCACTGCAACCTGCTTTAGCCACTTTCGAGAATTTTTTTTATTAACAAAATCGTTGAAAAGCACACAAAAGCACTTTTGAAGAAGCTGTATAAGCGATATATACATACACGTGTGTGTGTGTGTGTACATATATATATATATATATATATATATATATATATATATATATATATATATATATATATATATGTATATGTATACACATACATACAAGTGCTTTAGTTTATTTGAAT
This sequence comes from Pachydiplax longipennis, assembly GCA_036926295.1. Classification (NCBI taxonomy): domain Eukaryota; kingdom Metazoa; phylum Arthropoda; class Insecta; order Odonata; family Libellulidae; genus Pachydiplax; species Pachydiplax longipennis. Next base: position 2,212,466 of record JAVFKF010000040.1, on the reverse strand, counting down.
TTCAATGCTATGATATGATCTATTTCATTAGATTTTAATATCATATTCATAGTAATATGAATAATGATATGATCTATTTCATTAGATTTTAATATCATATTCATAGTAATATGAATAATGATAACGATTATATTTTGTTACATGTTATTTGAATTGAAATGGAATTTTTGAAGATTACCCTTCGAAAATAACAGAAAGAATCCGAGCATTGGTGCACAGAGAAAAGTATTCAATCTGCGTATTGTAAGGATACTATTGATCTGGAATAGTGGTATACAGAAAATGAGCGATAAGGAAGAACTTCCTAAGAAGGGAAGGCAATTTAAAAAGCACTTTCATGACTGGCATCTGTCACATCCCCCGCTGTTTACTTCGTGTCTCTTTAGACCTTTCTATTCTTTCCGAGATCCTTCAGTTCTATTCACCCATTTTCCTCCCTATTCATTACTCTCAGTATACGCGGAATTCAGTGAACCCCTTTTGTATACCTGCTACCTACCCAAGCTACCCCCCTACCCATTATATTATCTGCATATCTTTCTCTCCTTTGTCCCACACGTGATTTCGGGTGTTTCTTAATGTCTTTCACAAGCAGCCGTTAGTGAAAGCTTTCAAAACGATTTTCAGTATAATTTGGCGAAATTGATCTTCTCAGAAATTTCTCTTTCACGTTTCCGAAAACACTTAAGAGTTGAGTGAATGTTTCAGAAAAAAACATGGTGTATGCTCCCTATAGATGACCGGAGAAATCTTTGTCTTTGAATTTTTTTGTGAATTGCAGCATTAACTTTCTTAGTACGGACACATGTGTCTGAGGTGCCCTTCGACCCCAAGGTGTTTTGTATGTGACACTTCAGCTAGTTTATGTAGAAATACTTATGATTTAGTTCCTTCAAAGCATCAAAACTACTGTCCTCAAATCCCTTTCTAAATTTTTTGAGCAATTAAGCAATATATCAGCAATAAAATAAGTCTTTTTCTTAACTTGATATGTAATGAAGAAGTTTCTATGTTGGTTTGAGAAAGAGGATGATGGATTTGAAAACTGTCTAAGATTTCATTGTTTATACCTGCAACCACCAATCTGGTACACACAGCTGTTGAGTCGAGTAACTAACAGAACCGCAGCTGATTCTTTGTTATCCTCTTGTTAATAGATATTCAAATCAATCAAAATCTTTTTCATTTACTGTGAATTGGAAGTAATGCAGTGACATACTGTTTCTTAACATAGAAAAGAATATGTTAATGCTTTCAAATAACTTGTGTAGCAAATGAAGCAATTATACTGAGGAAATCTTAAGAGCAAATATGGGGAAAAATTTTACGTAATTACACCCATCAATATCATTCAAGTTTGAACCCCAAATTTTTTGGCAAACAAAATTATCAAAGAGGAAAAATTACCGTTTTCAATCTAAATGAACTTGTATCTCTGACACCAGTAAGTTTTTGAGTCCTTACGAAAAGATTTTTAAATTGTCACTTGGTCGCAGAAACTCCAGTCCACAGTGTGCCTTGCCATAAAATCCTATTGCTTCCTTCCTTCCACTTGCTGCAAGGACCACACTCGAATAGAAGGGAACTATTCCGGTGTTGCCAAGAGGTACTAGAAGGGAGGGGTGAACCCTGGAATTTGAAACCCCTCAATCTTATGCACCACGGAATACACCGTTCGATTTTATTTTGGAAGTTATTATGTATGTATTGAAGCAATTTGTGTGCAGAGAAGATACACAATGGAGACACCTACAACCATTAAGGAAAAAAGAAAATATGGTCTACAAAAACAATTGATGGATACAGTGAGTAAATTGTTATTAATTCATTTACACTGTATCCATAAAACTTATTAAAAATTGTGAAATGTTTATTATGATCCTGTGACATCCAAATGTATACTCTGGGTATTTCCTTAAAAAAGAGTTGAACAAAAGAAGAGAGTTTTCAAAATTCAAGCTTAAAAAGTATTTATTATTGAAATATACAAAACGCATTTATCATTGCTGCTCATCATTTTCAGTGCATATTTTTGTTTTAAAAAGTAGGTAATTAAAGGGTGAAGTAAGGAAGGACCAAGTTATCAACGTATGTGAGTTGAAAGAATTTATGAAGAGGATGTTTTGCATTGGTTTGGCCTTAATGAGTGATTAGAATAACAAAGATGGTGGTGAGGGTACTAAAAAAAGAAAGAGGGCTGAATATTGTTATTCTGAAGATGAAATTGTCATAATAGCACATGTAGCTCTGGGAGTTTCCTCCGTGCTATTTTATACTAAAGGTGCTTCTGTTTTAAAACTAATCACCTGTCTTAATTGACTGCTGTGGCATACAAACTGTGCTTTCATTAAGATGTAGAAATGTATAAAAACAGTCATTAATAATGACTTAAAATGTGGGTTTTCCTTAGGCAAGAAACCAAATCTTCCATGTAACAGCAAAAACTAGATTGTTTACACAAATAGGAGACACTTTACACAAATAGGATTTTTTGCTATGACAATTTCCTTTCAGATACATCTCCAAAAAAATTGTTTCCCTTTTTGCAGAAAAATTGCATTTGCTTTATCTAAACCTTGGTTGACTTACTGACCTTGGATTTGGAATTAGACCTCTTATGGAGGTTGATCTAGTAAAGTTGCCAATGTACTCATTAAGATCTGAGTAATCTTATTGCCTCATTTAAAAGGTACATGAAGTCCTAAAATTAAGAACAAAAATTTGAGTTCATTACTTTTTATATTAAAAAATTTTAATTATTATTAGATTAATATGAAACAGGTGGAAAAAGGATTTAGAAGGATATTAAAAATAAAATTTTTATTTGGAACTGAAACAAATCAAAACTAATGGACTGGATGAAAAGTTAATTAATTGAGTACTTGATTTTCTTATTTTATACGAGAATTAGTAAAACTGATTCCCATTAAATACCATATTCAGGCATTATTAAGATCTATAGATATTTTTACAGATAGTTCATCAAATAATTATTTATCTATTTATTACTAATCATCAGAGATAGAAAACTGAGTTTCAAACGTAAAATTCAAAAGAATTGTTTGGAAAATTAGATTGAAATCTCTGAACCCCCAAAAAAGATCTGATAAATCAGTAGTTTATCTTTTTCCACAGTGTGGATGCTACAGCTGAGAGTGGAAGGCTGGGACGGCTGGTTAATCACAGTCGTAATGGAAATCTGATGACAAAGACTGTTATGGTGAAAAGTAATCCTCATTTGGTGTTGATAGCCAAAGAAGACATTTATCCTTCAGATGAGATTCTTTATGACTATGGAGACAGGAGCAAAGAGTCTTTAAAGCATCACCCTTGGCTTTCTTTGTAAGCCCAGTGGACTCGAGTGCTGTGCGCTGAATGGTTGCTGCATTCACTCTTTAATTCCATATCTATCTAAATTTCAACTCCTACAAAATGGAGCTTGTTTTTGTGAAATGAAATTGCTATCTCGCATCACTTTTGTTTGGCAGTTACCTTGTGATTTTAATTTATGAAGTCAGATCTAAAATACAATTTTTACAAGAGAGATGTTGGCTGAATTGACTGAAACAAACTAATTTTGGGAGCACTGGTTATTACCAAATTACCCCTATGTTTGTGGCTATTATTCTTGAAATGCAAAATATTGACAGTTTCCAATTCTTTACAAGTAAATTGTTTATTGATTTCAGTCTCTTCCATACATGTTCTTCTTCTTACTCATCATTTAGGTTTCTTTCAAATACGCTCCAATTAAACTGTGGAACGCATTGCATCAGTTTGCTTAAAGATGTTCTGTTGAAGATAAAGCAATTTGGGTCAAATTTGAAGGTGTTAAATTATTCTTTAACCCTCCAACTGTATCTGCTACTGAAAAGCCAGCAGTCAACAGTTCCTTGTCATCCTTCTGAACCGTTGTTATATATGTATAATATGTGTTGTTTGTGTATATTTGGATATAGCTGCTCAACAGTTTATAACATTAATGATTTTTGTGTTTCATAGCCAGAATCATTTTTCTCTTTTAAATTCTTTCCCATTTCTCTATAAAATGACGTGAAGACTCCCACATTATTTCCAAAAGCCAAGAAAATGATTTCTTTGTGAAGATCAGCTGAAGTCTGAATACTGACTTGCTTTTTCCAATATGTTTACATTGTGATGCTTACTGTAAGATTAAGTTCTAGAATGTATGATTCACTGGTATTATTTTCATTGATTTGCTTACTTCTTGCGTGTAAATTATTTGATTGTGCTTGTAGGAATGCATGTTTTTACCTTATATTTAATTTCTAGTGGTTATTTAATGAGAGACTGTGAAAATAAAAATTGTGAGGTATGCCTGTCTTTATAGAGTCAAAATTGCTGAAAAAACATCAAAAATAAATTTGTCCGTAAAGCAATAGTTTTTTACGAAGTGAATTTGAGGATGGCTGTATATAGTTGATCTGCCTTTGCGGAGATTCAACCCCTGCATCTACATAAAATGTACAAATATTGTTTTACAATTAATTTAAGTTAACGTACTTTTGTAGTTGGTTTTAAAATGTTTGTGGAATTCCACAGAATGTCATTGGTTGTTTGCCTTAAGTTATAGGGATGTGTTTAATGTAGATAATATAAAATGAAAATTGCTCTATCTTGGGCTTTGACTGATAATGGTGATCTCGTTTTCTTTGGTTAAGAGTTTTCTAAAAATTTGGTCTAATTCCTTGGAAATTATTTTGTACTTAGTAGTGGATATATTCTTAAAAAAGTGAATTATGTAGTGTACTTGAGTATTAACATCTTGTTTCCCTTAAAAATTTCATAATATGCATGCTTTTGATAAATTATGCTGAAAACATTTCACTTAGAAGTGGTTTTGTCAGTTATCTTTTGTTTTGTGTAGGTAAAGATGGCTCCTGATCACTGCCATATAATGTTATGTAATATAGGTGTAGAGAATCATGTCGATTTGTTAATTTTATTATAAGTTTATTTTCACATGAAAGTGGGTGTTTTTAGCAAAGTATTGTGAAGAAAAACTATAGAAGGTATCTATTTTAATTCCTTTCATATCTAATAATTAGAGGAACTTTGCATAAAATAAACTATTAAATGCTATTCATTTCTAAGATTGTTTTATTTATTTGTAGCGATATTCTTGAATCTTAGAAAAAAGATTCAAACCCCTTTTTTGGTTGGTAATAACAATAATTTTGATAGAAAATGGAAGATTTTGTTATGTATACAGTGTTTAATCAGTGGAATAGACCAGATTATTGAATCAAAAAATCAGTGCGTATCTCCTTATTTAAAATTCTTTAAGTTGTACCGGCCGCACTATGTAACCACCAGAATAATTTGGACCTTGATCTCATGTCAGTTTGATACCTGAAGTCCCCAAAAATCAGAATTTTCCTATATGGATACATTAGGCAAAAAAATATTTTGAGGCACTTATCTGTAGGATAGAGAATTCAAAATCACCATCCTGAAACTTTGTATTTGTAAATATTATTGCTTATTGGATTCCTTAAATATTATATGTCTCTTGCCACGCTCCGTGTGGAGCATTTGGCTACTCTCTTCCTCAACTCTTTGTTTAATGGTCCACAGAGTAGTCTCCTTTTTCTATGGAATCCTTCCTTTGCCATTGCTATCCTCTTCCACTGAGCAACACATATTATTCATTATCATACTCTCCTGACTCTTATCAGCCTTATAGCATCTCTAGTTCCCACTCCTTTTCTAAACCCATACATTGCATTATTCACTCTTCCATATAATCTTCTTTTAATCGTCCCCAGTAGTATTTTTGCTGGATGAGATATCAGACTTATTGTTCAGTGTTTTTGCATTTCTTCTTTTCTATTCGTATGATCACTATTTCTCTAAAATCTTTCGGCCATTGGCTATCTTCATATATCTCATTATACAATTTGAGTAGTTAATTCATCCCCCATTTATCAATTCCATTGGGATTTCGTCAATCCTCATTCCTGTTTTCATTTCCTTTATTGAGTTTTCTATCTCACTTTCACTCAAATGTGGTATCCTTTATCATCCTCTATCACCTTCTCCTTCCAGTTCTAGCTCTCCTTCTTTAGAGCTCTCAAGCATACAGCCATTCTGTGTACTCCTTCCATTATACTTGGAGGAGCACTTATGTGAGCAGAGGGACAATGATCAACCTAACAAAATGAAACATATTTTGAAAGACCAGGTAGACAACACATGAAGAAATTAGATTAATCAGAATAATATGATAATCATCATAATTATATATTTTAATGAAAAGTTAACAATCATTCAAACAAAAACTGTTATATGGAGACTGATGTGTTGTTCACAGAGGTAAGTGCAGCTTGAAGTAGGTAAAATTTCATTTGAAATAAATGGCCTTAAATACGTCATTTGTGAGTCATTATCACCATCTTAAATTTGAGCCATCTTCCATGAAAGGAAAATGAAACTGCTTCTAAAAATAAGTGATAACATTAATGAATATCCTAGTTCTTAACCTCTTTTCTTTACAATTAACAAAGAAAAACATTCCATGGTTGTGACTGAAATAAATTCCTGATTTTCAAATGTACTTATTACAGATTCAAATCCTTTCATCTGAATATTTTTCCATTAGATCTTAAAAAGAAAATTACCGTATTAACTCAAAAATAACTGCCCCTTTTTTCTGAAATTTTCATCCTAAAAACAGAAGGGATGGGTATGTAATTCATATGCACTTACGAGGGTGGGTCAATAAGTCAGTGACCTCGTGAATTTCCCGACTATTAACCTGAAAATTAATTATATTCTAGTCAAGAACTATCTTTGAACGGGAAAATGTCAAAGTTATAGATAGTTGCGTTGTTAAGTTTGTGTTTCACAACCACTGAAATTAGATAACTACGTGAATTTTCGAAAATGGGAAAAAAGCGAATTTCGTGTACCCGTTAAGCCGCATTTTTTGCGGAAGAAAACCATCATTAAAATCAAAGAGAAGCTAGATACGAGGGTCATCCGGAAAGTAGTACCCGTTAGTGCCGCATGAAGTGCTGACGACGCGAGTAGCCGCTGGACAAGGTCAGATAGCTTCAGTGGCTTGTCTGCCTTCTCTGAGCCAAGTTGCGTGACGCTAGCATTGCCTGTGTTGTTTCTGTGATTGTTTACAATGTTTAAAAAAATTGAGAACGCCGCCAGTTGTGAAGTGAGGGCAGTGATTAAATTCCTCAATGCAAGAAACGTTCGCCCATGTGATATTCATCGCCAATTAAAGGAGGTGTATGGAGACAATGTAATGGACGAGTCGTCTGTTCGGCGGTGGTGTCGCAAGTTCAACATGGGGAGGGGGAACACACACGACGATGAGCGTTCGGGGAGACCGTCTGTCATTACAGACCAACTGGTGAGCTCAGTTGACGAATTCGTGAGGAACGATTGGCGCGTCACAATTGATGACATCTGTGAGCATTTTCCCAATGTTTCTCGAACAATTGTTCATGAAATTGTTAAAGACCATCTGCATTATGCAAAAATTTGTGCAAGATGGGTCCCTCGCATGCTTACAGATGAGCACAAAACCAAGCGTATGGCTGCAGCACTGACGTTTTTGGGACGTTATTCTGATGAAGGAGACTCTTTCTTGACTCGCATAATTACTGGTGACGAAACATGGGCTTGTTATGCATCACCTGAGAGTAAACGACAGTCAATGGAGTGGCATCATGCTCATTCACCAAACAAACCAAAAAAATTCAAGACAGTTCTGTCCACCAGGAAACTCATGGCAACCATTTTCTGGGATCGACGAGGTGTATTGCTTATTGATTTTATGGCCCGTGGAGACACTATTAATGCCAATGCGTATTGTGAAACATTAAAGAAATTACGGCGGGCAATACAAAATCGGCGGCGAGGTCTATTGTCTACTGGTGCCATTCTCGTTCATGACAATGCCAGGCCTCATGCAGCTGGGATAACACAAAGACTTTTGCAGCAATTCAAATGGGAAACTTTCGACCATCCATCGTATAGCCCGGACTTGGCCCCTTCAGATTTTCATCTCTTTACAAAGCTTAAAGACTTTTTGGCGGGGAAGAGATTTGACAGCGATGAAGAACTTAAAGAAGGAGTGACCCTGTATCTCAATGAGCTGGCGGCGGAGGACTATGCAGCAGGAATACAGAAACTTGTCACACGTTATGACAAATGCCTTAATTTGCTTGGAGATTATGTTGAGAAGTAGTTTAAAGTATCCTCTTTCAAATAAAATTTTTTATGTTTGTTAATATTTACTTTTGTGTCTTTATTTCACGAACGGGTACTACTTTCCGGATGACCCTCGTAAATACTATGTGGACCCTTCACCATTGATTTAAAAGGTAAAAATGTGGTTTACTGAATTTCTTTGTGGTGGCACAGGCACAAGTTACGCCGGACGTTCTGGACGCTCAATTAAGGTCTCCACAACAGTATTAAAGGAAAAAATCCATGATATTGTGTTGGCCGATCGGAGATTGAAAGTGTGCGAGATCGTAGAGACCATAGGCATATCATATAGCTTGGTTGTTTCGATTTTGACTGATCATTTGGGTGTGAGAAAGCTATCCATATGATAGCTGCCGCGCTTGCTCTCAGTTGACTACGAAAGGTGGGTGTGACTACTTCAAAAGTGTTCTTGGCGTTGTTCAAAAGAAATCCAGATGAGGTTTTACCTCATTTCATAAGTGTAGAAGGAACATGGAGACCAAGACCACACACCGGAGACCAAGCAGAAGTCGAAACAGTGGATTCTCGAGGCGAATCGGCGCCGAAGATGACCAAGGTGTGTCTGTCAGCCAAAAAAGTCATGGTGACAATATTCTGGAACCCTTGTGGTATAATGCACATTGATTACCTCCAAAATGGAGGAAGAGTAAATGTAGAATATTATTCAAACTTATTGGACTAGTTCAATCGAAAATTAAAGGAAAAACGACCACATTTACCAAAAGAAGGTGCTCTTCTACAAGGACTGTGCAAATGTTCACATGTGCACAGCCGCTTAGGGAAGAAATTTAATGATTTAAGGTACCAACTTCTATTATATCCGACACATACTCCAGATTAAGCTTCCAGCGACTATTTACTATTTCCAAATATAAAGAAATGGCTTGATAGTATGAGATTTGGCTTAAATTATGAAATCATCGCTAAAATAATGCATATTTTGAGGTCCTCGACAAGTCCTATTATTTGGAAGGGATAAAGTAATAGGAGAAACGTTAGGCAAAATGTATAGACCTAAAAAGAGACAAAGTTGAAAAATAGGTCTTTTGGTCGAAAAACCTGCGTTTTATTTGAAAGGTCACGGACTTATTGACCCACCCTCGTAACATAGACCGAGAAGAAAGAAATTACAGGCTAGTACGTGGAAATATCATTTTGTTATGTATTTATTTATGAAATCAGAAAGATGTCATCGCTTCTGCTGAAGAGCATAATGTATATTGTATAAGGTACACGCAGGACTCGATGAAAGTTTGTGTGTCAATCCCAAGTTCTTTCGTTGGTGCCCTCTAACACTGAAAATGGAAACGGGAAATGCAGCTCCAGTCTGAACCGTCTCTCATTCGATTGAATTTTATTAATTTTGTCTAACTACCGTGAGAGCCCTCTGTGACCATTCCTAAACAGCCTATATGGTACTTCAGAAGGGGTGCTTATACTTGTTTTTTCTTTATTTGTGAGCGTAAAACAAAGGGGGACTGGTTATTTCCTAATAAATATGGAATATGAAACTTTCTAAATTATTAACATACCAACTTAGTTGCCCCTAAAAAAGGCCTTCTGACATACTTCTCCAATTACTATCTTATCTCTAAAAACTACACCTCCATGTGCTTTTCCAAATGGATAGCCAAAGGATATGAATAAAAAGCAATTACTATAGTAAATTTTTTACTCAAGAAATTTTTAAGTAGTCGTTTTTAGTGTTCCATCATTTGAAGGCATCAAACTATGTATAGAATATTACCTGCTCTTGCTTGAATGTTTGGCAAGAAGCTGTTTTTTCAGTTAAATTTAGATACTGTTCAATTAATTATGAGTCAGTAAGTGATATGGCAGCAGGAAGCCACATATACTGTCATGAAATTTTAGAAAATTAACATGAATCTGTTCACAGACAGCATCCTTATAGGGAAAATATCACACAAGAGAATTGTGTCATAGCTCCAACAAAATGATTTTCTATTAAAGATAATTCTATGTGCTTATAGGACAAATTCTTCTAAATTGTGGCTCCCAGAAAGGCACTTTTACCAAAGTAGGAGCTGCTACTTGCAGAGGTATTAATTTTATGAAGCAGTTCTACTGGGGATATACTAATGCCAACAGAGACTGAAACCATACACTGCAATCTTGCATATGTACTTAGGCTCGTAAAATTTCAAATTTAGAATTATATTTACAAATATTTAAGATGAAACATGAACAAAATGTATCTTGCTGAAAAATTGAAATGAGCAAATTGCACGACCTCCGCATGCACAATTTTATCACAAGTGGTATTTGACAGATTTGGCAGTAGCTCTAAGAACTGAAAAAATTTTAGCAACAGGTTTGCATGGTATGTATTAGCTGAATCCCAATACTGCCCACTTGACTTTCCAGAGACCACATTTTATTTAGCTTTTCCAGTTCATGATTATATTAAATATATTCTTGTTTGAATTACTTTAACAAGTGATAGTCATAATTACAGATAATTCTTTTCTGTGAGTGATTGCAGTCCATAAACTACTGAAACATCATGAGAGAAGATAGTGTGTACAGCATTACTCAGCTAGTAATCACGCTTTTATAACACCAGGATCTTCATTTAAGGCTGATTTCTTAATCGTAAAGTATCCTAGCAAAACAGAATTTTTACTCTGCATTAGCCGAGAGACCACCAATTACTGACAAATATATTTGCACATTCATCTTCATAAATTTACTGCCTCTTCTTTGATGAGGCTGTCATCTTTCTTGGTGAAAAAATGTTTCCTTTATTAATGTAATAATGGAAAAACAAAAATGGAGACAATGAACATTGCTATCAAAACCAAAACAAATAAAACATTAACGCATGCAGTTGATACTAATCCAGTTCAGCACAGTATATGTTTGTACCTCATGATCAACTCATGACCACTCAATCCAACACTTTCCAATGCATCATTCTGACGACGAACGTCCTCAGGGTCAACGGATAGCGCCCGATGAACTCTTAAGGTGTTGTCATAGATCTAGGATATCACAATTGTTACTCTAAATGAATATAATTTTATGCCACTTTTGCATTCATATTTCCTGTAAAACATATTTTTATTGTAAGTCATCGACATTTCTTGCAAATTTCTTTTGGTAAAATAATGAACTGAAAATGAAATGAAAAAAATGAAGCACAGTGAACTCCTATGTATCCTACACAACCTGTGCTAGATCTGTGGATGTTTTACCCTTCATTAGTATTTTCCGCGGTCTTTTTGAAAAATTCGAACACACAAGTAATTTTGCATTCTTATACAGGCAGAACTCGCATAAGACTTATTCTTTTTCTATGGAGCAGTGGAAACGACTGTAATGAGATTAATTGTCAATAAAATCGGCAACAGGGTGGAAAAACTTCTTTACGAGTCCGTGAAACTTTGGAAAGTATGAATGCAAATTGTAGGAAATTGTCTAGTTACGTTAATCATAATCATCATGAGAAAGAAACGTGAATGTTTGTATTATCCATGCTCTACGATCATTTGTGGATCCTCTCACTATTATTACGGCAGATAATTGAAAGCTCACTGTATTTTTATAGATGTAGGAATATTTGTTTGCTCTTTGTATTCCATGTTTGTTTGTACTGTGAAAGCAGTAAGTCATGCATTGTATTTTTCATTTACTGCTCTATAGGAATCTCCCAGAATGTACAAGAGTTAAGTCAATGGCTCGGTGTCTGTGAGGAATATGGCCTAGCTAGGTGGCATTTACCATCTGTGACATATATTTAGTGTGTCAATTCCCATACCGTGGTGTTTGGCTTCTCTAAACCACTTTGACTTGCTTCCTATTAATTCAGGTAGCTTCCAAATGTTTCCAAAACGCAGGGCTGTCTTCATGGTGCTTTTCGGGAGTAGAACTCAGGACAACTTTTGCCAAAAGGAAACATGCTCCCCACCTGGCTCTCCATGGAGTGATAGATTTTAATAATTCTAATTACTATGATTATTATAATATAGAATGATAGCCATCTTTTAAAACTCATGAAATCTAATGCAGACTCGCACAGGTTAAAACTGAGGATTTGAAGAATACTTATATTGAAATCGTGTAGAAGGGTATGATTTCCAAGTGTATTTTATAGATTTCATTAACTTTCATTTAAATTGAATGTCTGTAATAATTCCAAATTATTTTATTAATAATATACTAGTGAATGTCCTTTGAAGCAACCTTCTTATGTACTCTAAGAGAAAATGGATGTACTATGCAGAGGAACAACTATAATCTAAAATCAGGAATAGCTTCTTTTAGTTTCAATAATTAATTACTCAGGATTGCATAAAACTTCATTAATTGCACTTAGAATGCTTTCCTTTGTCAGATTACTGGGATCTAATTTCACACCAGTCAGTAGATACACAACCCTCTGCAAATTAGTGAACTGATACCTACACAACCAACAAGGGGCGCACCTCTGCTAGCTGCTTCTAGCATGCTAAGCTAGCCTACATGTACTACGAAGATCATAACACTTGCATGAGCTGAAATGACCCTATTTTAATAATTTTAACATTATGAATTTGATGAATATTTATAGTAGAGGCATTTGTGCAATCTTTTGTGGTCATTATTTAATATAATTAATAATTTAATAGCGTAAGCAATATGTACCGTTTATGAATTATCAGATACATCAGAACGAATAAAACACAAAGTTACATTGTGGTTTATTCGCATATATTAAACCTTTTCCAAGTTTGGACGCATTAGTTGACCACAGAATCGGCCAGAGTAAAATGCAATGATGCTAACTAGCACATCAGTTCGTAAGATGGCTCCCACTCCTCCCGTAGATCTGAGATTGCAGCCCTCTCTGTCAACGTTAGCCGAACTAAGTTGAAGTGGTTGAAGTCGACCGACTGCACCCGAAACTTTCCGATATTGTACGAGTATCTCCCAGTAAGTTGCGCGGAACTCTCGCGCAGCTGATCTAAAGAACTTAGTGTTATTTCCGATTGCATCGAAGGTGAACAAAGCGTCGTTTCTGAAAGTGTTACCTGTGCAGTTTTTTAGTGTGGTCATTTCGACATAGCAGAGGAGAGCATCGCCATGCGGTTTACGCGATAAATCTCAGTCGTAGGCTGCTTTCATGTCTGCTGCAGCCGGAGCTTCGATCACCTGTCGTCTGTGCTTTCATCAGAGGTGTTATTGTGCTATTTCTAAATCGTCGACGGCGGATTCAACTTCAAGGGAAGTCATGAACCTAGTAAGTATCTTCCAAACATTATCGTTCGTCTTCGAATTTACGGAGCCCATATTCTAGTCAATACGATTGGAGTGAAGGCGCCAAAAGGCCTTGGAAATGAACGTCTGTCAGAGTGTGATTCCGTCCAAATACGTTTTCATTTTTGCTAACGAAGCGTCAAGTGTTTTTGACCAAGCGTAGCTCGGGTTTCTGTCACTCTTCCATTTCCCGTATTTTATCAACGTTAATTCGTGGGAAGGAGAGCAAGGTAAGGCCACTGGATTGACGGAGGAATAATGGAGAATTGTGACCAATGAACTTGTCAAGGTATCGTCTCTCCAGAGGGTACAAGTGTGAGGAGGAAGCGAGCAATCATAACAATTTGAGGGAACGAGGCTATTTTATGAGTTAATCATTCAAGTAATCAATATGAAAAATTACCTTAATTCTTTTCCAGTTATAAGGAAATTTTAGACGGGAGTAACCATCCTCGTTTTGATATTTTCTTTGAACATCATTCGTTTATGCCGACATATGAAGATATTTGAGATTTCTCCTCCAAATTCGAAAATGTGTATTGTTTTTGCGCGAACATTCGTGAGCAGAGTAGCGATGTGAAGGGAGGTATAGTTACTTTGGTTCAGTCGCTTCGATTTCTTCTTGGGACGTGTCTCGTATTCCGTATTTTTTGCAAAGAAATCCGCTCATCACCCTAGTGAAAGTTGTTTCGCTGAAGATTTCCAGCGTATGGCAGAACAGTTTGTTTCACTTATTTCAACTCGTCGTTTTTCTCTCTTATAGTTCGCGATAATTGTCCTCGCATAAGACGGTTTGGAACAATTTATTCGGCAAATAAAAAACACTGTGGCTGGATACCAGATTTGCTGAAATTGAGGACGCCTCGAAAGGATCAATCAATCGTTATTCGAGTACGTTTCTGTGCAAATATTAGGATATTCTGTCAATCGGGCAGCCAATCTGCGATTGATAAAGTAATAGGCAATTCGTATTCAATGAGAAGCGATCGGAAATTTTTAAGTGAGAAACGTTTCCCCTCGATTATGAATGATGTAGTACGTGCATTATGCGTTTTAAGTTAATACCTCTTCCCTTATAAATGTAGTATGAAATAAAGATTCCCTTAAGAACATGGTTGTGCTATGGTATACCATTTTCAATTCTCAGCTTTACATGGCTGCGCGTTTCTAAGCCACTTAAAAAAATGAATATTTTAATTCTGTTTGATTAGTGATCACTGGGATGAAGCGCAGATTGGCCTAACTGTTAATCCGAAACGAACGCCGCTGAAAAGACGAGCTAATCTACGGTGATGGTAAAATTGTTAAATAGAGCTAATTATTAAGCCATCCACAGAATGCGTATTGCCCTTTATTTCCCGCATTTAAAAATCTTCCGGTGTCTATCGAGCCCTCGAAATATCCTTCCTGAATTATTTCCATTATCGTTCAAGCGATTATAGATTTTCGGTGATCGATTCGGAATGGCAGACGTCCAAAAGAAGGCATTAATGTAGATTGTGTGTGATGTAGAAGTCAAACGCGATCGACCATTATTAGGGAATATTTCCATTGTTGAAACAATATCAAGGGTACGAAATAATACCCAGATCAGTAGGTAATTATATACAGCAAAACCCGTTTCTTCTTGCCTGCAACCCAATCGCCTCATTAGATAAACTAAAAATGTTTACATTATCTATGTCGCCGTCCTCTCTCTTTGTATCTGAAAGGGTCTCTTTTTTCAATGACCATTTTACTGAGAAAATAATCGCAACACACCACCGTTACGAACTCTCAGAGAAAGTGAGGTCTTCTCTATTCTTATGGCAGGACATAGATTAGGAAGTCTTTGGTCGGCTTCGTTTCGTCAAGAAATATCGAATAAAAAATAGGAGAGAAGTTTTGCACTTCTCATGATGTGCTCTCACTACTTCTGTTTAAAAATTCTTCAATAATTGTCTATGTGGTGAAAACTGCTTTGTGTTTAAGCGTAAAATGAGCAAAATTTAAGTAATTAAGGCACTGTCTTTGCGCGAAAACTTGACCATTGAAAAAATAATGTTATGAAGTGCAACCAGCATTACCCAACCCTGGTATATCGCTATTCGGCTTAAGACGCTGTTTTCATGTGTTCCTCCGGAAAGCGTCTTAAACAGGTTATACTTTATATGTATGCTTCTTACTTAAGAAAAAGTTCAAGTAGTCAGAAAACGCACTGAATGTTTTCGTAGATGTCGGCTGAAAATTTCTCGAAGTATCCAAGTCGATTGATTAATGATTATTATATGCAGCAGTGAATTTGCCAATCGATGTTCTTAATCCTCCGCTATTGATTCTTCAAAATTTTTATTCCAATTCTCGAGGAAAAGCCCTTTTGGATGACCTGATTAAGATGCTGATTTTGTGCTAATGTAACGCTGTGTTCGGCCTTCATATTACGATGAATCGCACAAAGCTGTTTTTGAATCTTAAGTATACATTGTGACAGTATTTTAACTTGCGACTAATTTTTCTTTTCTCATTTAAATGTGGTTCTCCCTGTGCCCTCTACCGGCGGCCGCTTTACGTATGCCATCGACGTAGTGATGTTAACAAAAGTACTCCTTTTCCGCCTTTTCACCTAAAGAGAATAACGTGGGATACTAGTTCAGGCGAGCGCTAGTAGATGGAGCAGCATGCCGGGGAGTGCGGCTAAACTTTAATCCTCTTACATTATGATCAGTTGTTTTTGCATTACTTTTGCTGTCAATCGACAGATATCAATCATAGTAAAGGTACTAATCAATGGATAAGTCATTTAGCGTAGATATAATAAAAAGCTAAACCTATTGACTGACAATGACAAGTTATATCTTACTGACATTCATGGTTGCCCATTCCTCTTTATAAATACTTGTTAAAATACTAGGAAATCAGTTGTATAGTCATAGAAAGAGTAACTCCAATATTGTTATAAATATCTTGATATTTTTAAGCAATTAAAGGTTTAACTTTTCAAATTTTACTCTTTAATGATAAAAATTATTCATAGAATTCTAATCCATTTAATCCAATCTAATCTAATGCATTTGAGACATTGTTTAAATTTAATACATACGTATATTATATAGTATCATTATTATATTTTCAATATTAAATCTACATTTTTATATTTACTGTATACCTTGACTAATATTTTATTTACATTCATTTACAGGTATATTGTATTATAAAAACTTAAAATTAATTTATATTTATATAAAAATAATTGCTTGAACAATTATATATATTATCTCAAAGTTAATTGTTTCCTTAATTTATTTATTGTAAACTAAAATTGATAAGGAATTACTATCTTAATTGCTGAAGTAAACTACAGATTAAAAGTGCGTTCCATATGAAATCAATGGCTGGTTTCTAAGTGTCAATGAGTTTAATAACTTGAAATACCTATCTAATAACAGTGGAACTTCTTTAACTCTTTTGAAGGCTCATACTGATTTCTCTCATCAATAGGAAAACATCTATTTAATATATTCTACTTACAAAACCAAATTAAGCCTATTAAAGTGAAAAATTATCAGGCTGACCTTTGCATAATATTCCAAGCATGTGGTATAATACTAAGTAGGAAGAAAGTAAATAGTTGAAATTTCAAGTTGCTGTTATAATTTACCTTGCAAATAACTACATTATATTCAATTTAATTTCCTTCACATTATAAAACAGAATCAAATACTAAGATAATCAATGAGATTTATATTAAAGCTCTGAGTTGATTTTCCTAATCTCATTACATGTAAATAAATCTTGATTTAAGGATTTATTTCTCTAGTTATTTCAATTTTCTTACATGATTATTCGAAATGCCTACATTATTTTTATCAAAAATTCCTTCAGTTATTTTCTAATCCATTTAGTATTATTTTCTTTTTTGCTCCATTTTGTTTTCTGTCATTTCCCTTGTTTATGGGAAATTATCGTTATGATTTTCCATTGTGTACCAGCTGTACGATGGTACTACTTTGGCCATTTCCATAATTATGATACATTCTTTTATCCATTTTTTTCATATATCTTTTATAAATCTATGTTAATAGATCAACATCAGTGTTGCTGTTGGTTCTTTTTCTATCTCATGACTGATTGGCTTTTGCATCGTTTATTTTATTGCTCCAGTATTCATTATCATTTACTTTACTAAGTATATATAAGGCATGAATTTTTATGAATTTAATGTAGAAATGGAAATGTTACTCATATTATTCATGGAGGGGTTCATTTACTAATGGCAGCCTTTCTCTCGATTGAGCCATTGATTCATCTGAACTTCTTCATCACAGAGCAGTTTAGATGCTTCTCACTAATGACCAATATCTTCATTTAAGGGTAGACTTTCAATTATTTTACCATGCTAATGAAGATTTCCTTGTCATGAAATAGAAGTCACATAAAGGAAGACAGGTTCTATGTGCTATGATATGAATATTCAAATGAATGTTTTCCTTTGATGATATTTAGCCATCAGCAGTGCAATGTCGTGTTATCATTCGTGTCATCCACAGTCCTATACTATAATGAATGGGGATCATATGATAAAGTGGTGATTTGAGAAGAATGGAGATAAGTGTGAGAGTCATAGCTGTTCATCTAGACAAAGGTACACTAGTCATTTTCAGCTATAGATCATTGCAATGTCTTGGTGCTAAAGAGATCTCCAAGATTTTTCTATTTACAGCTGTGCTATCATTCACATACATCATAATCAGATGTGTATGCAGGCCTTCTCAATCCATTATTCTTCTCTTTGCCAATTCTTTCATTGGTCCACTTTCTCCTCACTTTATTCCATCTGTTTCTTTAAGCATAAAGATCAGGCCTGTGATAAGAATTACCAGAACTAAAATTAGATTGTTTTATGTAAAATGCATAAAAGTACATACACCGTATATACTCTGTTGCTTCATTATAGGAAAAATAAACAAAATATAGAGTCGCAAGTAGTATTTCCATAAATTATTGTTAATGATAAATGGACATTGTATAAATGATGCAGTCATGGTTAAATTTGTGGTAACTATTAACATACAAAATATCTATGAGGGGTTTAAAATATTTTAATTATAGATTTTAAATATATTAGGTGAATTATCATCATGGTTTGAATTTAATTTTTTTAAATTTCAATTGTAAATGCATTTGCAAAGAGCAGGCCTGTGGTAATCATCAATAGCATATGCATAATAATAGGGGTAGTTCTTTAAATTTGTATTTAATGATCTAGAAAAGAAAAACAATTCTTAAGAAATAGTTGTGGTCACATATATATCATCATCATCATCATCAGCCATTTTCAATCCGATGTCGGATGTAGGCCTCCCCAAGCGCTTTCCAATTCTCTCTATTCTGAGCTTCTCTTTGCCATGTTACACCTAAGTACTTAATGATGTCTCTGTTTCATCGGTCCTTTGGTCTTCTTCTTGGTCTCTTCACATCTCTTGGTGTCCAGTTCAGAACCACTCTTGTCCAAAGGTTGTCGTTTCTTCTCGCCACATGGCCTGCCCACATCCATTTCAGTGACCTTACTTTATCTACGATGTCTGTCACTCCGGTCTTCATCCTCACCCAGGTGTTGCGTTTCCTGTCTCTTCTTGAGATCCCAAGCATACATCTTTCCATACTTGTTTGAATTGTCTGAAGTCGCTGTTTTATTGCTGCGTATATATATATATATATATATATATATATATATATATATATAGGGGATACGAATTCTGACCATGTTCCACAAGCACCGTCCACGTCAGATTTTTACGACGTACTGGCCCCTCACTCTAGATGCTAGAATAATTCAGACATCGACGCTAGGTGTCATGGGTTCGATACTAGAATGTCCCAAAAATCGCAATTTTCCCATAAGAATGCATTGCGTGGATTTTAGAAAATTTTTTTGAGGCACTTATTGGTAAGATAGAGGAACCAAAATCTCGGAGGTTGAAGCTGAGGTAGTCTTCTATGGTTCTTATGGAAGAAATGTTGCCAAATGACCGTAAGTTCGACTCCAGGTGGGTCCGAAATTCTTCCATAAGAAATGCATTGCTGCAATTTTTGAAAATTTTTTTCAATGCCTTCCCGATAAGCTGGAGAGATCAAACCCCGTGTGGCGACGGAGGCGTTTGAGAACATTCTTTCATGAATTTTACCGTTCGTCTAGTGGTCCTTGGTTCGATTCCGATTCCACCATGCATTTCAAACGGGGAAAACGGAATCTTATTTTAGGACCTTCCCGATAAGATATTGGATCGAAACTTTGGAACAAGTCATAATAGCACTTATCTAATATTAATTCGCTATTTTCTCTCACAGAAGGGTCCTGAGTTCGACGCTAGGCGGTCATTTGCGCAAATTTTCGCAGCCTTTTTCGAGGCCGTTCTCGATGCGTTAGAGCAATCAAAATCTCGGTATTTGCAGAAGAGATGGTATTCCATAGTACCAAAGG